>CM019743.1:17046530-17422232 GCA_009761775.1 Ficus carica
GTGTAATTCGTTTTTCTATTTTTTTACAGTTTGTCAAAACTTGTAATTTTTATTCAGAACAGATTTTTGTAAAGGCTAGATCCATTACGTCGAACGTTCGATACGATATCGAACCCGTAGGTCTACGCCTGACAACTTCTTCGCCCACCTGAACTACGTTTGGCTTGATCCCTAAACATTGGGTACGTAGGCAACTCGTATGCGTTCGTACGAGTCCAGTCAAAATCATCAAACAATTTCATTGTTCCAACGAACTACGAATGGCTTGATCCCTAAACTTTGGGTACGTAGGCAGCTCATCACATTTGAATGAGTTCAGCTACTTTTCCTAATCAAAAAACGTGTCTTTGGACACTCGACATTCGTTTATTACGAATTACGCTCATCACATTATGTTCGATATTCGTCCAGTACGAATTACGCTCGACATTCGTTTATTACGAATTACGTTCATCACATTGTGCTCGATATTCGTCCAGTACGAATTACGCTCGACATTCGTTTATTACACTACTCTCGACGTTCGAACATTCGAACTTGTCGAAGACATCCACATCAATATCATACAAAAGATGTGAGCAGAAATATTAAATTTTCAATAAAAAAAAATAGAATTGTCTTTACAATTCAGAAATAAAATAAAAAGTTTACAAAAATTTGACAAAAAATCTATCTTCGCGCTTCACGATCTTCAGAAGGATTTGCTTGTGCTGGGGGCTCGACGTCCGCAGGCTCGGCCTCTGTTGGCGCTGATGCAGGAACAGATGATAAACTCCTGACTTCATCAGGATAATCTTCCTCGAACATCTTGATTTCTTCATCGATTTGAGCTTCATCGAGGAGTCCTGCCATGTAGTCCTTCAGGATATCATATCGAGCCTTTAAAGTGGCCTTTTCGAATGCATCCATGATTTGAGTAGCGAGCGCTGCGTTTTCAGCTTCAAGAGATTTGATTTTGGCCTGACCTTCGTCAAATCTCTTGACTAAAGTTTCCATCGCAGAAGTGCCCTCCCTCGCAACATCCATGGACTTCTGAAGTTCAGCCATCAGTCCATCAGCGCCAGCCTTGACATCTCCGAACTTACGTTCGATGTCCAGCAACTTCTCTCCCCGAGCAACATCCTTCTCCATGAGATCTTTCAGTCGATCCCTCTGTTCGACGACTCTATCGGACATTCGATAAAAGAGCCCCATCGTCCGAACATTGATCTACAATGTAAACATACAATCTTCAGAATTGAGAGTGCGAGCAAAATATATATTGCAATACGAAGTATGTATTCGTCATACCTTCATGGTTTCCCACATGATGTCATCCATGTGGCTCTGAGGTAGACCTTGCTTCATGATTTCTGCATCTGCATCGGAGAATAGTTGTTGAGCGATGTCAACTCTCGTTTGCCGATCCTACAAAATGCTCACACTTGGAGGCAAGTCCACCTCAATTCTTGGTCCCTCCACGTCCCTCGGGGATCGCGACCTTCGATTTTTTGCTCATCTTCGCAGGAACTTTCCTTTTTGGCTTTTCGACCACCTTCCTCTTCTTGACGGGTGGCGAACTCGGCTTCGAAGGAGGTTCTGGAGAGGACTCGAGAACAGGGAAAGGCTCAGGTTCGTTAACCTGGCCTGCGCTCGCAGCAGCAGCAGCAGCGGCAGCTGCTCGTTCGGCTTCCTTCTTGGCCCTCCGTTTGGCCATTATGTCCTTTAGGGTAGGAACCTCCATGACTAACGAGTCCAAGGCAAATTCTGCGATCAAAGCCTCCTCGTCAGTAAGGGGGTCGACGAACAACGGAGTGCCAAAAAGTCTCCTTAGCGCTCCCCTAATTACAAAAGGCCAATCTACCCAGGAAGGAACTCGTTTAGGTATACCTGACGGAAGTTCGACGAAGTCCTTCCACAGGTTCGATGCTCTTAACCTCCTTGGAACTTGAATATCGTCCCAATCTCTATCTGGCAGCGCAAGTAGACGCTCGAGCTTCTCTTCGAACAAAAGAGCTTTGGGAGGTGGTTTCTTCAATTCCTTGCCTGCAGAACACAATTAATTTACATCAGAAATCATTGAAGTTATTAAATCGAATTCTTCGTTCGACGCTCTCCATTCGATACTTACGAAGAGTTCCCCAAAAAGGGTTAAAAGCATCGGCCAGGACACCCATCGACTTTTTATTTACGTGCATGAAGAAGTAACGGTCCTGCCAATATCTGTCGGCGTTCTTCATCTCACCAACTACTTGCTTCTTCCTCCGAGGGTACATCGAGTACCGTCCATGATCTTTCGCATTTTCTTGAGGATAGTATATCGCGAGCACATCATCCACTGTTAGGTCGATGTTCGCTTCTTCCGATAGCACAATCAATCCCAAGAAAACCCTCATCCCATTCGGCATCAACTGTGGGATGGCGAGATTATAATGATTCATGGCCCGAATAAGAAGAGGAGGAAGTCGAAGTCGAAGTCCACATTCGAAGTAGATGGTATACATACATATCCATCCTTCGGAAACTGTGTCTGCTCGCTCACCCTTGAATGGTAAACGAAGTTGGACCTCGTTCGGGAAACCATATCGACCCCTGATGCCTGACAAGTCATTCTCTGTTAAAACTGATCGAGGGTTCGACGTTCGTAAGTATGTTTCGGTGGTCAGCCGACGAGGTGGCTCCGTCAAACGAGCAATAGGGGGAATCGATACGAATTCTTCGCCCGATGTTGTTGCCGGTCGACTCCTCTCGGAAGCCTCGTTGCTCGTTCCAGCACCCATCTTGCTCTGCTGAAATTCGTGTTCGAGCCTCGAACGACGAATGGTTGACATCAACTCCTCATCGTCTGAACTGCTATCATTCGAGTCGGTGCTCGTCCATTCGACGTCCACATCATCGATAACCTCCTTTTGTTTATCCATGTCGGAAAAAACTAATTTTTGGGCGAACGACAGAACTATTGAAGATCTAAAAGCTTCTATTTTGTCAAAACCCTATCGAAGTTTTGGATGAACACGAAGAACACAGAACCAAAATTCCAGTGAAAACCCAGAAAAAACCCTCAACCGAACTACTCGCCCAAAAGAAATGCAGAAAACTTACTAGAAAGACTCGAAAATAGAATAGAAGCAGTTCTATCAAATCAAAAATTACTCGAGATGGAGAAGAAGAAAAATCTTGCCTGAGGATTCGAAGAACTTGAGAAAACTTGAGACTCGGGTTCCGATCTTTTGAATGCTCCGTGTAGAAATAAAGGGGAAACTGGGCATATGAAGGGTTATATAGCTTCACAGTACATCCAACGGTCCCGACTGTTCAGGAAAGGCTCGATCAAACGGCGTACGCCTCGCAACTTTTGAAATTCCCACTTCAAAAGTTCGTACAACGTAACGGCGCGTATCCCGAAAATCTCGGATACGACAGCTCGAATCTGTTACGTCGCAACGGTACGAATTTCGAAATATCATAATGATATCGTGTCAGGGTAACCACTCGACATGTGCCACGTGTATTCATTCAGTATTTTTCGCTGGGCTCGAGACTCCCATCAATCGATTCGTCAGTCTAGTCAGATTTCCTTGATCTGATTTAACCACGACTGATGCGACCATCGCTATGTATCAAACACTCTATCGAGGATCCATCGCTCAATAGAGCGGGGGGCTATCTGTTGGGGTTAGACTTCGTCTTCCCAATAATGACGTTAGCTTTAACAGTTTATCTAACGAACGATGAACTCCCTATTCTCATATTTGGGCCGGACCCAACTCACTGTGAAGTCAATAACGAACGACCATCGCTCGTACGATTGGGCCGGACCCAATGACGCGATTCGTTCGAAATTTAGCATCGAACATCGAACTAACGGATCAAAACTGATCTTTCATTTATTGACTTTATTGACCGCGAACGATAGATCATAAGGACAAAGCCTTATTTTCTATTCATCGTTCGTTGTTCATATTCAACAAGGCTTATATGGTTATACTCTCTATAACAGTCGAACCCAATGTCGACGATGATGTGTCATACCATCATGATAACTGATCAGTTCATAACTGGCAATAACCGCTAAGCCATAATCTGCGGAACATTATAATAACTGCTGAGTTCATATCATGACAGGTGTCCCCAGTGGACAACGAGGGAAAACCGCTCAACATCAGTTATTCGTCCTTCCTCTATAAAAAGAGGAGGACCCCCCTTCAGAAAGGGATCGGACTCCCTGAATTCACACTGTTACTCTGTCAAAAACGTTCCCAGAAATTATTCTTGTACTTAAGAATATCCATACAGTGAATACAGATTACTGACAGAGGACGTAGCCCGGTTTGACGAACCTCTCTACATCTTGGTGTTGATGATTCTCTCTCTCTTTCTTTTACTTTTATTTCTGGTTATTTTCATACTAATTTGCTTTATGAGTTTCAACAACGATTGTCAAGGGCCCATTCAACTGTTTGTTATTTCATTGTCATAACTTTCTGTTAAATTTTGACTGTAAAAAAACTAGCATCTACAACTACAATACAACATAGTATAAAAAAGTAAATCATAGAATAAAAATTACAAAAAGTACAAAATTCGAAAAATTAAAGTATAGATTAAAAATTACAAACATTTATAAGTATAAAGACATTTATACACATAAATTCTCCTATTAAATCTAAATAATTTACAATCTGCCAAAAAAAAAAAAACACCCCCTCGGCTAATGAAAATGGTGGGAAAAAGTTGGGTGAAATCAGTAGAACAAAATAATGAACAAAAAATATAATAACATGGCAACATAATAGAAACCATAAATGAACATTCAAAATACATAATCAATACAGAATAAATATATACATACTAATCTAAATAAGTAATTCAACATATTCATATTATATAAAATATTAAAAAAGTTTATGGATACTGTTTTGAAAAAAAAAAACAAAACAGAAGAAAATTAAGATTAATTATACTAAGCTCAGATCTCATATATTATTCATGAAAAATAACTAAAATGTTATTCAACTTTGTCTTCAATAGCTCTACCAGGTGACATATTTGGGAATATATCTATATTATGAAAAAAATTCTTAGGCAGAAAAGGAAGATAACCCCAAAAAAAAAAAAAAGTAAAAAAACGCTAAGTAGTAAAGACAGTAAAAGATGGAATAATCGGTAAAAACAGAAAAGAGAGCTAAAAATTGAACTCTGGAAAACAAAATTAAAAAGAATAAGAGGAGACGGAAAATAGTTACAATACAAAACTGCAAATGTACAAAAATTAAGAAAATACTAAAAACTCAAGAATTAAGTGAAATAGTAATATATTCAATATGATTTTATTATCAGAAAAAGATAGAGATTATAATTCCCAAATATTCACAGCAATAATGAAGATTATCAAATAACAAATATTAATCATTCAACATACAGTTTGAATAATATTAAAGTCAGCAACACATACCAAATCAAGTAATATAATTGGTATATGGATTATATTATACATAAATAGAGATCATTATAGCATGTTATAGTTTGTGGTAAAAAATTTGGTAAAAAAACATGTAAAGGATTAAGGAAAGAAAAGAAAGACAGAAAAGGGACGGGAGAAAAAAAAACCCAAACATTCATCACAACTACAGTCACAATCAAAAACAGTTAAAAAAAATTGTAAATCATATAATATAATCTTCTAACATATAATAAGAATAATAATGAAAAAAATATTACAAAAAACTAAGATTAATATTATAGTCAGAGACGGAAAAAGAAGAGATGAGGTAGAAACGAAAAAAAAAAAAAAAAAACTAAATACAATAACAAAACTATTTCTCCTATAGGATCATTATAATACTAATAAGAATAATTATAAAACAAATAATACTTATATAATAAAGGAACAATAAATTCCAATTAAAAGAGATGAATATGAATAGTATCTGATTATAAGTAGCACTTTTGCACAGAAATAAAGACGTCAAGATGATTAATTTTCAGGAAAGAGTAGAACAGATGGATTGGGGTAAACAATTAAGCAAGATGCAGGAAGATTCAGAGAAGAGCATTTAAGAAGCTATTAAAGAGACAGTAATGGTAACATATGGGAATCAACTAATAAATAAGCAGAAAAGTATTTATAAGAGGAAATACGGAAAAAAAATTTATTTCCAAAAACTTTTATACAAAAGGTCGGTCAAAAAGAGATGCAATAAATTTTGCATAGATATCAAGACAAAAATAGACTAATTTACAATAAATCACAAAAATAACAAAAATGTAAAATATTGATGACAGATCTAAACAAATAAAAAATCTGAGTTAAAATGATTATTAGTCTGTAAATAACAGACGTAAAACAAATAGCAACATTCCAAGCAAACCAAATTGATAAGGAAGCATTAAATGCTAATGACAGATCAGCAAAAACAGCAAATAACATCAAAATTTAGAAACTACATGAATAGCTTAGAAAATTCAGTAACCAGAAAATCTAACAATCCATTCAATCCTAAGTAAATCATAAAATGGAAGGATCAAATATGAGAAAAAATCAGAAACGGCAAAAAATTTGCATGCAAAATCAGGAGACCATTAGCCGAGGGGAAAAACAACAAAAACTAAATAAATACAAACATTACAATAACAAAATTTTGAATCTCTTGCTCCATATTCCCAAGCAGCCATGTCCATAGCATTGTCCATTCAATCTTCACAAAAAAAGAGCAGAAATCAAAAACTGCAAATTAAGTATTATATATGAAAAAAAAAAAAGGAAACAAAAAATTAGTAAAATAAATATAACAAAAACATAAACATACCTAAATTTTCTATTTGTCATATTCGAACGAAAGAAAAAAATCCAATCAACATTACATTACATGCATATACTAAAAAATGATCAGACATTAACAAAACAATAAGAGAGAGAAACAAAAAAAAATGGAAAATAAGATATGAAAAACCGAGAAGCCAAAAAAAAAAAAAAGTTTACCAATGAACATGAGATACACATGCTAAAAAATGATGAAAGATCAACAGAAAAACCAGGGGAAGGAACAAAAGTAAGAAATCAAAAAAAAAAATGCAAATTCGAAAATTTTAAAAAAAATTCGAGACCAACAAATAGAGAAGAAACAAAAACACAAAAAATATCAAAAACACAAAAAATATCAAAAACCCAAAAATAGAGAAGAAACAAAAACACAAAAAATATCAAAAACCCAAAAAAACTTGAATATCAAAATCCAGGAAACAACTATTAGCCGAGGGGAAAAACCGGGAAAATTGAGAAATACAAACATTACATAAACAAAATCTTCAATATTTTCCTTTGTATTCCGCCTCAGTGATCTGAATAGCTTTGTAACTCCAATCTACAAAAATTAAAAACTGAAAATCAATTAATTATGAGGAAAAAAAATAGAGGAAAAAATACTAAGATAAATAGGGAAAAAAGGAAAACATACCTAAATCTTTTATTTCATTCTTTGCATTTAACTGTATAGTACATTAAAGCATGTAAATAACCATAATGGGGAAGGAAAAATTTTAAAGAAACAATTTCTATTCAGTGATTGAGGGAAAAAATTCTGAGAAAAAAGTAAAATAACAATAATAGGAAAAAAAAGAGATTAATCTTAAATCTGAATAACAAAAAAAACGACATATAAAGTTTACTGGAAAAATGACAAACGACAGGAAAAAAAGGTGGAAGCAAATAATAAAAATCAAAACTTCAACCTGTAAAACAAAAACTGAACAACAACCAAAAAATAACATAATTATATAAAACCTAAATGACTAATAAATAAAGACAGTCGAGAATCAAGATTAAGGAGAAAAAATATGAACAATCAACAGTTCATAAAAATAATAAACAATATGTATAAAAAAGGAAAGAAGAACAAAATATCAAAACCCAGAATTCAAAAAATATAAATCCAAACAATGTGAGAAAGAAAAATCAACTTTAAATACTAAAAAAACTGAAACAAAGAAAACAAAACTAAGAAATTCCTTTTTTTTCTTACATACATACACCGGTGGAACCAAAAAAAAAAAAAAAAAAACCAAAAAACCCCAAAAAATATCAAATCACAAATAACAACAATAGAGATGAACAAAAAAATTCCAACAACACAATAAAAATAAAATGCTCAACTTTTATTTAAAACAAAAATGCGTGGACAGTAGATAACGAAAAAAATATTACACAATGTAACTCGGAAATACCAAAAAAAAAACTCTAAATCAAAAGCTAGAGTTGAAAAAAAATTATTCATACCCTCAGAAAAATAAAAACCAAACTCATAAACAATAGATCGACAAAATCAAAAATGGAAAAACAACAAAAAAGGACAAAAGACTAGCCGAAAACATGAGAGGAACCGAAAACAAAGTTTCAAAAACAATAAAAAGAAAATGCTACACTTATAAAACAAAAATGCATAAACAATAAAGAACAAAAAAAATATTATACAACCTAACTCAAAAATACAAAAAAAAAAAAAAAAAACACTGTAAAATCAAAACGTATGACTTTGAAAATTTATTTATCCTCCCACCCTAAAAAAAAAATTCCGCGATCAACATTTGATACACATACGCGAAAATGAGAAAAGATCAAAAAAGAAGAAGTTGAAGGAGACAAAAATAACGAATCCGAGAAAAAAAAAAAAAAAAAAACCCCCAAAACAACATACAAAAATCAAACAAAAAACATAAAAAACATAAACCCAAAAGCGGGAGGAGAACGACGGCCAGAGCAAGCCGAACACCAAAAACCCAAAAAATTAAGAACAAAAAAAAGAGAGGAACCGAGAGAGCGAGAAAGAGAAAGAAGAAGATGAATAGTGAAGATAATATGCAATAAATGGGAAAGGTAGGCGGCTAGGGCAAAGGCAACAACAACCTTAAGGTTTTGGGGGCAAAAATGACAAACCATTGTGTAAAAAACAACCGGTGGACACAACTTGGAGGGCAAAACAGGAAAAACACTATGAAGATGGTAGAAGCAGCATTTTTCTGTGCGTGAGAGGGCAGCAGACTAATTTAGGAGGGCATTACCGTAAATTTACTGTTCATAGAACAGTAATCCACTCCACCCTTTTAGTATATGTATAATTTGGAAACTTCTGATTCCACCGGATTTTCTGCATTCTGTGGTCGGAGTAGTTAACAAAACACCAGATTTATCTCACAAAAAAACTAAGAAATACAACAAAAAAATCATTAAAATTCCACAAAAATCATAAAAACAAAAAATTTACAAAATTTACAATCCAAAAGAAACAAAGTTCAAAATCCAACAAATCCATAAACAAAATTTTTTCAAAAAAAAAAAAAAAATCAAAATCCACGTTCTCTGAGGCTCACGTCAGGGAACACGTTCACGGCGGCGATATTGCGCCTCGGGGGAGGAGCTTCGGAAGCCGCTACGGTTGCTGTCACCGGCGTGGGGGATCGAAATCGGAGGAAGAGACGGAGGCCATAGAGATTGTTGGATTCGTGAGCGGCGGAGGAGAGCGGAGTCGCGAGCAATTGGCGAAGGAACCGGAGCGAGATCGGAGCTCGCGAAGGCAAAAGAAGAGATCTCGACAGAGGCCACAGAGATCGCCGGATTCGCGAGCGGCAGAGGAGATCGGAGTCGCGGAGCAACCGGCGAAGGAGACGGAGGTCGGAGCTACGACGTCGCGACGGAGCTTGGGAGGCCGGCGAAAACAGAGGCGCGAGGGCGGCTCGTGATCAGCGCGAAATAAAACCTCCGGCGGCGTGAGGACGGAACTGGCACCGGAGTGGGAAGGAGAGAGAGAGCGACTTGAGAAGAGAAAGAGACATTTTAAAAAAAGTATTTAAATTAAATATGACATCATCAAGATGATATTATCTACTATAGTTTTTAAGTTGGTGGCAAAAATCAAACCAACCTTCTTATTTGTGTGGCATGCCCTAATCTTTGGGATATTGGTTGGGGTGTTGGGTCCTTGACTTTGACCAACCAAGGCCCATCAATGGAGAGGCCCAAATACGTGTGTGCGTTTATATGATATTGAATTACGATTTCTAGAAATACAAATAAATATCAAACATCTTTCAAGAAATTAAAATAAAATAAAGTGAGAAAAAGAGACAAAAAAAATAATAAAAAAAAAAAAAGTCGAAAGAGATTTTTTTCTTGTAAATCACAAAGCCACGAAGGGGACCAAGAAACGTCTTAGCCTCAAAGTCAACAAATGAGATGAAGAGAAGGAGAATGGGCGATATCTGCAATGTTTTTATGCCCTTGCTGCATTTGCCTTTAATTTATTTTATGGAAACACAGATATATATATATATATATGTGTATATATTAAGTATTACAGGTTGTCAAACATTTTCTTCAAAGCTCATTTCAATGATATATATAGACACACACATATACACATGCATATACGTGTATTTATATATATATATATATAATTCTAATACCTTGAATGTACCATTGGACCACTAGTCATGGCAGTCCTCTTTTTGAAGCAGGAACTGTTTTCTTGTTTCTCTCTTTTTAAATTATATATATATATATATATATATCCCTCCCTTTGTCATTTGTTTTTTGAATTTCATGTCTTTTTGGCTACACAAATGCATGCATCCTACTGCCAAAAACAACATAAAAAAGTGGTACCAAACTCAACACTTTTTTTTTTATTCCACAGATCAAGTGGGTGAAATTCTTTTAAGAATTTGTCTCCATTTGGCACAAGAACGTGAAATAATAATAATAATAATAATAATAATAAGAGGAAGAACATGATAAAGAGAAATTAGTCAAATAAGATGTTTAAGTTGGACCATTTTAGAATTTGAAAATTTTGTTGTTGTTAATATGACGAAAGAGAAATCCAATTCTTTGAATATCCATATATTGGAGACAAGGGTCAAGAAAAGGCTTTACTTTCTCTTGTATAACCAAGACCACTTGCAGCCGATAACTTTCTTATCCGAAGGTAGTTTACTTGCTTATTTGCTAGAATAAGGGCTTTGGCCCGGAGAATACCAGTTACAATACCTATTATCCAAAGAGGAATCCTTCCAGTAGTATCGATCATTTGTCTTATTTTACCTCCACATTTCATCAGGTGATCATACTGCAAATATAAACAGTCATAGATAATTATGAAATGATATCCTTCCGAATGGGATAAGAGAATTATTACTATTATTTAATAGTTTTCTCTTTTCTTTTGTTAATTGAAGAAATAATTGGAAAATAAAACAGCAAGTATAAAAATGAGTAATAACCCTCAATAGAGACTAGTACGATACAATTCAATATTTTGTTCATTCGGGTTTGATTGTCTCATGGTTCTATGATTCGGATTAGGTTTTATAAAGGAACGTAAAACTTCAAATATATATATATATATATATATGAAAGTGTATATATATATATATATGAAAGTATATAGTATTGGCATTTGATTTCTTGTAAAACAAAATGTGACCTTACCATTGTTTTAAAAAAAGAGAAGAAAAAGTTTGACCTTACCATTTGGATGACGGAAAAGGTCGATAGCACATGTTGATTCAACTAATATCTTCTTTTTTGTTTTTTGCTTTTGTTTTTTTGTTTTTTTGTTTCTTTGTTTTTTTTTTTTTTTTTTTTTTTTTTTTGTATAGAAATGTCGGTTCTAACTTCTAACTCATAATTAATAGTGTGTTTAAGAAAACCACAAATCTTTTAGCAAATAGCTAGTTTAGGATTATTAGACAAAAACAGTACTATAGATAGAGCAATGCACTGGATACACTAACTCTAATGCTGATTGATTATTAACCCACACGCAAAACCAAACCAAAGTTCAAAACTTTTTTTTTTTCTTTTTCAACCTTTTTGATTTTCGGATTAAAGAAAAAAGGAAAAAAGCAAAGCAAGTTAATAAAGCTAGTTAAGCAAAGTATTACTTCCGCCACTCAAATTAGGGTCTTTAATCAAGCCTCTCTGTCTCCCAAACTCTAGCAAAATGATTGACAGCAAATCAATAAACTACTTTTTAGTCCGACCAAGACAAGGACTTGGCTTTTGACTTTTACTACCAAAAAAAAAAATTTCAAAATAAAACAAAACAAAAGAGAGAGAATCTAATTAAAACCTATCCTAAAAACCTCTGTTAATTACAAACTTTCTCCACTTTTCTTGTTTCTCCGATTATATCCAAGTCCTCTGCTTTTATTTCCTTTTCTTTTTTTGACTTCTTTAATTTTTACACAAAAATGAGCAATAAGGACAGTAATTTTTTTTTTTATACAAAAGTAACCCTATAAATCACACACTCTCTCTCTCCAAAATCTTCTTTTGAAATTGGAGATGGTGAGATTTAAATTTTACATCTTATGATGAAATCAGTTGTGAAATTATTATTAGATTATATTACAATCTCTTTTAAAATCCTTTTTAGTGTAACCACATTTGCATTTTTGTGCTAAAACGCCAAAATAATTATAACAGTACTCCTCTACTATCAAATCTCACCTAAGAACGACTTAGATATATAACCTTTTTTCTTTTTCTTCTTAGATACATAATCTTATTTTTCCTTCCTGATGTTTTGACGTTTTAGGTGCTTCTGAATACAATAAAAAGTCAAGATCACATTATAAAAAATGTAAAACTAACCAAATATGACGAAAATCTAATCATTCGAAACAAAACTATATTGATATAACATTTTTTATACCCTATTAAAAAAATCTCCGACAAAAGATTTCACAAAATAGTATAGATTTGTAGACCCTGTTCTTGAAGACTATCCAAGGACAGTCATTCAATTATTCATCCCAGCTTTAATAAAATAATAACTTAATGGATAAGGTTGAAATAAAATTCACAAGGGTAAAATAAAAAAATAAAAAATATATATATTTTATTTTGTCACATACTGTTTTTGTATTTGATACTAAAATATATATACATGAAAAATGAATCTTGGAAGTTTATCAGAAGTCTTCTCAGTAAATATCAGTGTCAGATCTTCCAGAAAAGTTTAAATTCAAAATGACCCATTTGTGAAAGTAGAAGTAACTATCAGTCTTTTATAGTTTCTTCGTGACTGAAAAATAAAATATACCCGAAGTTCCCATCTTTGTACATATGCACAGACACACATTATGAAAGCTACCAATTGGAATTTCTCATTCTATAAGCATAAAAGAAGAAACCAAGAAAAATAAATTGAAGAAAAATTTTATAAAAAAAAATATTGCATATAAAAATACTTGTTTGTTTTCTTTTGCCAGGACACTAATCATTTTCTTAGGAAACAAAAGGGCAGACACCATAAAGCACGCAGGCTAGGCTTTACAAAAATGTACATTGTTACAGTTTTTTTTTTTTTTTTTTCCTCTCATTTTATTATTATTTTTTAATGCATATAAAGTCATGGTCCATTTCAAAGAAAGTGAATTATAATTAATATATATATATAGGAATATATAATTGCGTCAGACCCTTATCGATCGCTCGATAGATTTTGAAATTTCTTTAGTAAATAAAGAAACGGACGTGGAATGACATCGATGATTCACATGACAGTAGAATCATGTGTTTATGAATGATAAAGGCATAATATAATGTGGAATGCAGCTTTTCCAATGCCAACATTATATTCACAATCACTGACTATAGCCATAGAAATATTAAAACAACATTAAACCCAAAAAAAAGGACATTTTTTTCCCCTACAACCATACAACTTACCAGTCAGAACTAACCAACCCTTCTTCATCTTCCCTATTGATTCATATATCATCAGAATAAACATTATAACAAATTAACAAAGGATTAGAAAGAGAAAAGAAAAAGAAAAATAAAAAGATGGGAAAATCTTGCTTATGCTGTTAATTCCCATCAAAAGAAAAAGAAAAAGAAAAGAAAAATTACAAAAATATTAATTAAGAAGAATGAGAAAGAAGAGAGAGTGAAAAAAGAAGAAGAAAGGAGGAAGAAGAAGAAGAAGAAGAAGAAGAAGAAGAAGGAAAAAAAAAAAAAGCTGATCAACCTCCATACATTCTCTTGTGTTTGTGGAGGTCTTCAAAGAAGGAGGCGAGGGCTTTCATGGCCTTGAGCTGGGACTGGAGGGCCATGATGTAGCCGGCGGTTTCCTCAAAGAGACGGTCGACGCCGAGGGACTCGCCGCCGGGGACGATCCTCTGCAATGCCTCTATCTTCCTCTCCACTTCTTCCTTCTCCTCCTCCTCCTCCTCTTTATTATTAGTTCCATATTCATCTTCATCTTCATCCTCCTCTTCTTCTTCTTCTTCATGGTCAATAATAACTTCGTTAATATTAATGTTGTTTTTGTTGTTGTTGTTCTTCTTCTTCTGGTTCTTGTTCTTGTTCTTGATCTTCTTGCTTCGCTCCCGCTTATTCACTCTCTTGTCCGACATGTCTTTATTCTGGCCTAGTGTGGCGGCGGTGGCGGCGGTGGTGGTGGGATTGATGAGATGGGGTGAGTAATTAGTTGTAGGCATGTCCTCCATGGCAAGGAAAAAAAAAAAAAAAAAAAGAGCAGAGAGAGAGAGAGAGAGAAGGAGAGTTGGTTGTGTCTCCTTTGTGTATAGGATGTGTGAATGTTGAAGGGAATGGGGAATGAGAAGAAAGAGGGAGGAGTTGGGGGGTGTTGGAGAAGTTAAATTATTGGGGGAATGAAGGGAAGAAGATGGAGTGACATTATGTTTTAAATAGTATCTAATAAATTATATTTTTACATATTATTAAAATAAATTAGATTTTAAAATATAAAAAATTAATTATGAAATATTTAAATTTTTTAATATGATATAATATAATATTATTAATTAGATATTTAAGGCACCAAAATTTAAATAGAAATCGTTGATACGGACAAGAGAGGGAATTATAAGAGGAAGAGAAGAGAGGGTGGCTCTAGAAATGTCAAATGCCAACGAAGCTGGACCCACTGATTTTTGGCTTCCCAATCCCCCGACCCTTTATTACAGGGAGACTTTTTTTTTTTTTTTTTTTTTTTTTTTAACGAACTCTGTGTGTGGGGGTTTGAATCTCACGCGCTGTTTTCAGGGCGTGAGATTGGCCGTACATGATGTATTTATAATTTACTTGCCATTGGACAAACGTTATTAATGTGAGAAAATACAAATAACTTGAGTATTGCCGGTTATGGTGAATGGTAGGTTTTGAATCGGGCTCCGACCCAATCACAAGTTGTAGGTTCAGACGTTTGGTTACCACCTCAACCGGGTTATCTTAAGCTAAATATCGATGCGTCGGTCTTTCCAGGTTCGGACTACATTGGTATAGGAGCTGCTATCCGTGATGAGAATAGGTCAATTCTAGGAGCTGTGGCTAAATCAGTAGAGGGTCCTTTTCCCCTTTTTTGGCTGAGTGCTTAGCTCTTCGTGAAGGCTTGAGTTTTGCAAAGGAAATCGAGTGTGTTAATCTTAAGGTGGAAACTGATGCAATTAATGTCGTATCAGCTGTTGTGGAGAACCAGGAACTTTCTATGGAAGGTCCAATTCTGGAGGATGTTAAACAGTTGCTTGCCCAGCTGCGGGGTACTGGTATCCATCATGTTTGTTGGAGTGCTAATCTTGTTGCTCATCTTCTAGCTAGATTTGGTTTCAATTCTAATTGTACTAATGTATGAATAAGTGAGACTCCCACAGTAGTCTCTAATGCTGTTTCTATTGATGCTATCGCTTAATAAAGTGATTGTTTTTCAAAAAATATATATATATTTATATCATAAATTCTTCATGAACTTTATCATTAGTATCAATATATCTTATGAATTATAAAATATATCTAAATTTTAATATGTGTGTCAAGTTATCTCTTTAGTTAGTTACTGTAAGTTTTTTCGTTATCTTTAACGTCAAAATACCTCGTAAACTTTGCATTAATGTAAAATTACCCATTGATATTTAATATTTATGTCAAACTACTCATGATCTTTAATATTTGTATCAAATTACCTAATTTATATAATTTTAATTTTTTAATATTGTATAATTACCTAATGATTATTAACTTTTTAGAACAAGTAAAAATATATATACATATATATATTTTTTATAACAAAGTGATATGCATCTTTTTTTTTATAACACTTTTTTTTTTACTTATTTTAATTCAAGTTTATTAGGTTATCGGTTTACTTATGCGTAGCTATAGTTGGTAGGACTCAGATGCAGGATTTCGATTTCAAATACGCTATTAATTTGGCCTACATAATTTGAAATCATAGTCATAACAAATTTCATTCATGTGTTTGCTTAAACCCATAATGAGAATAAGTATTACAAATTTACTCTGATACACATTCTTAGTTATATTTTTAATTTAAAAAATAATTAGTTTGCATATTTTGATACGGTATTATCAATCATAATTATGCTAAAAATTATAATATTAAGACAATAAAATAATAAACATAAGTTGTGTAGTTATTTTTGTTTAAGAAAATTAAATGAATGTAAGTTTGAATTAAAATAAGCAAAATAATAAAAAAAAAAGTGGGTAAAAAAATATATATTTTCTTTTAGTAGAAAAAATAATTTTTTTTACCTATTCTAAAAAATATAGGTAATTATAATCACTCGATATTTAATTAAATTTATTATTTATTTATTAATCAGTCAATTATCAATATATCAACTATTTGAATAGTCATCGACTGTTGGAGTTATTGGGGTTCCATCCTAAAAGATTAACCTATTAAGAGAAGTAATCCAAGTTATTTTAAGCTCATTCCCAATTCTATATTTAGCCAATGTAGGACTTTTTGTTCGCATATACTCAACAATCCCCCCTCGAACGAAAACCCACTATCACTGCAGCCGCCCCTCAAACGATGATCCATCTATCCATCTTCCTCAACCAGAAAGATCCCAACTCCATCAAAATCTCCACCGCATATGGCCCCGCTTTACCATAAAGTTTCCATCTTGAGAGTTCACACCACGGATTTTCTGACCATCGCAATCTCTCCAGGGTCACCATTATTCATTTGATTTTTCTCCAAGATTCATCTTGCCCATACACATGTCTACATCTGGAATCTGGCTCTGATAACACTTGTTGGAGCCGTTGGGGTTCCATTTTAAAAGATTAACCTATTAGGAGGAGTAGTTCAAATCCTTTTAAGCTCATTATCAATTCCATGTCTAGTTAATGTAGGATTTTTTGTTCGCACATACGTAACGTTGACTATTCTATTAAAAAAATCAACCATTAATCTTTTAATTTACTTGTAAGAATAAATTGTTACAAAACATAAATATCAAAATACCACAAATGGTAGGTAAGGTTAGGAGTGTTTCTGGTTGTTTTGATCGGCTCCATCCACTAAAGAAAAAAAAAATGTTAATTCACTTTTTGGTTGGTTTAAAATTTTTAAGAGATATCAATTCATCTATTAGTTGTGTAATTTGGACTTGAACAAGTAGAATAGCTCATATGCAATTAACTACTGAATTTTTTTTTTAATAAGTCTTTCAACTACTTAAAATTATAGTAGGTAAATAAGGGATGCTATGAAGAAGTATTTAAGACATTTTTCTTCATAAAAATTATAACTGAGAAGGTAAATTCAGTAAATACAAGCACGTAACATTTTTCTAGGCGAAAATTAAAATTAAAACGGAAAATTTTAGTAAATACATGAACCACTTTTGTGACTCACTCACTCAAGTAGAAATATTGAAATGCAAATTAGTAAATGCAAAAGGTGAGCTGAAGTTAATGTAACTTTTACCACACGTATTTTGCAAAATCAATACCATCTTTTTATTTTATCTTCGCTTTTATTGTTACCACAACGGTATAAGAATACAATTGTACGGATTCTTTAACAACAATAATAAACTAAAAAATAATAAATACAAAATAACCCTAAGAAAGAAAAAAAAAATGAGAAGAATCCCCACGCGCAGGTGGATCCGAGTGTCATTAGGAAAAAAGAGTTTACCTTGAATCACCTGCGGATAGGTCATTTAGAGAGAGAGAGAGAGAGAGAGAGAGAGAGTGAAGAAATGGGCCCACAAGTACAAAGAGAAGGAGAAGAGAGAGAGAGAGAGCACATGCCATCACATGATTTTCTTGAAGCAAACAACACCCATGTGTCTCCCCACAAAGGCCACCCTCCCATCTCCTTCCTACGATCTACATCACTAGCCTTGGCATGGCCGCCACGTGTCATCCCTGTTGACCCCACCTAGAGCACCACAAAATTTCCCCTTTTTAAGTATTTCCCTTTCTTCTTTTTATTTACCAATTTTGACATGGAAATTTGTTTATATGCAGAACCACACATCACCACCATCTATAATCAAAATATCAGTTGCTACACTGGTAAGGCAGAGTCAACAAAATTTTATGATAGCAAGAGCCTGACGGGGATTTCATACTTGATTCTATCAAAAGCTTAGTTCAAATTCTCCCGTCTCCAATTTCAAAAATAAAAATAAAAATAATAATAATAATTAGAGTTTCATATAAATTCACACAAAAAAAATACCATTAATTAAACAGGGTATAAGATTGATTTTATCATTAACTTCTCGATGTTAATTTATAAACAAGTAAATGTCCTATTTACTACGTAGGTGGTAGCCTAATGATATTAGAGGTTTACTCTTAAGAAGTTTGATAGATCTGATATCTAACTTCAAATCTCATGTGAAAAACTTCATACCATTAACTTAGTCTTTGATAAGGTCAAAAAAATTTTATAAAAAAAAAAATGACACGTTTCATTTTGGTATCACAAGTAATTGATAACTTAACGTGGATATTGTATAATAGCTAACAAGTGAAAATCCCTTTAATCGCGCTTTGCTCCTCCCCAAACTTTTTTCATTGCAGAAAAAAGTACAAATCATGTTTAACTTTTGCCTCATCTCTTTGACCCTCTCACACGGAATGGATTATGGATAATTAAATATACATACATATATATATATATATGTACATACACATGGGAAAGAGTAATATAAAAAAGATGGTGGGAGAGGAGAAAGGGGGTGGTGGCGGTGGTGGTGGTGTTTCCAAGGAGGAAACCAGCAGGTGGTTAGGGTCATTGGGTCATTGGGATTGTGGTGAGAGAGATTTGGTGTGTTGGGCATTTGGGGCTCTCTTTGATCAGAGCCACCCCAGAGATCAGGCAGAGGCACCCCCTTTTGTTTCTGTCACATTCACACTCTACAACCCCCTTCCCCTTCCCATTTTATAATTCCCCACCCACCTACATATATAGATATATATATATATATATATCTATCTACATTTTTTCTTGGATCATCAAATCCCACCCACCTCTTATTTTCAGATTTTAGTTTTTCTTTCTTTCTTTTCCTTAACTGTCCGTACCCATGTGAAGTACAAAAACTAGTAGATAAGGTTATTGATTGACCTAATTTAGTTCAACCAGATCCCATTTAACACATGATTGCATGCATAGTTCAACTGTGATTTAACAACTGATTTCATCATAAGTAGAGTTTGAATCCCTCATTTTCAATTTTTTTTTTTGAAAAATCCCCATTTTAACAACGTCTTTCTTTTTTCAAAGAAAAAAAATTAAATCCTAGTTGTTGACTTTTTTATTTTATTTTATTCATTGAATATTATCATGTGTAAGATTTTCATGTTTGGCTAAAATGGATAAGAACATATGGTCATACATGGTTATTTATTTTGGTCCTCCTCAACTTAAAAAAAAAAACGTACTGGCCGAAAGTTTGACTAGTTTTTACACTTTACAGTTTCAAATGGTAATGGTTGGGTTTATTTAAAGTGAATTAAATACCTGGTTTTGAATGTTAATAACCAGCATTATTACATAGATACTCGAATCTTGAATGTGATTCAAGTACATGAGTGAGGAGTATTTGGCAAAAATTATTTAATGCTGCCAGGCAAAACCTGAAACTAATAAATATACCACAAAACTCGTTATCTTCTACCTAATCTAACGTTATTTTGTTTTTGTACTTGGCCGTTTTAAGAGCTTAATTCCCCCCCCCCCCCCCCCCCCCCCCCCAGTATTTAATCGAATTGTAAGAATCTATCTCGTGTTTGCAAAAATATTAAAATTACCTCAATTTTGTGGAGTATAATTAAAAAAGTAATAATAATTTAAAAGATAATATTCTCAAATGACGAAAATGCAGCGTTGTGTCATCGTCTCTAATAAGAAACAAAGTTGTGAATGAAAATGGGATGGAAAGTTAGAAAGAGTAAATAATTAACAAACAGAAGTGAGGGACTTCTCAGTCAAAGATTAACAGCCATATCGTTATAAAAAGATGGAAGATAAATAAAACTTTATGGAATCAAAATTCATGATGAATTATGTACCCCCACACAAAGTCAATATATCCCAATGGGTTATGGGTTTCAAACAGAGGTGACTGGTGATTTCCTAGTCCTTCCAAAACCAATATGGTTGTAACTTATTTTAAGTGACCACAAATCTTGGGATGGCCAATTGATGACCACCCACAGGGCAAGTAGGGCCACTTTAATGGGCATTCATTGGGACAAAGCATAAATAATTTATTAAAAAAATAAAAAAAAAAAGTAAAAGAAAAAGAAAAAGATGAATAGAATAATGATGGGTGGTTGGACACAATGCATGGCATAAAATTATGTGCACCCATAATAATTATAATCACAAACATGGTAAATGGTGCATGTGTTTGTATGTGTGTGGGTGTGTGAGTCAGAACCTTTTGTTTGCAATTTGCACGGCGCTCCCTTCTCTTGTTGCATGACATGTCCTTTGCCAACTCATTGCTTCTTAAATCCTCTCTGTTTCCCAACTTGTTTCAAGTGTTTCTTTACTAGGGTAAACTTCTTATATATCCTTCTTTCGTTTTCACCCTTTTGAAGGGAAAAAAAAAAAAAAAAAAAAAAAACCTTGTCTTCTCCTTGGGTAGGAGGGAGATACTTTTTCTTTTTCCCTTCTCCGCACATTCTCACACCGTACTGCCTTCGGAATTTTAAACAATCTTCATATCAATCACATAATCTCACCATTTCAAAAGATTTAATACAGAGAGCCAATACCGTATATTTTTAGTTCTAAGCAACATATTCCTAGTTCAAGCATCAAAGTCCAACTACATATAAATCTACTTGTTTTTTTGTATTATTTTGTTGTTTTCGGTTTGCATACGCGTATTTTTTTGAGCCTACTAGAACTTATTCGATTGTGATATAATGATAATTCCTCCACATAGTGAAAGCATTTTTTCTTTTATTTATTTATTTATTTTTTTTTTTTCAAGGAAAAGAAAGATAGAGATATCCCGACTAAACTGACAACCCTTGCAAACTCCATCCCGCGATGATTACATGGGGAATGCCTGCGTTATGCGTTCAACTTGTGATCCTTGTCTACTTCAGAGCTTCTGGTAAACCGCAACTTAGAGGACCACATTAAGGATAAATTCATGGACAAACTTGATATAACGTGGAGGAGACCTTGCATCATTTAAAGCAGGTCTTTCTGGTGGAACCAATTTCGCAATAGTTTCTTTTATTGCTCTTCGCCTGTCTGTTTCTTTTTTTTTTATTATTATTTTTTTTAAGGGATTATTTTCACTTAGTGCCCTTAAGAGGGTCATTTTCACTTTGTCCTAATTTTTAAAGCTCTCACTACACTCTTGAATTCTGAATTTATCCTACTTAACCTCTTCTATAATAATTTCCGATCGAAACATATGGAAAAAATGAGAAAAATTACCACATGACCGCATTAATCCCTTCTTTTTATGTTTGTTTTTAATGGAAATTCTAACAAAGGGGATTAAGTGGAACAAATTCAAAATTCAGAGGATAAAGTGTTTTTAAAGTTCAAGTTCAAAGTGAAAGTAACCCTAAAAGTGTGTATAAATATGAATGTATAACCTGTAGAGAGAGAGAGGACCTTCCTTTATAAATCTGAACGTATAATTTCATGGAAGTATAATTTGTCGTGACAGAAATGTACCGTATCTAACATGACAAGAGAGCTGGCTCTTTTTAAAGGCTACTGCATGACCTCCAGTAGGCAAAAAACGCCCGTTATCCATTTTGCCTAATACATTCTTGTCATTCCAAATGGAACAGTTCCCACTTTCCGGTGGGCGGTCCCAGTTGCAGCAGTGGTGGCCGCAGCAGCACTAATCCCTCCATATGGAGCCTTTCCCTGCAACAAGTTTGTGTCCATAGCAGTGATTCTGTCACTATGTTGCACCTTGGTGACTCCTGCCCGTGTCATAAAAAATGGGTTTGTGTCGATGTTGATGGCGATATCAGGTGCAAACTTGGCTGCCATGCCGCATTGAGCAGCTTGTTTGGTCTGCATCGACATGTCTCTGGCGGCTTCTGCTGTAGACCTTTCCTGGTTTCCAATAACAGGTTTTCGATAGCAGTAAGCACCTGGAGGAACGGCCTGAGGGGGAAGGACTGCAGTTCTATTTACTGTTCTTGGATCATAGGCATCTTTTATGAGGTTCCCATTCTCATACGGTACGACAGGCCCAACAACTCGTCCTGGTTTGGCTGAACACACAACAAAATTTCAGTAAAATGCCAAGGACTGACGAGAAAAGGGACACTAGAGAATTAAAAAATGACACTAGAGCGTACCCAAAGGAATTCTTTGAGGTGCCTGCATGCTCCTTGCCATATTAACAGGAACTGCTTCTGTATCTTTCGAATTCTTGTATGCCTCTTCTGCATTTTGCCGTTCTTTATACAATGCATGGTTTTGCTGCTCTTTGGCAGGAACGTTATTTGAATGTACAATCGTAGACCTGTGAATATTTAGCAATAATAAATTTGAGTCACATCTATCACTACTAAGCAAACACGATATTGAGGAAAATTTCTGACAGTTCAATGTAGGCGTATTACAAGAGCTAGAAAAGTGTTCCCCACTAATCCAAAGTGCTTTAACACTTTCATCGGCATTAAACCAAGGGAACCCGATGAAGAACTGTAAGTTTACCTGGGAAGAGAGACGTGCTTTCGTTCAAGTGGGATAACTGGACCACTTTTACCACCATTTTCCTCAAGATGTGCAAACTGCTTTCGGAATTGGTCAACGGCACTGTATATGAACATGCACCAAAAGTCAGGGAAAAGGTGGAAGTAGAGCAAATCTTAACTCATCCACATAATGAAAGTTTCAAACAATGACAGTACAATGCAGTACAGTGACTCTCAAAACCTTGGATAGAGAAAATTAGTCCTCTCAGTTCCGTTCATGTAATCTTTCAGCAGCTGAGGATGATACTCTAATATTTCTCGAAAGATAAGCTCTCGTATGTCTTCTTTTGTAACCCTTCGCCTCTCAAATTCAAACTCCATCTTCGTAATTGGCTGGCAGGAAGGTTCCCGCTCTACTTTGGCCAGGCCCTTAAAATAAGGATCGGCCAGTGCCTAATAGAATACCAAATTACATACATTCAATACGTTGAACTTTGAAGGGAAAGGAGAAAAAACAAAAAAATAAAAGTTCGTTAAAAAAAAAAGGCAGAGAAGGGTCAAGGATCTCCATTGCCATGTATAGGGCATATAATTTCGAAATAAAGATGGAAATTATATTCCATTGAAAATCATGACAAACCTCTTCAGCAGTTGGCCGGTCCTTGGGATCGAAGGCAAGTAATCGTTCCAACAGTCGTAATGCTAAAGGATCTGCATTAGGAAATTTCTGTGCAAATGAAACAGGCTGCTTTTTCCTCATGCTAGTCATATATCTCCTTGCTTTGTCATTTCGAACCTGTTTGTGACATTTCAGTTCAATTGTTAAGCATATTGAAGCACAAATGAGAAAGACAACCAGCTCTTATGGAAAAGAAAAATTTTCTTACCCGGGATATGGTATCTAAGGAAGGCGTTCCAAGCAGATCTGTCATCAAATCCAGCTGGTGAACAACATTTTTACCAGGGAAAAGAGGCTTCCCAGTTAATACCTCGGCAAAAATGCAGCCTATACTCCATATGTCAATTGCAGGCGTGTACTGTAGCCACATAATTTTCAACATGAAAATATGCCAAAAGTACAGAGTTCAAATGCCAACTGAACTAACAATAGAAAAGAACCAACCAAGACAAAAGAGACATAAAAGTTTAAGGCAACAAAAACATGGTATCTACTATTATTTTTCTTGTTAAATATGATAGGGATAAGGTTTCAAAGAGTCCCTGCTTTGCTCTGACATCTTAATATGTATTTGCATCCCGAAAGCCAAGATAAACTTCATTGGTTGTGATAGACATGGTAAAAGGCACTTCATTGACTATGTATGTTTAATGCACTAAGAATTCGTTGCCCTACGAACTAACTCAACAACTAAAGGACTTAATATCAAAAGGAAACAAAAACAAAGTTTTCCATGGCCAGGCTCAAATCCACAAATCCATTTAACATATGTTAGCATGAAGCTATCTTTGCAAAAATACCACGTATGTACTGTACCACGGAGTTCAAATCCCCAGAAAAGTCAACTGAAAGAAGCCTAGGCATACTTATACTATCACCCGAACTTAAAAAGTTCAAAAGCATTCATTTTCCATGCAAATCAATACCTTCGAGAAAAAAGACCCACAAAGCTCTGGAGCTCTATACCATCTTGTTGCAACATAGTCCTGCAGATGTATAAACAAAATGAGACGGGCTATTACCTCTATGTTTAAATAGACACAACAACAGAAATGCTCATGGAAATGTAATTGTACCAAGTAACTTAGAATTTAAAGCTACATACCGTCCAAAATATTGTTGTAGGTGTGTCACTGAATGCAACTCTCGCTAGCCCAAAATCACATATTTTAAGCTTACAATTTGCATTTGCCAATATATTCTTTGGTTTTAAATCTCGATGATAAACATTTGCTGCAGCAAAGCAACTAAGTGTTAGATATGTTCTACATTCAATGACAAAAATTAACATAATCCAGAGAAATTCCAAAATGAAGGCTATAATTATATAAAAAAAAATGATAAAGGTAGAAAAAGCAAGCCAATAGTATAATGTAGTTCACATTTTGAAAAAGAAAAATCACAGTCACACATAAAGAAACAAAAATTTGAAGATAACAATTACCCGTGTGAATGTATTTTAACGCACGAAGTAGCTGGTAAAGAAAAAACTGGTAATGCTCTCGAGTCAAGTCATCATTTGCTTTGATGACCTGATGAAGATCTGACTCCATTAGCTCAAAAACAACATAAATATCTTTAAAGTCCCTTCTTGAAGGAGGCAACATAATGTGTTTAATTTCAACAATGTCAGGATGTCTGAGAAGTCTGAGCAGCTTTATCTCCCGAAGAATACGAGCAGCATCAGAAATATGTTCAAAAATATCATGAATTTTCTTTATTGCAACTTTTTCACCAGTATGAGTGTCTATTGCTGAGCAAACAACGCCATAACTTCCTTTCCCGATGACTTCCTGAATTTTATAGCGATTGGCATCGCCATACTCGGAGAAGAAGTCCACCTCTGCCGTATTCTGCAGCATTGAAATCCTAATTTTATCAAAATCGCAAACCTCATGCACCATTTTAGACACACTGCAACAAGACTGAACGCCCCAGAAAAAGGGTACTATGCGGTACATGGGTAATATGTGTCTTAAAAAAGAAAAAGAATGAATAGAATATGCAATGCTCTGAAAATCCCGTTTGAAAGTGCTGAAGCTGAGAAAGTAGTCCTAAATACGCGGACTAAATGACAATTATAACGTAGTGATACTTCATTGAAACTTTCTCCACATAAAAGCCGTCATCCTTGTGTTTGCAAATTACCTCCCAAAAATAAACAATCGTAAGAGACATCGAGAAAGAGCGAATAACAAGAAGACAGGAGTACAAAATAAAAGGCATGAAGCCTTAACACTGCAATATGATTGATAAGCGTATCAATCGTATATGACTACTTTTTCTATAAAAGAAATACCAAATCACCTTTACCAATAGCTAACGAGACGCAAACAAATCAACAAATTTCACTACAATACACCATAACAATCAATTTGATTTTACTTTCTCCAAAACTGTCCACAGAAATCTTTTCAATCGATTTATAAGACAATTTTCCGTGACCACGACAAATTTTTATCATCAGAAATGCTTAAGGATAGTACTTGAAATTCCAAAGCTTTATATTTATATTTTTTTTTATTTTTTATTTTTATTTTTTGTTAAGAGAGATAGAGAAATAAAGAACCATCTGCTTGCTCAAATTCTCTGCGTTTAGAAACTATATATGAGACTGAAAAAGTGAATACGAAGCTCCAGAAGATAGATTGATTGGTTAATCCATCTCCTAGACGATAAGATACAATCGAAGGAAAACGAAAATATGAGCAAATTGTGCAGAAAAAAACAAACCATGATAAAAGCCCTTCAAGATATTTCACTTTAGAAAATAGAATCTGCTGCGCACAGAGAGAGTGAGAGAGAGAGAGAGAGCAGCATTAAAAGAGGCCGAAGAGAAGCATAAAGAAATGAATGAAGGGACAACAGTCAGGAATAAGAAGGGAAAACCACTGCTTTTTCAAAAGAATATAACCCTTAAAGACAACATCCAAACACAAAATAAATTAATCCAAGTTTCATTCTCAGCTAAGATGACTCGGTACCCACTAAATCCCACTAAATAGAAATCCCAAAAAGCTTTGTTCCACTTCTCATTTCACAAAAGAATAGAAAAAGGAAAAAAAAATAAATCCAAACTTTTCACACGCAAACTCCATACTTTACCTACAGGAAAAACATACAGCCACCATAGTTAAAAGTTAATAAAGTTAATTATACAAGTTTCCATATAAACACCCAAAACCCAATTAGGATCCCTCCAGAAACGGGAAAATCATGGAAATGGAAGAGAAAAAAAATCACCTTTTTGCGGTGATCTTGCTGCATTTTTGCGCCAAATCCAGATCCTCCAAACCTCCCAAAAAGCAAAGATTTACGCCAAAAAAAGAAAGGAGAGATCAAACACAAACACACCAAAAACACAGAGAGAGATTGATTGA
Organism: Ficus carica; assembly: GCA_009761775.1. NCBI lineage: Eukaryota > Viridiplantae > Streptophyta > Magnoliopsida > Rosales > Moraceae > Ficus > Ficus carica. The sequence goes on from CM019743.1 coordinate 17,073,556, forward strand.
GATATTAGAACACCTCAGGCCTCAAAATCCGACACAAAAATTAGCCACATTTTCCCCATCTACCCCTGCTCCGGATCACAAACGAGCAATCCCACCTTATTCTCTTTCCCAAATCCTTCACACAACATAGATTCCACCAAACCAAATCCCTCATGCACTTCTTCGATTCCAATTCCGATTCCAATCCCAATTCCAATTCTACCGACTCCGGTGCCAACTCCGATTCCAATTCTTCCGGTTCCGATTCCAGTCCCCAAACACCTCCACGATTCGCGACGGAGCCACCAACCACCACCATAAAAATCACCTATTCTTCGAAGAAGGTCCTTCGCATTTTCCGACACGGATCCAACTCGCTCGAGCTTTGAATGATGGAAAAAAAAAAACAACACCCACGGAGTTTGGAAGGCCACACGAGATCTGTTTGACACCGACAAAAAGCTCCCCAGCTGAGCAGGCTGAGGAGAGAGAGAGACAGAGGAGAGAGAGAGAGAATAAAGAGAGAGAGAAGAAGAAAATGGCAGAGGTGTGAGGCTTAAATCTAGGTGGAGGCATCGTATACAGCGTCGTATAATTACGGACATAGGTACGGCATACGAAAGTGGCGTAGAGATGTAAATTCTGGAGCAGCGCAGGGGCAATTTCGTGAGATTACTCCTCCGCTTTGCTGTCTCTCTGTGGGAGAGCATCGGACACGACATCTCGACTCGTGGCGTGTTCTGGGAATGGTGGAACTGGCGGTGGTGGGACCCAGCTGGAGTCTCTGGTATGACACGAGGTCCGCTGATCTGGCAAGAGACGATGATCTTCATTATGTGACGATATATGATGATCATCAACATCACGACCGTACGATTGGATGACTAATGAATTCCCCTCAAACGAGGGAAATTCTGTGGTTCATCACAAAATTAATTAAAATTGTTAAACAGAAAAGTAAAATCTCTTCGATCTTTGTAACCTTTTCAGCTAAAATTTTTAATTCAAAAGTCATGAGATCGATAAATGCCGTTTTATACTTTGTTAAAATATTTTAGTAACGAAACCTAATTATTTAAAGAGATGGACACTTATTTAATGTTTAAATATAAGACCTTAAATAATGAAAGTTTGTTTAGTTTTTTCTGTTAGTAGTTTGGCGAGATTACTATTTAAGTTTAGGATTATAAAACAACATCATGCAACTTTAAATTTTGTTATTATATGATTTAATGCAATTTTTTTTAAAAACTTTTTAACTTCTTTTCTTTTTTTTTTTTTTTTTTTTTGCATAGTTAACTTTTAAGTATTAACAGTTGTATAATTAGAAAATAATTATCTTATTGTTATAATATATATGGTTATTGTTATAATATATATGGTATTGTAAAAATATATGTTGGAACTTAAAGTAGGAAATCAAATTCTACACATTTTGTGATGGAATTAAGTGTAAAATAACTGTTAACTTATAATTGGAACGACTAAGAGATTTTATATTAGAGATTTTATATTTGATTATTGGTTTTTTTTTTTTTTTTTTTTTTTTTTTGGGAAAGGAAAATTAAGATTTTCAATTGAAGCACTAAAAGCTTTTCAAGACATTAAAAGAGGGGTCGACTTGGCCAATCAATCAAACCTGTTCTCCTATGTATATTTTTACATATATGTTTATATGTATATACATCAATTAAAAACTAGGACACTAACAATTCAACGTATTTAATTTAACATACCCCACGCAAACATTTTATATTTGGCTATGTAGTCAATTTTCAACCTACATATATATATAAACACATATTTGTAACATCATTAATAACACTATATGCCAAGTCTTTTTCCTTTCTGACGTATTGATAAAAATAGTGATGACCTATTTACGAATTTCATCATTCTTTCATAGTTTCATCACTTAATTTAATTTCTATGAAAAGTTATCATGTTGATATTGGGAGTGAAGATTACAAATAAAGTTGCCCGTAATTATAAAAATATATTATATGTATTAATTTATGTACCTTTAACCATATCAGCGTCATATACCTTTGTAAATTACTTGTGTTTTTTTCACTACTTTAGTGAGTGACCGATCTTACATATATATACCTACACACCGACACACCGACACACACACACACACATATATATATATATATTAGGTTCCCAAATGTATGAATAATGAGTGGAAAACAAAATAAAAAATAGAATTATAAACCTTGCTTAGCCCGTTCGGTACTTGAAAGCAAGCCCCACACCGTCCAATGCCGACGTTTTATCCAACAATGAATTTGACTTTGGTGCACGCAAAAATATATGTGTGTGTTTGTGTGTGTGTGTGTGTTAGATCAAACATCCCAATCGCGTCCTTCCGAAAATTAATAAACATACAAATAATAAAAATGATAAATTTATATTGTTTATATATATATATATATATATTTGAATACCAAATTTAGAGGGTGAGTACTAACAAATCAATATAAACCTCTTTTTAGTTATTAGTTTTTAAAGCATATATATTGGGGATATTTGTTATTAGTCATCCATCATGACATGGAAAGGATCTATATTTCCCACCAACACGACCGAAGTATATTCCTAAATACCGATAGCCGGGCCAAGCTTTTCCAGGACCACAACTTGAGTTGTTACACTTGAAATAGTTTAATTAGCGGTATGAGTTTTGATACTTGAATTTTATTGGTCATTTAGCCAGGGATAAATATATTGGAGAATCTACTTATTTTGGCGTTTTATAGAAGAGATGCATGTATACGACCGAAGACTCCAATATATATATATATATATATATTATGTATATTACAATAATTGTTATTTCAAGATCTACGTGGCCATATATATTTTTTAAGATAAAGCTTCAGTTATAAATAGATGGGAAAAAAAAAAAAAAAAAAAAAAGAAAGAAAGAAAGAAAGAAAGGAAGAAACCATATCGAAGATCTTTCAGAAAAAAAAAAAAAAAATCATATCGAAAAGGTAAAAAATCTTTAGGATCTGCCTCTCTAATAGGAGGAACGTATCGGAATTGGAGATAAAGAGGAGAAAGAAACAAGGAAAAGAAAGAGAAAGGCTTCCCATTAATTTCCCAAAAGACCCGAAGGGCTTGATTGGGAGAATTAATTTTAAGAATGATTTTATTTTAGGTATATGAAATAAAAATGAGAGTGTTTTGAAAATAATTTTGAGATATTAATTTTTAAAATCGTGTTTGATTGTGTTTCTAGATAGATTGATATGAATACAAGAAAAAATAAAAATTGTGTATTTATGAAAATATTTATTGGATGTATAAGTCTTAGAATAGAAAATGAAAACAGAGATGTTGGAAAATTAAATTTTATTTTTCTCATTCTTTAATAAAATTAAAAAATGATTTTTTATTTTATTTTCTACTTTTTGAATTGGTGCAAAGCAAGCATTATGAGAAAAACATGAAAATGGTACCAAATGGGCCAATTGGTCACACTTTTCCGGCAAAATACTTTCTTTCTTTTTTTTTTTTTTTTTTGGAGTAAACAGAATACATTTGTGTATACGTTCACATCTTTATTAAAAAAAAAAAAAAATTAAGAGTACATCATACCATGTTTTTTTTTATTATTATTTTTTTTTAATGTTTTGGTGTGTGTGTGTGTGTATGTGTATATATATACACATTTTTACTTAGATTTGAATTTCCACTAAAGATTTTGTGATCAAAGAAGATCACGATTGACTACTGAATTAATCAATTATCCAATTTTCATGCACTAACTAATAAAATGGTATCTTGTCTATTAAAATACTCCTACAATATAATGTCATTGAACCAATTACGTACGTAAACAAATATATACAAGTAACAGAAAGAAATCTAGAGGCAAAAGAAAGAGGAATAGAAATAAGGAGAAAACTTTGTTTTTGAGACCATATACATAGCAGTTTATAAGATCCCGACAATCTTTTTGGCATGTTTTTCTTGTTTTCATTGTCTTTCTTATCTTCCTCATATATATTCAAACTAATTAATTAATTAGTACCCCAGTAATTAAAATAACAAAGTTGTACGATCCATTTGTTTATATATATATATATATATGTGTATATAATTTTTTTTGGTATATGTGTTTAAATGATGGGAATTAAAATGATGTTGAGAGACTTGGAGCTAGGTCAAACTGCATGTGAAAAGAGAGATTTCTGGATCATGTTATGGATTAAGTTTTACGCTTATATATTGTACACCTGTACAATTACTAAATTATTTAGTATACCATTTCTTATTTATACACAAGTAAGAACCTTTTTGGACGTCCCATTTCTTAATCTGAAAGAAAAGTAAGAACATTATTAGGCCGAAAGGAAAAGGAAAAGGAAAAGGAGCAATCAATAAGTTGAAGAAAATATCGATGGAGCCTCGGCCAATTTTCTGTACACAAAAATATATATATATACACACACACAGACACACACGCACGCATGTCATGTTTTGGAGCACAATGTGTCAATGACGATCGTTAATGTTCACGGATGGGTGGGACAGCTATTTGTACATCTCTAATCATCCACTCAATCATGTACATATATATATATATATATATTTATTTACATAACATATATGCTGGAAATAGAACATATAATTAACCAATATAATATGGCCCCTCCAGGGACCTATATACTTCCAACATAACGTACAAAAGTAAGAAAAGTTAAAAATACTTCAAATTAAGAGGTTAAAAAAATGCTATTTTATTATTGTGGATGATGTAAATAGTAGATATAATATATCAAAACTGTTAAATAACATTATCGGACCCGTTAATTTTCATTTTTTTTAATTAATGCGGTGCAACGCATTAATACTAATAACGATGATTGACAAAACAAGAAATAAAATCCCTACTTGAGGACTTTTGGGCTTTTTTGTTTTTTTCTGGATCCGATTTGGACTTTTTTTTTGTTTGATCCCAAATCGTTCCGGATATGCCCAAAAAACCCTCATGATTACTTGCTAGATGAGAACAATGATGGAATTGGATTAAAATGTTTAACTCATATATGACATTACTTAGGTCGTACACTATCCGTAACATTTACGGCCAATATGCATTATACATATATATTTGATTATTGTTTCCTAAAGTGGGCTATAGAATAAAGTGCATATCAGACTCCAAATTTCTCAACTATCCGTAAATGTACATATATATATTGTAAATCATGTGCATAGGGACAAATTTAAGAAAATTTATCTAAGTAGGAAAAAAATTAAAATAATAAGTAAAAAAAATATACATAAAAAGACCCAAGAAAAAGACACAAAAAGAAAACTAAAAAGATTAAAAGATTAAAATAAAAGAAATTATCAACACGAATAAGTACTAAAATAAAATAAAAAATTGGGCCCAAAAGAAACGAAAAAATATTAAAATGAAAAAAAAATATATATTCGTGAAAAAACAAATGACCAAAAATCAAATATAGAAATAAAAAGAAGAACCAAAACGGGAAAAAAATTGGTCCAAAAAGAAAATTAAAAAAAAAAAAGACAAAAACGAAAAAAAAAAAAAGGTCCAAAAAGAAAATTTAAAAAAGTACTAAAAAAAAATTGGTAAAAAAAAATCAGAAGACTAAAAAGTAAATAAAACAAATTATTTTGGATGAAAGGAGAACATTTTCTCCTTTCTTAATAATGTATAGATATATATTTAAGACAACTTAGAATCTCTCTTTTTGAAACCTAGCATGTGAAAATCTTATCCTTTAATTCAGCAGCAAGAACAACAATATATATATATATACATATATTTTTTAAAAACAGAATCTCTGACCCTTTCGTCTAAAGTCATCTGTCACATTGAAGTGGAGCCCAACCAATACTCGGCAGCAGCATTCCCTTACCAACTGATAACTAAGGATATGTGAGAGTAAACCTTCGACTATATATTCAATTACAAAATTTTTTTTACTGTTGAATCATCATATTTAATGATGAAAAAATTACACAGAATAAATTATATGTCGAGCTATTCATGTACTAAAACAAGCTAGTATTAGATTTTTTTTGTCCATGAAAAAACTGGAGAAGAGTTCCTTTTCATTTACTTGACAGGATTCAAACACCAAAATCTAACTAAGAAAAGGGTCGATATATATATATTGAAAAATATGCTATATGAGGTACAACAGTAAAGCAATAATAAGTGGATTGGCTAATTGAATTTTCAAGCAAGAATAAAAGGAAAAATTGCTAATTGAAATACTTGTGAAAAAATGGCACAGTCAGGAATGGCTAGTGGATTGGAAACTCTATGTGGGCAAGCGTTTGGAGCAGAGCAATTTCACAAACTCGGATCCTACACTTAGGGTGTTTGGTGGAATAGTTTGAGTTGGGATTTTTAAGAGCCTGTTTGGTGTGTAAGTTTGAGTTGATATTTTTAAGTTTAGTTTGAGTTAAGTTAAGTTGAGTTTAAAAGGTGAGTGTTTGGTAAAAAGTTTGAGATAAAAAGTTTAGTTTGAGTTGATTGTTTGGTGAAAAAGTTTGAGTTAAAAAGTTAAAAAAAAAAAACAAGGGCCCTGTTTGGATGTTTAAAAATTGAGTTAACCAATTTTTTTTGCCTTTTGTGTTTAAAAATTTTGTGTTTTTCCCAAATATTTTTTTTCCTTTTCTGCAAAAAAAAAAAAAAAAACAAAACAAAAAGGGCCACTAAACCTTATTTTCTAAAAAAAAAAAAAAGGCCACTAAACCTTATTTTCTAAAAAAAAAATAAAAAAAAAATACTCTCTTTTACATATTCAATCCAACTACTTGTCGTAGTAGCCAGCAAACAATTCAACAAACACCAAACTCTGTCTCCCTCGTACGACACCTACAAATGCTCTCTTCTTCCTCTTCTTCTTCTTCTTCTTCTTGTCGTCGTTCTCTAACCGCCGACGAGATAGCCCAGGTCAACCTCCTCCTCCCTCGGCTCTTCCTCTCCTCTGACCACTGCCACCTCGCCACAGCCACAAAGTTAGCCACCGCCGCCCTCCTCACGAACTCACCTCCAAACTCTGTCTCCCTCTCTCCCCTTCTCCTCTCTCTCGCCTCCCTCCCCTCCTCCGACACCTCCCTCCCCATGTCCCTCCTTACCCGCCTCCGCCACTCCCACTCCCCCCACCTCTTCCCCTCCGTCACCGCCCTTGCCGCCTCTTACTTCCGCGCCGCCCACCCCAAGCTATGCAGCCAAAGACTGAGGCGTTCGAGGGCAGAGGAGACAGGAAAACTGACACTCGCACGCGGGGGGCTTTTTTGGGGAGGAAGTTGAGAGAGAAGTGCAGGAGCCGAGGGAAGCGTGAACGACGGAGTTGCAGAGAACATGGATGCACAGTAAACCCATTTCGGTTTACTATGTAACGGTTCAATGGGAGGTCGAAAATGGACTGATCCTCCAATCGGGTCCATTTCAGTTTGAGTTGAAATATACCAGCTTGAGCTGGTCTACCAAACAGGGCCTAAGTTTCAATAGTAAATTTTTTTGAATTTTCAAAAAAGATAAAAAACTTTTTGGGAAAAAGACAAAAATTTTTTTGGGGAAAAGACAAAAAAAAAATAAAATTTAAGTTGAATGGTTTGAACCATTATACCAAACTCCCCTTTACACTGCCATGATCTCTCTCAATTTTGGTTGTCCCCCGGTTTGTGTGGAAAAATTCACTAATCAATCATTATTTATACTCCGATTATTAACCAAAAATTCCATTAATTTTCCCCAAAAGTAAACTAAAAATTGAGACCAAAAAAAGAAAAAAGAAAAAAGAAAAAAGAAAAAAAAATTTGGTTGCTTTACATGCACATTTCTTTTTAGCAAGTCTCTATCAGCACCCCCAATCAGAATGCTTAATGTGGTTTTCAATATAGAAGATGACAAATGGACATATATTTATATAACATAAATATTGCGTCGGCTAGACCTAATAAAGTATGAAAGTAGCATATAAAACAATACTATAAAGTTGCACCTCGACATTTCTTTGCGGTGGAAACAGCACAACTTAGGGCCTGTTTGGTGCACAAGTTCAGTTTGAGTTGAGTTGAGATTTTTAGGTTTGAATAGTAATTTTTGTTGACTTTTTCAGAAAAGACAAAAAACTTTTTCAAAAAAGACAAAAAACATGATGAAAAAAGTACAGTTTAATTTGAGTAGAGAAGAAGAACCAAACGAGCCCTTAATGATTGATTTATAGCCATGATAAATATATTGGAATGAAATAGTTTCCTAAAATTGGTTTAGATAACAATAATAATAATAACAACGGTGATGAGAATAATAATAACAATATTAATAAATAAATTTTTTTATAAAAACTATATTTTTGTCTTACCGGTCGTTATTAATTTAACTATTTAAAAATGTGATGAAAGATTATTAAAGATAGTTAATAGTTTTCATCATAAATGTTCCCAGATTAATCTATAAAGTTAATTTTAAAATAAAAGTTAGATAATAAAACAATCTCCCATGAAAAAGGAGCTTAATAGGTGGGCCAGAAACTCGCCCACTGAAAAAGAAATGTTGTCACTGTCATTCAATCATTTTCTTTTTTTCTTCTCTTTAGAATATTAACTAGGGATTACAGGTGGGTTTGCACTGGACTTGAATAATTTAACTAAAATTTGTTCTTATCTGCAAAAGGTGGTGATAATTGGACATATATAATGCTTAAAACTTTTTTGTGAGCCATATAAGGCCCTCCCTAGAATATATATAGATATATATATATATATTTATATACATGGTAATTTAAAACCAACAATGTCCACTCCTAATTATTTTGTCTGTCATTTGGAAATTACCTCTTAGTAAGAAAGATTTGATTCATTTAATTTTATATAGAAATACATATTTTCGTATCATATATATAGGGAATATCTTGTCAGAACAAAATTTTTGATAGAATCAAAACTGGATATAATAACCCGATACCAATAATATATATGCAATTTTCAATCAGATTGTTGTTGGCTATTAGATAGTATCTAACAATATCAAATAGCGGTGTGACAACAATCCCATGAAGACGACATGCCAACCCATGCAAACCAAAAGAATATCTAATTGTAGTTAGGTCACATATTTATTATTACTAATATTACTTATGGTAGACATAATATATTTCATAGTAGACCACAGCTATTTTTAATTTTAGGGAAATATATATACTAATATATGTTTTGTCCAAAAAAAATAACATTATCAACTGGTTAAGTTTTTCCTATTTTTACTTCATTACAATCTAATATGAAGAGGTAAATTTGCATCAAAGGATACTAATCTTGTAAAAATAATGATGATCAGGACAATTCGAATTTAGTATTTGAATTGCTTGTTTCAATTTAAAAAATTCATTTATAATTTTAATTATATATTTAGTTGAATTACTCAATTTTAACTTTCAATTCAAGTCATAAACAATGTTCTCATACTTAATTTAAGATAAATTTTTTGAATTCTAACTTAAACATCAAATACTTATAAATCAAATTATCACCTCAAATGATTTTAAGCTAAATTAAAAAATTTTAACTTAAATTAACGGACCAACCATATACTTGAAACTTCTTAGGAGATGAACCCAGCGTGTAATCAACCTAAAGTGACGTCGGCGTTTAACCATTTTACCGTCTGTCCCATTATTTAAATCAAAGAGTGGCCAACCGACATTATTGAGCCGCGTGACCAAACACTTAAAAAAGCAAAGCTAGCCGTTAACTTCAAAAAATTATAAAATAATAAGTCACGTGTTGCACGGACCCGTGAGATGACTGAAAAGTCAAAATACCTTTCTCAATTTTACGCATTTGCCCCTCCCCTCCTCTCTCTGCTTTAGATTTAGCATTACGTATAGGAACCGTATAAATACGATACGGTGTCGTATCAGACAAAGGGATATCCTTTGCCTGCTTGGCACGCATATACTGTCCACTCTTTGTGCCCACGTGGCCACGTGGAGGTTTTCTATGGGAGGTGGGGCCTACCTTCTCCTTTGGAGTGGGTCCCACAGAGATCGGTGTGCCGTTGTACCAACCGGACAAAGGAAGAAGAAGGATTGAAAGGTGTCTTTTCTTTCTCTGTCCTCCAACTCAAACTGGCTTTCAATGCTAATTTGTGTTTTGTTTGTTTTCCTTTTTAATTTGGGTAAAAATATTTGGGCCATTTTTGTTTTATTCATAATTTTCTATTTACTTCTATTTATTTATTTTTTTACTTTGGATCTTTTAAGAAAACTAAAATATTTTTCAAAATTTTCAAAGTACTAAACAATGAGAACACGAGGTCTCAAAAAAAAAAATTTTTTTTGCTCCATAAAAAGTAAATAAGGTGGTACATATTCTATTTTTATACCCATTCGGTTTAATAACAATCTCAAAAACCATCGAGAAATGATTAATATCTAATTTTATTAAGCTTTTCATCGAGGATTATTACCACTTACCTCCTAAGCCTAATACATTAACAGCCGAAGTTGGAGTAAGGTCCAAAACGGATGCTACTAGATTTGATCCTTAGTGAAAAGAAAGAGAAGATTTAAGAAAAACCCCAAACCACTACACCACAACCTTTGGTGGTGTGGTCTCAAATTTATTTATCTCCATGGATACGTCCGAATAAGGGTATATTTTTTTATTTAAAAAATGAGAATAATATAAGAGCATATTTTATTTATTTATTATTATTATTTTATTTTTTTGTGAATAGAGCATATTTTAGTTTGAGAGATGATCCATGTTGCGTGGACATTGAAAAACTGCATGACTTTCGTTATTGGGTACGCTCGAGATCTAAAAGAATAATACTTGAGATTGATACCTAAATTTAATCTTAGATGATATTTTAAAGATTTAATTGTCTTTTTCTCTCAGTTATAACTTTTGAACTAAATGGTTATATCACTCTTATAAAATGTTATTGAAAATAGTAACTCATCTTTCACTTAGTTTACACAAGAATTTTAGTAAATAACTTGAAATCTTTAACATATTCCTCTATTATTTCTACTTAGTTGAATATTAAACCAAATTCAATTTACTAAAAAAAAAAAAAAAAAACCAACATTCAATAATGTCTTGTATGTTTTTGTTTATTTTATATTGCCTTAATCAACTACTGGTAATTATTAAACTCGAAGTCAATAAAGAAAAGTACATTGATATGCAACATGTTTGTTTAATTTATTCCATTTCATTTTAAAAGTATAAATATAAAATTGATACATTGATATGTAATATGTTTGTTTAATTTATTCCATTTCATTTATAAAAAAAAAAAATTGAATATTTATAGAGGTCAGTAGCTCAACGATACACAAGTTTAATTTTTATTCAACCATTTATTTATAGCTCATTTAACATGTGAGTTATAGGGATGAGCGACTACTTTGAAAATTCCATCAGCATTGGCATGTGTACCAAAATTGTCTTCTAACTTTCAGGGCATTAAAAATCGATGTAAGTGTGTGGGAACTGAAAAATCTGACTACAATCGTGTTTCTAAGCGCCAAAAAAAAAAGAAAAAGAAAAAAAAAAAGAAAGGATATTTGATTAAAAAAACATAAAACCTAGATTTATGTCAACTATCAAAATTTCCAGTGGAAAACAAAAACATAGTTTGAACGTAAAAACTAATATAAAAAAGTATCCGAACTTTGGAGAATATTTGTAGGATAAGCCTTTTCTTTTATTTTTATTCTATTTTTTTTAGGTTAAAACACAATAGCCTTTGGTAGAAGTTGTCCCTATATGTTTGGTGAATATATATATATATATATATATATTTATTTATTTATTTATTTATTTTTAAAAAGAAAGAAGTTGTTCCTATATATGTTTTGAAGATGACATTATGAAAAACTTTTTATTTTTTATTCACCAAAACAGTTGTTCATAATATCATATTCCAAACATAAAAAAGTATGATCCGTTATAAGGCTATTAATAGGAGAAACCGTAAATTATTATTTATATGTTGGAGAGCAAAGGTTGTTAATTAGGACCTGCAATATAGTAGACAGAAGAAAAATGTTTTGGACATCGGTAGTGTTAACTCTATAATTATTAAAAAAAAAAACACTTCTATCTATCTATTTTTATAATATTTATTTGTTTTATTACTATATAATGTTAAATATCTTAATAATCAATAAATAAATAAACAATTGGAATTTGAAGCTGAAAATAAGGTTTGTTAAAGGTCGCGCCTATATATTAGTCAACATGAGTGTGTGTGAGAATGGTGTTCATTAATTCTTTGTCTTGTCCTTTACTCATATTTTTTTTTTAGAAACCTTTTATCTTTTAATTGTTTTGAAGAAAGAATATTCCTACAACTTATAAGTAATATTCTTGAAGGTGGGAATTATCCATATATGGCATGCATATGTATTTGTGTGTATGCTTGTGTTTGTATAGGTTTATTTGACCAATACTATGAAGATTTTTTTTTTTTTTTTTTTTGCCTTACACTTGGTGAACTTAAATTTTTTAATATTTAAAATGGCATAATGTTTCAGCCTTAATTTTCAAGAAGATTCTTTTAGCTTTGTTATATACTTACATTATTTATTGTGTCAATTATTTTTGAATATATTCTCCTTTCTCTATTTTCTGGTCAACTTCTCTTTGCCCCATTGCTTTAATGTAGCGTTTATGTTATTTCTTTTCTCTATTCCATTGCAGCACTGTATATTCTTTAAACTTTAGAGCAGAACACATTCTTCTCTCATTTCTCTATTTCTTTTGCCACGGCTCTTCTCTCTTACCAAAAAAAAAAAAAAAAAAAAAAAATTTAAATCATATAATATCTTACCAAAATATTACAAGGTGTTAGGTTGAGTGATGTTGCCTGTTTGAGGCGGCCAAAACATGCCGGAGTTGTAGTTACGCAACGCCGTCGAACTCTCGTCATGCGATTTTGCCCGTCTTCGGAAAGGCCAAACAGGCCAATTCTGCCTAGATTCAACCAGGACAAGTTCGTGGCAATGCATAACATGGAACCTAGAACGACTAAGCAGCCACCAAGTTGCTCTTCTATATAATATTTTGTAATAGGTAAATTTTTATATGACTAATCATGTAAATAGAGAATTTATTATCTTAAACTTTTATCAGTTCAAAAAAATTTATTTTTTTTCTTTTTTTTTCAGTGAGCATCTTTATGAGTGATTCTTGAAAGTTGAAACTGACACAAGATTCAAAGTCACACACTGAGTGACTCGCTAACTCCAGCAACAGATGTATACCGACTGATGACTAGTGGTCACCTGTTGATTGCGTGACTGACATCGGCAGAGGACCGGTGATCACCCACTAAGTGACCTTGGTCACTTGTGATGTGTTCATTTCATCTGTGATTTACAGGACTACTTGAATAATAAGGGTACTATAGTCATTAAAACAAAATTTTTATGTTAGGATCTATTCTTTTGTAAAATGAATTGATATTTTAGTCGTTGGATTATATTTTTAACGGTATGACTTATTATTGGAATAATTTTATGTCACGCACTGCAGGTTTTAAGTAGACACTGATATATCAGATAATCGAATGGTTAAATCTTAATATAAATTAAGAGGTTCTAACATAGTAGTTCCCATAAAATAAACGATAAAAGCGGGACAAAAATCTAATGAAATTTGATTGAGGATGTAAATATCTAAGAGTACAACATACTTTTGCCCATTTTGAGACAGGCTACAATCAAAACTTTTAGATTAATTTTTTACTATGCCCCGGAAATCTTTTCCCAAAAATGGCATAATGGTATTCAAAATTGCAAAAAAGCTAGGCGGTATGGTATCATACCAGGTTACTAGTGTTAACCAATCATCGACCTAGTGTTGATAGCAGTAAATCGTGTTTACTACCGACGACAACTTATCGTTATACTGCAAGTAGTCTTCTGTATCAGATGGGTTGGTGGGAAACATGACTTGTATTGAAGCCTAAGAGGATGTAAATGAGCATATGTTTGCAGCCACATTACTGATTTATTTTTCACGGTGTTACCTCTTTCTGAAGATCTTATGATCGATTTATTATTATGTTTTGTGTGTTTTTTGTTTTTGTGTATTCATAAAGAAAATAAAATAAAATTGATAGCCGTTAAGTGAGTCTTAAATTAGCTATCCATTTATGGACCGTACTATGCCTTCCATTTAAGGCTTAGAGCATGTTTGGCATCCCAGTTCAAGCTGGGTTTTTTGAGTTCAGTTCGAACTCAACCCATTTGGCTGGACAGTTCAGTTCGGAAGGCCATTTGAACCGTTGCACAGTAAACCGAACTTGGTTTACCGTGCGCCCAACCCATGTGAAACTGTCCTTGGTTTCGACAAGCATTGTGCATCCACCGCCCCAATTCTCCGTCCCTCCTCGGCCATCTGCTACCTCCCTGTTACTTGGTTGACTGTCCTCACTGGACGAACCAGAAAAGGCTCGCGAGGCGATGGAAGTGACGGGCAGCTACGAAGTCATCGGCGACATTGATCCAAGCTTACGATGTTGTGGATGCCGGCGAGCTCGTGATGTTGTCGACACCGGTGAGCTTGTGATGTTGTGGATGCCGGCTCGCGGTCCTGGTAGTCCTTCGAATCTCACGGTGTCGAAAACTACCCACGCGGCCCTCCACCTTGGGTCGCAACGTAGGTGGCCTCCCCGGTCCTCCGCCGTGGGTCGGGGTGGCGGGGGAGGCGAAGGAGAACGGAGACGGGGATGAGGCCGATGACCACGAGGATCCGAATGAGGCAGCCCGAAAGTTTTCTCTCTCTCTCTCTCTCTCCTCTGTTTGTTTGTTTCTGTCTCTAAAAATCCCACACTCTCTCCTCTTTTTGTTTGTTTGTTTCTCTCTAAAAATCCCACTCTCTTTCACTCACTCTTTGCTTTCTCTCTCTCCTTTCTCGCTCACCACTCTCTTTCTCTCTCTCTATGTTTTTTTTTCCTTTTTTTTTCCTCCGTTTTTTGTGTTTGTGATTTTCATGATTTCGTGGTAAATTAAGAAAAATTGTTTACATGGTATTCTAAACCGTAATTTCCAAAAGTTTTATTAAGCCTTCGTTTGGTGACACGATTTGAATTAAGATTTTTGAGTTGAAGATAAGTTAAGTTGAGCATTTGGTTAAAAGTTTGAATCAAAGGATAGAAGTTTTGGCCGATGAAATGTGGGACAGATATCAATCATCTCCATGGTATAAATCCACGTGAAAGCAAGCTCAGTTTTATCTAGTTACGTCAGATTAGGATTGTAATTATTAATTTTTTTTTTTATCAATTTTCACAAACCAACTATGCATTTTTTGTTGGTGTAATTTATGGCTATGTAAGAAATTTTACAAAAGCTTTTGATGTCCCAAGTTGATGTGTGTTATTAATTGAGCTTATTTTAATTTTTCCATTTTTCTTCACTAAAACCTACAATAGAATGTTAAATTTGAATTAAAAATGTTTAACTCAAATTTTTAACATCCAAACATGGCCTTTGTTTTTTTTTTTAAACTTCTCAACTCAAACTTTTTTACCAAACATTTAACTCAAGTTAAACTTTTTATCTCAAACTTTTTACCTCAAACTTTTTACCAAACACTCAACTTTTAAACTCAATTTAACTTAACTCAAACTCAGCTCAAAAATCTTAACTCAAACTCATTCACCAAACACCCCCTTAGTGATCGATCTGTCCTGATTTCAACATCGTTATTAGATTTCTTTGTTATTGCATAAAAGAGTTTAGATGGAATCTATATGATCTTTAAGAAGGATGTCAAGGTATTCCATCATTGATTATCCCTCGTGTACCCAATGAAATGGAAAACTTGTATGGGCTATAGCAAACTATGGGCCTGAAATGGGCCCCAAGAAATAGGCAAAGCTTGGCCCACATTCTTGAGACCTGTCGTGGCAGATTATCATTGGTCAAGAGCATTCGTCCACATATTCATAAAAGCAGCTGAATTTACCCATAATGCTGACGCAACACCGCGTCAGCATCCGACACTAATAAAGCATGGCGCTAATCACCTGCACTCGATTCTATGTAATCTCCCTCCTTTCTTACAAACTCTATTCCGACGTGGCCCACTTTAGGTCTAATAATTCACTAACATTCCGCCACGTGTAATGGCCTCACCTATGATCCTTCTCGTATTGAGCACGGAATCCTGGTCTTTCCGTAATTCCAACCTAAGACCAAGGTCAAATGTTATCCTCGAATTATCTAAACGCGATTTCTCAGCTTAATTTCTTTTCGCCTTTTGTTTTTTGTTTGTTTTTTTTGGTAAAATAAAAAATTTTTAATTTTAATTTGTTAACTCAACAAGAAGAGTTGCGCGGAGTGTTGTGTAATGTGTAGTGTGCGTGCTTTTGTGTCAACGGACGCCAAACCACATTCAAATACAGCCCAATTTCTCAAGCATTTAGAGAGAGAAAGTAGAGAGAGAAACTCCTCCATTTCTTGTTTATTATTATTATTTTTTTCTCGTAAATTTATTTTTATTTTTTATTTTTTGAGTTTTGCACAGAGAGAGAGAGAGAGAGAGAGAGAGAGCTTGTGAGTTTAGAGTGTCTCTCTCTTCTTCTTCTTCTACTTTGTGTAATTATATATATATATATATATATAAATAAATAATTTGATGGTAGTAGTACTACTTCTCTTACCTCCAATCATTTTCTTCCGTTTTTATTCTCTCTTTTCCTGAGGAAAAAAAAAAAAAAAAAACCAAAGAGAAGAAGAAGAAGGAGAAGAGAAAGATTCAATTATATTTTCTTACAGTTTCTTTCTCTTTCTCTTCTGGTTTCCCGGCGAAAGAGGAGGAAGTAGAAGAGTGGAAGAAATAAATTCCTCTGCTTCTACGAAACTCTCTCTCTCTCTCTCTCTCTCTTCCTATAATTTTCTTGATCAAGACAAAAACCCGTCTTTGGTTTCAGTTTCTGCTCAATACCCATTTCTAACGAACTCTCTCCTACGTTTCTCAACTACTATAGGTAATTCAATTTTGATTTGGATTATTTTTTTTCTTTTCTCCTAAGTAGATTTTTTTCTTAAGTGGCGTCTGATTTTTTGATTATTGCATCTGGGGTTTCATTTTTTATATAATTTTTGGGGAAATAATTTCTCTGAGAGTATTTTTGGTTAACTGTATCTGGGCATAATGAAAAAAGTATATATATATATATATATGTATGTATGTATATATATATGTATGTATGTATATTTGTGTCAAAGTAGAATACTAAGTTTGAGGGTAGAAAAGTGTTGACCTGGATACTTTTGTGTATCAGCCGCTGAGTTCTTATGCTGCATTATTTTTTCTGTATAGGTATTTGCCAAATTGACAACCTCAAAAATTAAAATTAGCAAAATAACCTTCTTTCATTTTAACATCCTGGTTGTTCGAGGTCATTTTGCTAATAAAAATTTTGGATAACTTTTAAGAAAGTGTTTAAGTCATTTTGCTAATTGGCTTGACATATCACATGGGTTTTGCTTGATTATATCTATCTTAGCCTATATTTTTCTACTATTGGACATTGAATCTAACCATAAACCAGCTCATCAATATGCTGTTGAAGTGTTTTGCGGCTTTGATGATATTCCTTTTCTACTGTTGTCTTTAATGGTTTTGTGTGGATCTTTGTACGGTTGACCTTGTCAAGTCACTCTCTTGAGGTTTTCTGCTTGATTTCAGACACATACATGCACTCTCCCACAGTGAACCTTTGCATATGTAACTTATTCGTTTTATCAGGTTTGTCTTCGGTTCTTTGTGAATGACCGTTCTGCACCGTAACATGTAGAAGTAGGAGTAGGAGGTATAACAAGAAACTTATTTTATGAAACAATGACATCGGATATGTATAACACTATTCTGAGATGAATAAATTCTTGCTTGTTACGCTTTTCCAATGTGCAGCGTTACCAATTGATTTTGTGTTTAAATTTTAATATTTACGAAGTTTTTTAACAGATATTTTGTCTCTAGTGTTCAGGTTATATTTTTTTTTGATCTTACGATCTTGTGATGGCATAATTTAATTTCTTTCTCGTCCGTTGTGTTGGCAGAAAGTGGCAGAAAGTTATCAATTAACATGGAGAAGCATTCTGAAGATTCCATATCAAGTCGAAGTAAAGGTGCTCTCTTTTTCTTTAATTGAGGAAAGCGTTATGCACCATCTTTACGTATATAATTACTTGTATTACTTGTTCTTGAGAATCCATTCGTGATTGTCTGTAGGTCCATCGGAGATTCCATCAGTTAATTTTTCTAGAAAGATGGGAAACAATTTCTGGGGGATTTTACGTGAAACTAATTCGTATCATGCACCAAATGATGTCAGCTTGTTTTCTAGCTCATTGCCTGTCCTTCCACATGAGAAATGTATGTCAGCCTTTTACTTTTTTTCTCTACAAATAATATGGATCCTTCTGTAAGAATTGCTATTGAGATTTGTTTTGTGGGCATGTAGTGAATTTTGCCGACTTAGGGGACAGTAGTCAATCGATTGATGATGGCCTGCCTAATTTAAACAAGCTTGACCAAGGAAAAAGGGAAGAAGATCCTCTTGAAGATGTTGAACCTGGTGAATTTGGAAACATGCTTCCTGACGATGAAGATGATCTTTTAGCTGGTTTAACCGATGATTTTGACCTGAGTGGATTGCCTAGCCAGCTTGAGGACATGGAAGGTTATGATTTTTTTGTCAGTGGAGGGGGAATGGAAATGGATTTTGAATCCCAAGAGAGCCTTAGCATGGGCATATCCAAAATGAGCATTACTGATGGGGTTTCGTCAAACGGAGTTAATCCTTTTGCGCTGCCAAATGGTGTGGGAACAGTGGCTGGGGAACACCCATATGGGGAACATCCATCAAGAACCTTGTTTGTTCGAAACATTAATAGTAACGTCGAGGACTCTGAACTGAGATCTCTCTTTGAGGTATTTCACATAACTGTTACTTTGATGTTGCATTTCTTTCGCTTATTTTGTCCTATTTTCAAAGTTTGGTACTTCGGCTGACATTTATTTGTGTTTTTGAACATTTTTAATTGGCAATTATCCATCCTTTTTTGTGCAACGTATCTTGTAAATATGTGAATGAACATTTTTCACATTCATTTTGGTTGTTTTGTTGCTTATTAATCATGGAATCCTCCCCCTCCCTTATTCTGGTAGCAATATGGAGATATCAGAACTTTATATACTGCATGCAAGCATAGAGGCTTTGTCATGATATCTTACTATGATATTCGAGCTGCTCGTACTGCTATGCGCGCATTACAGAACAAACCCTTGAGACGAAGAAAACTTGACATACATTTTTCAATTCCCAAGGTTTGAATATATGAATGCCTCTCGTGTGATCCAGTTTGGAGGAATTGATTATATTGACATCATTGTGACGCAAAGCTTTTTCTCTGCTAAAATTTCAGGATAACCCATCAGAGAAGGATATTAACCAAGGAACTCTTGTGGTGTTCAATTTGGATGCTTCGGTATCAAATGACGATCTTCGCCAAATATTTGGGGCTTATGGGGAGGTCAAAGAGGTATGAGTTTCATAATTGCTAGTTAGTGTCATTTGTGTTCGCCCACACCTGCATGTCGTCACACTTTATTCTTTTGAGAAAATGCAATTGTTTTGTCTTGTTAGTTATGAATTGTGATTATTCTTATATGTGAACAGATTAGAGAGACACCACACAAGAGACACCATAAATTCATAGAATTTTATGATGTTCGAGCCGCAGAGTCTGCCCTGAGAGCATTGAATAGAAGTGACATTGCTGGCAAACGCATAAAACTCGAACCAAGCCGTCCTGGTGGAGCGCGTCGAAAGTATGCCTTACTTTCTCTTAATTTGTGTTCATCTGTTCTAGGCATTCAAATTTCCAGTTTTACTAATTAATAGCAATCCGAGGAAAATGGTAAGGTAATAAGAATGTTCTTGGGTCTCATGTGAGTATGATGATATTGATTTGACTAGGGGCTTTGTTTGTAAATTTTGTCTTAGTAGTTGCTGGGCTCCGGCTGCATGTTTCTCTAAAACGGTAGCATTCTCTGACTTCTCAAATTTTAAGTTCCTTCTATTTCTAAATGTTGCAACTATTGCTGCAATAGTTATGGTCAATGTTTGTATCTCTCTAATTAATCAGTTGTCTCTGATATCGGGATTTTGCTTGTATTATATACAGTCTTAATTCTCTCTCGTTTCACATATTTGTTTCTTGATTAATCTGGTGAAAAAGCTGTAATTATTGTTCCTTTTTGTTTAAGCTTGATGCAACAATTGAGTCAAGAGCTTGAACAAGATGACGCTAGAAGTTTCCGACCTCAAGTGGGATCACCAATTGCCAACTCTCCTCCAGGTAGATATCCATCTATACACTGTTTGATCTCATACCTCAATTTTCAATGCACGGCCAATTACAATCTGAAATGGCTTCAATTTATCTAGGTAACTGGCACTTTGGCAGTCCAGTCGAACATAATCCCATGCATGCTTTTAGCAAGTCTCCCAGTCTGGGAGGTCTCAGCCCTGTAAATAGCAACCACTTGACTGGGTTAGCTTCAATTCTCCCATCTCATCTCTCAAACTCTCCGAAGATTGCACCTATTGGGAAGGACCAGGGAAGGTTTAACCATGCAAATCAGATATATAACACCACCGGGTCGACACAAGGAGGAGCATATCAACAATCACATTCTTTTACTGATCAGAAATTGAGCACAAGTCCTGGACCTATTTCTTTTGGTGAATCAAATTCGAATTCATCTGGTATTGGAACGTTGTCTGGTCCTCAATTTCTTTGGGGAAGTCCAACCCCTTATGCTGAGCGTGCAAATTCTTCTGCCTGGCCAACATCATCTGTGGGCCGCCCTTTTTCATCTAGTGGACAGGGACAGGGTTTTCTGTACTCTAGTCGGCATGGCTCTCTCATTGGGTCATCTTCTCATCATCATGTGGGATCTGCTCCATCTAATATCCCTCTTGAGAGGCATTTTGGATTCTTCCCAGAGTCTCCAGAAACATCATTTATGAATCCAGTTTTTGGAGGCGTTGGTTTAAATCGGACCAATGGGAACTATATGGTGAATATTGGTGGTCGTTCTGGTTTGAGTGCTGGTGTTGGTCTTCCTGGAAATATTACTGAAAATGGCTCACCAAGCTTCAGAATGCTCTCTCTGCCAAAGCCTGGTTCAGTTTTCCTTGGGAATGGTTCTTTCGCAGGATCACCAGCAACCAGTAGTGAAGGCTTAGCTGATCGTAGTCGCAGTCGCCGAGTTGAGAATAGTGGAAATTTGGATAGCAAGAAGCAGTATCAGCTGGATTTGGACAAGATTATCAGTGGGGAGGACACTAGGACTACTCTAATGATAAAAAATATCCCTAATAAGTAAGAACATCTTTCGCATACTTCTAAAACATATATGGTTGGTAAGTATAGGCGTTGAAAGAAATTTGCTGTTATGATTAAACCTCTCTTTTCGTCGTATCAGGTACACTTCAAAGATGTTGTTAGCTGCTATTGATGAAAACCACCGAGGCACTTATGACTTTTTATACTTGCCAATTGATTTCAAGGTTATTTATTTTTACTACAAACTTTTGATATTTTCTTCTCTAGTTGTTAAACGTTGGAAAAGTATTTATATGTAATTGGCCCCTTATACTGAGATTACAGATTTGTTGTGCTAAGTTTTATAATCTTTTCAAACTGGATTGTTGTTGATGGTTTTACTCTTATGTTCGCAGAATAAGTGCAATGTGGGTTATGCCTTCATTAATATGGTGTCTCCTTCTCACATTATACCCTTTTACAAGGTAAGCTTTAGTCGCTTTTGTACCGCCTAATTTGTTAGAAAGTTTACAAATTACAAGTAATCCTTGAAACTCCGAACATTTTCATCTGCTGTAGTGAAACACTTTGTAGTAATTATAACCAACAAATTTGTGTAGGCATTTAATGGAAAAAAGTGGGAGAAGTTTAATAGTGAAAAGGTTGCTTCATTGGCATTTGCCCGAATCCAGGGTAAGGCCGCGCTTGTAACACACTTTCAAAATTCAAGCCTCATGAATGAAGACAAGCGATGTCGGCCAATTCTCTTCCACTCAGAGGGCCAAGAAACCAGTGATCAAGTAAACAATTTTAACTGATCTCTTTTCTCTTTGCTTTTTGTGAGATTTTCTTTGAATTGCTTAGCTTGTTTTCTCATCATCTTGACCAAGTATTGGAAGGCTATGCTGTTCCTGCGAACCTCGTTTGTATTCTATACACCTGTTTCCATTAATATCAAAAAACTTTTTAAGTCATGAAGGGTTGATTAGGAGTCATTCTTTCATGTACTTACCGTCTTTTAGAAACCACTCTATTTGACTATCTATATGGTTTCAAATCCTCCAGGAGCCTTTCATTTCGAGCAATTTGAACATCTGCATCCGTCAGCCAGACGGGTCTTACATAGGGGATCCGCTTGACAGCCCAAAGGAAAGTCCGGATGAAAAGGCAGAGATTTGACAATGTACCAAGGATCCTACTCTTAGCCTCGAGAAATGGGGACAAGGGTGCTAACCGTTTGATAGGTATTTAAGTGTACATTGTAGAGGAGAAGCCGATGAATTGCGACGTCAGTGTTTATACCATGGTGGTGTCCGCCTTTTTAAGTTATGGATACTTCATAATATTCATGGGAAGCTAAAGTATTGCAGGCAGGGAAAAAGACGCAGAGAGCATTTTGTTTGTTCTGTAGAGTCAGTAACAAAATTGATATTCAACCAGGGGAGAAGAATAAGGGGAAGCATATTGCTGAAATTGTGAAGAAGTCTCTCTGCAGCCATATGCATTGCTCGCCGGTCTGTGCAGTATCTCTCCTTTGGAGTTCTTTTCTTTCTTTTCTTTTTTTTTTTTTTTTTTTTTTGTGGGTCTTTTTAATCTATCTGCAAATATTTTTACCAGTTAATATCAATAATTTAGAGTTTAGAAGGCTGTCAAAACTTTGTATAGAAGTGGGAAAAAAAAAAAAAAAAAAAAAAAGAAGATTGAAGAACCATCCTGTTCATGTGTTGGTCTTGGTCATGTAGAGAGAGGAAGACAAACTTGAATTGGGATGAATATAAAAAAGCTTGTACAGATGTTTTATGACTCTCCTTCGTTTCTCTCTTTTTATCTCATCGTGTTTTCAGTTCACTATTTCTAAAAAACTTGCTTCTTTCCCTTAGTCATGTGTGTAGATTCTCAAGATATTTACTGCGAACAAAAGCCACTCTATTTAATTTATATTTTGTGAGAATCTCAACTGTTCATTTGGCCTTAATGTTTCACCTCAAGACGTGCATAAAATGAGAACTTGCCATGATGGCAATCTTCTGTGAGCCAAAAACAGTTGTGTCAATTATTAGTAACAGAGAGTGAAATAGGCTTCAATTAGAGAAGCCGCCCGGTAAAACAGTCAGTCAGTGTTTTGCTTTGCTTTCCCAAGCAATCATGACTAGTGCAAAAGACATTTCAAGTTTGTAGAGCTTCCGAAATAGATCCTGCAAGACTTAAGACTTCAAACGGAGCTCTGTTGGCTATGTCTTGGACGGTAATCGGGCAGGAATCTGTGATCCAAAAGTAGGCAAATGCCTTCTCCAAGCCTGAAAATAGAGTCAAATGGCAAGAAGATCAAAACACTACATGGGAAGAGTCGAAACTAAGGCGGTAATCAAAATTTGATATCCTTGTGAACAGCCCAAAAAAAAAAAAGTTACCATCTTTATGGGTGAACCGCTCCCATGAACGCTTAGGAAAGACGCCATGAGTCACGTAAGCACTAACCTTGGCAGCACCATGAGTCGCCAATACTTTCTGGAAGAAAAGCAAAAGGCAAGCTCTTAAGTTTTCAACAAGCTTATGCAATGGACCCTTGAGATGTTTTTGGGTTATGATGTACAGTTTACGAGAACAATGACATATTCAAACAAATTGGTTAAAGTTTTTCCATCTTATACGTAAAGCTCATAAGCTGAAGCTTCAGAAGGATATCCACTAAAGAATTACCTGGCACTCATTCAGGGTCCCTCCAGATTGGACCAAATCATCAACGATCACAACATGGCAACCAGCAGGATTTCCCTCCTTGATTCGAACTATCCTCTTATCGCCTTCACGAACCCTATTGCATACCACCTGCCATTTGATAAAAATTGATAAACTAGATAACGTAAAGCTACAGAACTAATCGATAGCATTACTTTCAAGAAAATCCAAGACCAACCATGGGAAAATGATACAACTGCTTGTGAAATCGTTTCCAAGCTCCGTCATCGGGAAATGCAACAACTATCTGGGAGAGGACAGCAATTGGAAAGAAGATCAGGGACATTGATAACAGAACAAGTGAGAAACCATTTATCAGATTGTGTTAGAGGTAGAGCAGTGTACTTACCTTGTCAGAATCAGGAAGCTGGTGCAGGCGTTGCTTTAAGAGAGGAATGCCCGTGTCAAACAAAGGTAAAACATGGTCCCCAAAGTAAAACCTTTCCTGTGTTATAACAGAACATGACCACATGAGCAAAGAAATGAGTAGCCTTAGAATGGAAATATAAAGAGAGAGTACTACCAAGGTAATGACCATGCCTTAAAACATGAAACGACAAGATATAGCACCGATAAGAGGAATTGGATAGTGCTAATGATTTACTGTCAACTTTTTCCTACTTGTTGCATAAAGTTTCTCTGAGTTTCTGTTCATGAATCAGATCCATTTTATTATTATTATTATTATTTTTTTCCAAAAGAAGCATTCTTCTCTTCAGAGCATCACAACAAATATCAAAACACCTTTTCATAAGGTGATTTGTAATTTTACACAAAGGGAGTTCTAATTTGGATGATATAATAGAAAGCGGTAAGAAATAGCATTGAATCAGATTCCTTAACCAATCTACTGAAAAAGGAGCGTGGATTATAAGTTAATTTAGGAGATGGACGAATTAATAAAAGGGACTTCTATGCCAAGCATGCTTCATTCCCCACAGACGAATTAATAAAGTGGACTTCTAGGCCAAGCATGCTTCACACCCAACGATAGAAGAGAAAATTAAAGAATAAAATAATGCTAAACTTGCTGCTATTTGTGTCAGCACAATTATAAACATCTAAGCAGCATCACTGAATACATAAATTAAATTTTCAAGAAAAAAAACCAAGCAACCTGAAATTTCTTTTTATCCTAAAAGAAATGAAGAAGTTATCAACGAGAAAGAAAACAACCAAATGTCACAATCACTTGAAGACCAAGACGAACCTGCAAAGCGTGTATATCATATGTGACCAAACTAGTCGGGCCTCCTCTTGAAATGGGAATGTTACTCAACATCCTGGCAAGGGTAAAAGCAGTGGCTACATCCCCTTCTTCTTCCATTCGCTCAAAAGAACCAGTAGGAAAAAATGGCAATACTAAAGTAAAGGAGGCAACAAAAAGTCGCGGCAGTGCATATATCACGGAAAGCTGTTCGAAGATAACTCCTTGGGAGCTAAAGGATGCCAGAAAGGCGACATGTTGGCCTCTGAGTTCTTGTGCATTATTTATAAAAATGTTGGGAAATCCATCATCAAAACTCCTGTGTACAAACGAAAACAATCAATGCATGTTTAGACAAAGCACAACTTTCTATTATCTACTGTTGTAGCATATGACAGAAAAGAAAAAATACCAGAATTGAAGTTAGCCAAACTTTATAAGTTAAGTAAATAGCCATTAAACTCTATGCCCTCAAATGAATTTCCAACAAGAGTTGGAAAACCATACTAAGCTAATATGCTCCTAGACGTCCAAGACAGCTAATCTTATGCAGAAATATTGTAGGAGTACTTCCGTTGTCCAATCGTGCTGATTCCATGCCTTGTTTAGATTTTACGAAACCACAACTTCAATGTTTATGACAACTGTATTTAAGGCCGAAAGGCTTCAAGCCTATACCATAAATCAGTATTGAATCAGGTGAAATTACAAACCAAAAAATTCTGTCATTTCATTACAACTAGTTAGTTGGACAGATGAATCATCTGCTATAGCATCATGTTCATGGCACAAAACGACCCGGGTAAATCAATGAGTGAAATTACTCGCATTAATGCTAATTTAACTGCCCCAAGTTAAGACAAGGAATCATAACATCTCAGAACAATCACATTGATGCAGATTATGGTTCTGGACCACTTTTATGACTCACTGAAACACCCATAACATCTCTTCGGACTCTCATTATAATTCTTTTATGCACTCTAACAACAAACAAAATGAACGTAAAAGGCAATGGTCCAATCCGAATTCCACCAAAATTTGAATAAGCAACCTCAATATGATGCTCCACCATTCAAATCATCGGAACTTCCAGACACCATCAAGCAAAGACCTTTCAAATACTTAAAATTAAAAATAAAAATAAAAAATAAAAAAAATTCTTGTTCATAGGTCAGCTGAGAAGAAAAGTGCTCAAATTTAATTTCCTAACCAGAAAGATAAATAAAGCACCGTAACAGATAGGACATGTGAAATACCTCCATTTGATGGTCTGAAGAGTAATGGAGTCGGATTGAGAAGCAACTTTACGGGCAAGGTCTTCAGACTCGGAACAGTAGAAGAGGAAAACCTGCTTCTTCTGAGATTTCTCCATTGCCGTTGAAGTAGAAGAAGAAGAAGAAGAAGAAACCACTGACACAGAGAGAACGACCGACCGAGAGTTTTAAGGGTCCGTTTGGTGCACTAGTTCAGTTTGAGTTGAGTTGAGATTTTTAAGTTTGCATAGTAAATTTTGTTGACTTTTTCAGAAAAGATAAAAAACTTTTTCAGAAAAGATAAAAAACATGATCAGAAAAGTACAGTTTAGTTTAAGTTGAGATGGTGAAACAAACGGGGCCTAAGAGAGTGTTTGGGAAAATCTTAATTTACTTTCAAAAGACTGAAACACCCTTATAAATAAAGAATAATTAATTAAAAAAAAAACCAAAAAATAACTTTGTATTCCTCAACCTCTTAAGAACAAGTCGGGGGACATATGAAAATGGTATTTTAAAAATTGAGTTGAAAATAAGTGTTTAGAGGAAAAACTTTTGAAAAAGTTCTATGATATAAAAATAGTGAAAATTTTTAAAATGTGTTCGAAAAAAATATATAAATAGATCTTGTCTTATTTGTCTCGTCAATATGAGCATTTTGACATAAAAATCATCTCATTTTGATTTGAAATGAGAAAGTTATGGACTTTTAAAATTTGAGTTTTCTGAAAATAAAATAGAGATAAAGTTTGATATATAATTGAAATTTTAAAATCCAGATAATAAAATATCATCTGGAACTAGCACCCCAAACGGGCCCTAAAAAAGCAACACATGTATTGTTGACTTGTGTGTCAAACTTACTGACGTGTCAAAACATGAACGGGGAGACAACAAATGGGACAACCTAATGGGGACAATAGATTAGACTCTTCCTTTTGGCCTTTCGACCTTTCTGATCAGGGGCGGAGCCAAAAGTATATTCAAGTTGGAACATATACCAAAATTTTTTTTAAGATAAAAGGGGTTGTGTGAGAATATTTAATTTTATTTATGTGAGAATATTTAATTTTAATGAGGACAAAACAATAAAATTGTAAATATATAATTAATTTTAGTTGGGATAATATGAGAATTATTTATTTATAATGGGGACAAAATATTGACTATATGAGAATTTTTCATTTTGTGGGGTGGGGGGGAAGTTGTAAAAATTATAAAACTTTGGAGTTAATTTGTATAAGAAAAAAATTTTCAACGGGGGTATAGCTCCGCCTCTATTTCTGACATCCAATCTACTTACCCTCTTCTCCTTCCTCTCCAGATTCTATTCGGCAGAGATGTGAACTGCTCGTTGGTGGAGGTCGGATTTCACGATGGCATAGCGAGCCTCACGATGACGAGCTCGATTTGGCGTTGAGTGTTGAGCTGACGTCGAGCTTAATCTCACGGCGGCCTGGACTTTGGTGGGAGTGGTTTTGTGGCTAAATCTAGACGCCAAATTTTTAATTTTTCTTTTTTAATTTTAATTTATATTATAATACACGATATCGTTGTAATCCTTTAAATAATTTATTTCATTAAAAGGATTACTTTGCACCTTTTTTAGGAATTTAGGGTCTGATTAATAAAATAAAAAAAAAGGATTAGGGGCAAAACGATATCCTTATAAAAAATTCAGTAACTATTATAGCAATTTACTCTTTTTTTTTCCCTTGTATTTTCATGTATTTTGAATACGGATTATTATTATTATTATTTTTTTTTTGAGGTTAAAGACCAATAAAGATTAAAGAATCTAATACCTTCTTAAAGAATTTAAGGGGAAAATAACCTTCAAAAAGATTTGGAAAAAAAAAAAAAAAAGTATTCTAGTGATATTTTTACACTTGATTCTAATTTGAGATGAATACAAATCCCAACCTCTAAACTTTAAAAAAGAAATATTCATATATACAAGTGATCTTTTCTTTATGTTATTTTTACAAATGATTCCTAAACCATATATTTTGTTTTATGTTGATCATTAACTTTTAATTTTTACATGTCATACTATCTTAAACTTTTTAACTATTGCGCAAATGACTCCTATGTCGATATTCTGTCAAAAACTATATGGAAGTTAAATACATTCAAATCACGTGAGGGCTAATAAAATTAAAGTCGTACTTAAATGATTTTATTTTAGCAAAACGGTATCTCCAAAATATTTCTGATGACGTTACATATGTTGATGATAATATAATTTACTTCAAAAATATCTCTGTATAGGTACAATTTCCCTTTAATAATGCTTAATTACGACTTTATCAATAAATCAAGTTCATGTGATCATAACGTGATCAATTTCAATCTAAATTTTTTTTTAACAAAATATTGACGAAGAGATTGTTGGCATAATGATAAAATTAAAGTCAATAGTCAATATACGACATGATGTGTAATTCAATGATCATTTTAAAAAAATATTTAAGAAAGAAAAGAAACCAGAAGTGAATAGAAGAAAAAAAAAAGAATAGTTTGAGAATTCTTTTTTTTTTTTTTTTTTTTTCCAAATAGTAAATTTTCATTTATTGTGAAAAAGATGTTTGATTGTCCCTTACTTCAAAAGGGGTCGGCAATAAGTGACATTGATGATTGAGAAAATTTAGAATCATATTCCAATAAAAGAATTCGAGATCTATTTTCTGCTTTATTAGCTATTTATTTGATAATATTATGTTATATTATTTGAATTTAAAAATATATTTAATCACATAAAAAAAATATTAATACTAAAATTTTTTAAATA
Organism: Ficus carica; assembly: GCA_009761775.1. Classification (NCBI taxonomy): domain Eukaryota; kingdom Viridiplantae; phylum Streptophyta; class Magnoliopsida; order Rosales; family Moraceae; genus Ficus; species Ficus carica. Next base: position 17,102,896 of record CM019743.1, read on the forward strand.
AATAAATTAATTGTTAAAATATTATTATGAATATAATTATTTTTATTAAAAAAAAATTAGACAACAGATCTGATTTCTACCTATAAAAGAATATCTAACCTCTGTATAATGACATGTATGAATGCCAAGGGGCATTGGTTAGGAAAGTCCAAGGCCTTTTTTTATTTTATTTTATATATATTTACTGAAGGTCCAGGTTTGTTTTTTTTTTTTTTTGAATTTTTTGAAGGTATTTTTTGGTCTTTTGAAGTCAATAGTCAATACTAAAGTTGACTGAGAAAAATTATTTGAAGTTAAGACTAAAGTTGATTGAGAAAAAAAAAAAAAAAAAAAACATAATTGATCATTTATTGGAAATCTAAGGTATCAACGTGATAAAAGAGTTACCACCAATACGTGGTACAGTAATAATGATTTTCCCCCGCCTTTACGATGTGCCTTTAGTGATTCTTCTTCCAGTGAATCCATATTTATCTTTAAAATATAATTAGACTGGATGTATACTTTCTGTTTTATTTGTGAGTTTCGGGATTTTTTCTATAGAAAATGGAGATTGGACATAAAATGATACTAGCATTACCCTTTTTCATTAGAGGGGGGAAAAAAAAAAAATAGAGAGAGGAAACTTATAATACAAGGTATGATTTTTGTATCAAAAAGAAATATATATTAATAGGAAAAATGACTATTTAGTCCAGTAGATTCCATGAAATTATGTCATTAAACGTCATTTTCCCCTAAACTTCATTATGTATGATTCACGCTCCTGAGTTTGAAATATATGCAAAAACTGTCCCTTTCATTACAATGTTGTTGTCAATTCTACTGTGGTGTTAAATCATATTTGTAAATTAATTTAAAATATTTTTAATTATTATTATGGAAAATATTCTTAATATCAAATTATTCTTTATCTTACATTACATTAAATTTAACAAAAAAAATAAAAAAATAAAATCTTTTAAATTGGAAACACAATAGTTGTCCTATCTCCAAGCTCCACCATCTTTTAATTATTATTTCTTTTCAAAAATTGAACCTTGAATGATTTTGTCTGAGAGGGACATATATAAGATTCATCCTAATATCTTTTATTTCAAAATTGTAACCAAGGCATTTTTTTCCTTTTTCTTATTTCAAGACATCTAAGGCATTCCAATATTCATTTTGGTTAATCACCATAATTTTCAAAACCAGAATTGGATGATTCTTGGCAGAAAATGATTTAGAAAATAATCAGATCATAAATTAGGGTCGTACTTTTTTGAAGCCTTCTCACCCAATATATAAGCCATAACTTACTGGTTGAAATAAAAAATTTGAAACTGATTTTTTCGAAATATTGATTAGACTTTAAAATAAATATCAGGTGAGATAAAGTAAATATTCAAGACTAAAAATCTATAGCACCTCAATCCTTTATAAACAAATTGAAAGAGTCATATAATTAGCACATGTTTGGTGTAGTCATTCAATTTAATTTGAATGATTATCTTTTTGTCTTTTGCGGAAAAATCAACCTTAATTTCATTATTCGCGGTTACTATTTTAATTTTGTAGCAATAGTAACTCAAACTTTAAAACTTAGCAAATTAAAAAATAAAAAATAAAAAACTTAAACTTTGAAAGTCCATAACTTTGCATATACAAATCCAAATGGATTTATTTATTTTTAATTACATAAAATTTTGAGAAGAACGAAACAAACTCGATATTGATATTTTTTTTCTGAACAAATTTCAAGTTTTTACACTTTTAACTTTAGTAATTTAAATGCCTTACTTAAGGCACACCTCAATTCAACTCAAGTTTAAGTCTAAAAATTCCATTTCAACACATACACTAAACGCATGCTTAAATTTAAGTGTTCCGATAAATAGTAGTGCATTGTCAAGTAGGTTTTTTAGTTAATTACAAATCACTTGCCCTTTCCAACTTTTTAATTTTTGTTTTCAACATCCCAATATAGTTTGGCCCAAACAGCTAATGACATTAAAGTACGTATTTGATGGCATTGAAGCAGGCATGAACCCGAATTTGTAACAAACAACTTGAAAAAAATGTGTTCTGAAAAAAAAAAAAAAAAAAAGGGGATATGATGTATCTTGCATTGAAAAAATGCTAAGAGATACTGATTTTAATTTTAACTTTTGAATATCAATTTATGTGACATGTGAATTTTCATTAATTTTCATCAATGATAGGTGTTTAAAAAAATTATCATATCAAGTAATTATGATACTACTAATAACAAGATGATACCCAATATCATGTGAGTTAGCATTCAAAAATTGATATTAAAATTGGTGTCCTAAGAATTTATTTCTATTTACTTAGCAATATGATCCAGATGCTCATAATTAGATGTTTCGATGAGACCAAGTTGCCAGCTCCAAACTACCAGGAGTTAAGTCATTTGGGCAACAATAAGAGACGGAGTTTGGATGTTCGTTTGTATATGTGTGTTTGGGAAGTGTGAATTGGAAATAAATTGTGATTTAAAAAATAGTGAAAAAATTTGAAATGTGTACAGAAAAAATATGTAATATGGATGTTATTCGTTTATATTATTTTTTTTGGATTAAAAAAAAATACATATAAGTTCGATTTTAAAATAAGAAAGTTATGGATTTAGAATTTTGAATGAATTGTACAAATTTGTTTCCTTTAATGTATAAAATATCACAATATAAGATGTTTGTCCCCATTTGTGATCGATATTATTAGTTATGGGCTATTAATTAGTTGTTCCTTACATCAATATTCAAGATCATGACCATTTAGTGAGGTATTTTAAATGAATAATGCTATGACATCAATTATAATTTTAATTTTTTAATAATAACTTACTTGATATATGTGTATTGTCATTTATTTATTAGTAGGTTTTTAAAAAATTATTATGTTAATTATAAGAAAATAATTGTCAGGTGAATTGATATATAATGATTACAATTTAGGATCGTAGTAGCACTAGTCTTGAAAAAAAAAAAAATGAATATTGTTTGGATTAAAAATTGATAGTTTTTTTGTTAATCAACAATATTTCTCATTTTGATCGACTAAATTAATATATCGTATATTCATTATGTAAATCTCATATTTGTTAATTAAAACAATATATAGTTGGTAAATCTTATATTATCGACAAATCCAATCATTCTTCATTGTCTCTAAGCTATATATGTACCAAAAAGATGGGAAGAAAATAGGTCATTTATAATTTCGTGCTATATTTGTAAGTGCCTACGTACAAAAGTACGATAAACTTGTTCCTTATTCACCAAAAAAAAAAAAAAATAATAATAATAATATTGCTATATATATATATATATAAACCAGCTGGCAAACACGATAAAATATTGCCGACATTACTTTATGCTTAAAGTAGTATAGGGGCCAGATTAATAAAAACTTAAGTTCCCTTTTTTAAGGTAATTAAAGTTTTGGTGCCTAAATTTTCTCCAAGTGTTGCAAGCTAGATCATGTGCATCGACTACCTTTGTAAAGTAGACAAGTTATAACCCTCTACTAGGGAAAATAAAAAATAATAAAAAAAGGAAGAATTATTACGTTTATATACTTTTTATCGTTATTACAAATGTAACCTTGAAATGTTGATAATATTAGAATGGTGCCCTATTATTCTAGAAATGTTTTCTTTGTATCTTGAGACGTTTTTCATTTTCGGGACATGAAATGTCCTTTTAATAATTATGTTTTTTTATTGTCAAATAACTATGTATATATGTGTATATATGAATGAGTAAGCAGAGAAAACATTTTTATTTACCAAAAAGAGTAGAGAAAACATATTTTAAAAATATATTAGAAAACATAAATTCTAAAAATAGAAATCTGAGGTCAAATTATACGTATATGAGGGTTGGAGTTGTGAAAAATCTCATTTCAGCCTCCTCCCAATCCCACACCTATAGCGTGGTGGCCAACTCTGGTCCAACCCTCTCCGCCGGCTGTTCGAACCCTGCAACCATGCACGGAGGGGTTCATCTCTTAGATCCCACAATATCATAACCTTAAATTTTTGTTTTCTAGTATAAATTATAAATTAAAAACACCGATATGAAAAAAAAATAAGACATCGGATAATACTACAAATATGGACCATCCAGTTTGACCCGAATTGGCCTGCCCCAACCCACATCCCTATAATGAGGATGGGTTGAGCCAAAGAAACTGGTCACGGGTCAGTCTTAATCACTATATTAATTATTCTTCCTATTCATTTTGCTCTATGCATCAAATTGACGTTTGCCTCTCACTAATATTTAACCAAAAGTACTTGGAGCTACCAAATATAATTTGTATGAAAAAAAAAAAGTTTCATGATACATCATGAAATTAAAAAGTAATTTATTGGGGATAAAAAAAAACAGCGATAAAGTAATCATTTCAATTTTACAGAATTTAAAAATTTTTGACACTTGGCAATTCATGATATTTATGATAAAATTTTCATGATGGTATCATAGTTCAATTTGTATTCATCTCATGGCTCACTCATGATCCATATGAAGCAATAAATTACAAATTACGTTCATCCAATCCAAATGTCTTAATTACATCTTTAATTTACAACCGAGCAACTTTTTTGTTTTTTTTTTTTTGTTTTTTTTTTGGAAGTTATAGCTACAACACTCATACAATGCCTGCTCTTCTATATCATTTCCTTTGAATGATTTAGAGTTAATACTTTGGCACAATTAATGTAACCTCCTAAACTATTCCCCTTTGAATTAAGCATTGTACATTGTGTTTGTGTGTATATCATGCAAATATATACATATATACATATACATATATATATATGTATATGTATGTGTGTGTGTGTGTGTGTGTGAAGAAGAATAGGAGCTCGTATACTCATAATTTTCAAGCTGGGGAAAAAAATAAAGGGTAGCTAAAGACGGCACAGATTGGGTATAGGCCGTTTTAGGATGTGTGTGTGTGTGTGTGTGTGTGTAATCTTCAAAATGCTAATTAATACATGAAAACCATAAGCATGGCAAACTTTGAAACATCTATATCAAATGATTAAAAAGTTCACCAAACATCTAGCGAGAGTTTTATGATCATACCTGCCACTACAAGAAAAAATAATACTAAAAAAATCCAAAATAAAAACGACCCCTTCAATGAAATTCCAATGGATTCATTTCTTCAACATCACGCAGATTGAAATATCTGATTTTCTATTTTTTTTTTTTCACATTTCCTCACCTACCATATATACTGCACGTTACTACCCTGGCTAGCTGGCTTTATCCATGGAATATCTCGGAAAACAGCACTGTAATAATTTCTAGTTTATTTTTTAGTTTTATTATTATTATTATTTTGTTCCATTTTGTGGGTGAAAACTGAAAAAACAGTTGAGATCTCAAAACCCTAAAAGAAAGCATTAAATGAGTCACTAATTTTTCTTTTTCACTGCAACATTCAATGAATACTCCTTGACTTGCATATATATATATATATATATATATATTTGTAAAATTATTAATTATGTGATTTGTGAATAGCCATCAGAGAAAGATGCAGAAGGTACATCCATGCCTTGTCCCCCATCTATTGAATAAAGGCTTAATAAACTGAATGGTTAATGTCATCTTGATGATCATTTACTTCACCTTTAATAATTGTCTCTCGATTCAACGGTTCTACCTCTTAAGATACACATGTCCCTTTTATATGTACCAATATATGTATATAGTTGGCCTATATTTATAAAGATTACATGTATATACGTATGTATTTGTATAATTGGCCTTTCCGGAAAACAGGTTGTATTTAGTAATTAATGAGAATTTGACTCTCGAGGTAAAGTTTTTTTCAAAGTATTTTTTCTTTGAAAACATATATATATATATATTAAGTCAATCAATCAGAGGATATGGGTGATCTAATTCGTGATTGGTGCTCTACTCGTCCTAAGAACTTTTATTATGTACACACACACAGACATATATATATACAAATATATATTGATAATTCAGCCACCATATATATCGTCGAACCTAGAAACATGCACGTTTGTCAATGAATTGCGAAAAAAAATGGTGATCATGAAATATATACAGATTTTAAATTGTTTCCCTATTTTCCCAAGTGATAGAAAAAACAAAAAGGAAAACCGAGCTTTATAATGGCGGTCACCAATAATGCTACCTAACTCGTTGTTGTCTATCCATGTAAGAGAAAATCAGTGTGACCATGTAGAGGGCATGTGCATTGTACTCAACAAAAAAGGGAAAACTCAAATTGAGTGTGAAACAATTCTTCTTTCAAATGTCTAATTACATAGCAACCAATGTTATATGCTTTTATTACTTTAAATATTGTTTCTTTATAAAATTTGTTAATTTTTATCACTAGTATACGTTTTAAATGAGACTTTTCTGACCCCATGTGCATGGCATCCGAGTATTCGAACAGAGTCATTGAACTATTACTGTACTTTCCGCATCAATAACTAGAATTGTATGACAAGATTTTCACCTCACTAACTTGAAAGAGACTACTAATTGACAAGTATGTCAAATCTTTTCATCAATTTTTGTCTAAAAAAAGGCCATGTTATTTCTTCAATAGAAAATAAACGGAAGAACTAACGTTAGTTGTCACACTTGAAAAGTCAAGAAACAAAGTCGATATAGTTGATGATCAACTCAGAAGGATATTTTTGTAATTTGCCCTTAACAAAAATGGAGTAGTGTATTTCATGCCATCTAAAAATATTATGTGCACATTTGTTTGAATAAAATGGTCGTTTAATATATATACTGAACTTTTTTTTTTGAATTTGAGATAGAGGATTCGAACTCTCCACCTCTATATAGAGTCAGATGTGATATTATGATTAGATTATACTTGCAACTACTACCTAGCTTTTTTACTAGAAAAAAATGATAAAAAAAAAACATTTAAGAATTAAATTAAATTAATCAATGCTAGCGGTGTGACCCCTTGGTCAACTTCCTTCTTTACATCCCATTTAATGCGTCCTATAAATATATCCTATGTGCAACCCTTCCTCATTCACCTCCGTTCTCTCTCTCTCTCTTCCAATTCCTAATCTCCGAATTCTCTCTCTCTCTCTCTCCATTCCTTAAAACTCAAACCTTTCTCTTCTTCTTTTCACCCTTAACCCATAACCAAAAAAAAAAAAAAGGAAAAGAAAATCATCATGTTCTTCCCTGTGCGCTTCTGAAGCTAGCAGACTGGGTGTTGTATCAGCTGTTGGCGAACTCATGTTACAGAGCGGCAAGGAAGATGAGAAACTGCGGTCTCTTCTTGGGACACAACTCGTCTCTGAGGTTTCAACAACAGCCTGCTTTGTTCCCTACCATAACAACTAACAAGCTTGTTCTCGATGAATCCGATCAGAGTTGCAGTCGTGGAGAAATGTTCGAGACAACTCTGGTCTCGGACTTCCACGGAGTTCTTCTGAGGTCTCACTCTTTCTTTCCCTACTTCATGCTCGTCGCCTTCGAAGGTGGCGGGATTTTCAGAGCTCTTCTCTTGCTCCTCTCCTGCTCTTTGTTGTGGATTTTGGACTACGAGATGAAACTAAAGGTCATGATCTTCATCACTTTTTTTCGGCTCAAAATCAAGGACATGGACAACGTTAGTAGGGCTGTTTTGCCTAAGTTTTACCTGGAGAATCTCAACCTTCTCGCCTACGAGGTTTTCTCTTCGGCCGGTTCTAGGTTTGTCCTGACCAGTCTTCCTAGGGTTATGGTTGAAGGCTTTCTTAAAGAGTATTTGAGTGCCGACGAGGTTTTAGGGACCGAGTTGCAAACTTCCGGCAAATACTTCACGGGCTTTGTATCGGAGTCTGGTTTGCTTGTTAAGCACAGAGCGTTGATGGAGCATTTTGGTGATAAAAAGCCTGATATTGGCCTTGGAACTTCTAGTTTTCATGACCAACTTCTTCTTTCCCTTTGCAAGGTAAACCACTAGTTTACTCTATTCTTTCTTTATGAACAGTTCTTTCTTTCTTTTATTTTTTAATTTTTTTTTGTTTTGAAATTTGAATTTACCGTTAGTTACTTTTGTTTCCTCAGATTGTATATGTTCATATTAATTTTGAAAGTTAGACAAAGAGACAAAACAAAATAATATACTAATATTTGAGCGTTAAGTTAATATCTCAGGTAAGTTTTGCACCTAACTTTTTCATAACTACTGGCTTGTCAACCTTTTCGTTGTTAAATTTAGACATGTAGAGGGTGTGTTTTACATGCAGAACCATTTTTCAACAAACAAAGGAAAAGACGTAAATGATTTTAGTTTGAAATTAAGAAAAACCACCGATTTCGTTTCCCCAAGGCAAAAGTTTTCTTCCACCTTTCAAAAAAAAAAAAAAAAAAAAAAAAAAAAAAAAAAAAAAAAAAACACACACACACACATAATTGATTAATTGTTCTTTTGGGCAAAATACCAAACCAATTACCTAACAACACTACCATCATATAATAGTATTTGATAATTTTGAGGAACCGATCGAGGAGCCCATCCAAGCGTGTGTCTAATACAAACGTAATTAATAAGTAGAGAAATTGCACCTTTTTTTTTTTTTTTTTTTTTTGATTTTAGCACATAATGTTGATTTGTGACAGGAAGGTTACACAGTGAATATGAAAGAACAAGACAAAAGCTCATTAATAATGCCAAGGGAAAAGTATCCAAAGCCCTTAATATTTCACGACGGAAGGCTTGCGTTTCTGCCGACCCCAGCTTCAACTCTGGCCATGTTTTTATGGCTCCCCATTGGAATACTTCTGGCCATCTTTCGGATCTCTGTGGGTTTCCTTCCTTTTCAGATAGGAACCCCATTGGGAATTTATGCCGGCGTGGACATCACTGTCAAGGGCCCCACTCATCATCAGCGTCATAACTCTTCGTCATCCGACGAAGACTACGGCCCTCAGAAAGGAATCCTCTATGTATGCAACCACAAGACTCTTGTGGATCCTGTTTTCCTCAGCATAGCATTGGCCAGGCCCGTCACCGCCGTCACCTACAGCCTCAGCAGGATGTCGGAGTTCATAGCCACCATCAGAACGGTGAGGCTGACGAGGGACAGGGAACAGGATGGGTCGACGATGAAGAGGCTGCTGACCGAAGGTGACCTGGTGGTTTGCCCCGAAGGAACTACGTGTAGAGAGCCTTATTTGCTGAGGTTCAGCTCTTTATTTGCTGAGCTGAGTGACGACATAGTTCCCGTGGCTGTCAACACTCATGTGACCATGTTTTATGGGACGACGGCCAGTGGGCTGAAATGGTTGGACCCCTTTTTCTTCTTCATGAACCCTAGGCCGGGATATTCCCTCCACTTTCTCGGGAAAATTCCTAAAGAAATGACTCGTGGGGGTGGGAAATCGAGCTGTGAAGTGGCTAATTACATACAGAAACAGCTGGCTGACACTTTGGGATTTGAGTGCACAACTCTCACTAGGAGGGACAAGTATTTGATGTTAGCCGGGAATGAAGGAATAGTCGGTGATACCAAGAGAAAGAAACCCTATTTTTAGAAGAGGAAAAAAAAAAGTTGTCCATTATTTTCCCTATCTCTTCCTATCTTATAATATATTATAATTATGTATGTATAAGGTAATTTTCTTTCTTAATTAATTACCACAATGTATTTTTTCCCTTCCTTTTTTCCCCCCTTCCTTTAGGACCAGTAATTAATATTGTGTTTTATATATATTTTTTGTTTTAGTTACATATACTTGTCTTTTGAAATATTATGTATTAAAGCATCGATGGAGAGAGCCTTAACTTGTCTTATATGGTAGATGCGTCATAGTTGCTTGAATGAATGCTTATTTTCTTCAGAAGTACTACTCTTAATTAATTCACTGCTATTCTTGATGTAACAGTCTTTCTGTATATATTTGTAAAACGTTATGGCTAGTGGGGTATATACATATACACACACACATACATATAATTATATATATATATATACATATATTAATAAGCGTACGTTGTACGCATGTTGTGGTACAGCAGTATTTATTATAACAAGGAAGATAGGTTTTAGGCACACCTATTCCTCAAGAATAATTGAGGGCCTCAATTATTTTTGACTTTATCCTGCGCTCGTGATATACATAAGAAACTTTGTTAAAACTTCAATCGCAACTAGTTTAAAGTTTAAACAATGATTTTAAAAAAGTTCCAAAATCTGTCAAGCTTTTATAGGTGATAGTTTTAAGTGTTGGTCAAAAGTACTCTTCGCTTTTTAGGGTGATATAGTTAGTCTCACTTGCATGATCAGTTTCATATTGAAACCAGACGATACCAATAAAGTAAGTCATGTACATTTAACGTGTATTTTTATTTATTTTTAAATCTTCATAATTCCAATCTTGAGCTTTGTTACATTATCGTTTGATATAAATCTTATAGTCGCGGTAAGAAAATCTAATACATCCTACATACGGTATTTCTCGAGATCATAATAATATCTTTTCTTAAATGGATAAATAAGTGAACATGCTAAAAATCTGAATGAGATTAAGATAAAAGAAAGATCTAGAGTCATTCGGTCTTAATGCTATCAACTTTCTGTTTCACGGGAGTAAGATCACAGGCTAATTAATTAGAAGTAGTGTGTAGATATTCAAGTAGGTCACGCAATTTGTGGCATTTAGAAAGCTCAGTTTGTAGATTTATAATTATGTACGGACGACTCTGTCACACTTGTATACATATATATACATTACAAATTAATGAATCAACTGTATACATATATACACATACATATATACATATTACAATTAATGAATAATAGACGGGTCCAGTTTTTTTATTTTCATTGTCAGTGGAATACTTTATATTTGCTATTTCTCACCGTTGATATTTTGTCCTTTAGATATATACAATTAATTAAATCTTTGTCTTAACATTTTTCATGTCCATTGGAAGTTCAATTTAGAACATTATTTCAATATAGCACGAAGTAAAATGTGAGTACAAAGATGAAAATAAATCTCCCAAGACAGAATATAGCAAAGTTGTTTTATCACTAATAATCACTAACTTGTGATCTATAAAATTGTATTAATTATTGAAGTCAATATATCTTTTAGAGAAATTTAAGATTTCGATAAATTGATCGAAAAAGAAAGTGAGGTTAGGATTATTTAGCTAATAAACAAATAGGAAAACCAGTTAAATAACTTAATTGTCTAAGATTCTAATCTATGAGCTGTTATCTCTGACCTGTCTTCTTTTCCTATGTTGTTCCTCGAATCTATACTAAAACCAAGGCTTCTCGAAGTCAATATATTGATCGGATAGATTTCCTAAAAAGATTAAGAGGTCATAATATTCGTGATAAAGGAAAATTTGATGCTTTGAAAAGCCAAGTAAATATATAGGTTAAATTGGGAATTGAAAAATTAATTAAGTTGGGGCATGCCCTTGTATGGGTATAGGAAGTTCAAAACTCAGCAAATTTGATATTCCTCCAAGTTAAATGAATGGCCATGCATGCATTTGTGGTTGGGGCCGGGTAATAAGTTGGTCAGTTTTTTTTATTTTTTTATTTTTTTTATTTTTTATTTTTTTTAATGGAAAACGTGTTTACTTTCATAAAAAAGGTTATGGAAAATCATGCAAAATGGTTGGGGGTTATATGTTGACATTTTTGACATGGTCAGATGCGCTGGACGAGACATCTCAAGAGATCAAGAATATTAGAGAAGCGCGATGCACTTAGAACGCCATTCAAAACTAACAAGCACTACCCCTGCCTTACATTGTCTCAAATTCTGCACCTTAATTTGTCTCGACAGACAATAGCCGCCAACACCACCATCTCATCAATCTCATCATTGTGAACTTGTGCGCAAAAATACAAGACCAGAAGTCCGACGACACGCCTAGAAACTATACCAAGACTCAGACCAAAACCCTTCCTTTTCTTTTTCTCTCTCTCCCCTCTAGGACTGGCTCTTTTTATTTTTTTGGTTTTCTAATTGCATTGGAACATAAAATCTTCTTCCCTTATTAAATAATTTCATTTAAGATTCAGATATTAGTAAGATTTTGCATTATTTTTTGTGACGTTTAATGTAATATTTTCTCTTATCGCGAAAGGTTTTTTCATAAATCTAGAAAGTAGTTTAATTATGAGATTTTTACACGAACGGTGTTTGCCATATATACATGGCGTTGAGATGTGTGCATGGGATAACGTGATGGCAAGAGAAAAGGTTCTGTTTAGCAATGAATATTGTTGATGATAGACGTTAATTCGATTTGAAGAACATTTAATATGGTATGGTTGCATTTGCAGGGTAGTCTGACCCCTACTGGGGATTAAATTTCGATGGTTCTGGCAATTTTACACCACCTGGCACCAACAATCTTCTATATTTTTGGTTACGTTTAAAGCACTGTTTTTTCTCATTCAATACCGTTTTCATTTATTTTAATTAAATTTACTCTCTCTCTCTCTCTCTAAAGATTTCAAGTTTTTTGCACTTGAATTAGGACTGACAATACGAGTCGTGACACATAATTTAAAAATGACAGGAATTTTGCGGGTTCGGATTGGGAAAAATAAGGGTCGGGCCAAATTCGGGTGACATGAATTGGACACGGAAAAAAATGGGTCAATTTCAAGTTGGATCCGTCTGACCCGAACACGACCTGCATTTTCATGCGGGTCAATTTCAGGTCCGACCCGAACACGATCCGTGTTAGACCCGAAATTGTTTGAGATAAGACATTTGAAAAAAAAAAAAAAAAAAAAAAAAAAAAAAACAAACACCCTACAGTTCCACATAACACAAGTATCTCCTCTAGCCTTTTAGATCTACCTCCTAACCACATCTCTCCTCAAAGAAACCCTAACCCTTCTCTCATCTCCCTCTTCGGTGGATCTTATTCTCCAATTCCGCCTCTCCCTCTTCGTCTTCATCTATGATTCTCCGTGATATGTTTCTTCTTCTTCTTTTTCTTCTTCTTCTTCTTCTTCTCTGATTTCTCCATTCTCTCATCTCATGTGTGTGTATTTAAGAATTAAATGCCTTAATAACTATGTGTGTGCTAATCTGATGTGTGTTCTGCCTTTACAACTTTTTTTTTGGGTGTGTTTTTGGCTTCGGAACTTAAGTACCTCAAAATATCTATACAGATATGCCTTTCAATTGTTGTACCTCTCTCTTTGTTTTTTGTATTTGATTTTGGTTTTGTTTTTAACTCTCTGCTTTTCGTTTTCCAGGACAATGGCTTGGCTTGATATATGGACAGTGAAAAGGAGTAAATCAGTTAGTTTGAATTTCATGTAAGTTCAACTGGTTTTTGAATTATTTTTTATCTTATTTTTAGATTATGATATTTTCTTGGGTCGAGATGCATTAATAGTGTAGAAAATTTTCTTGTGAGTGTTAATTTGTTACTGTATAAGCTCATGTATGTGTGTTGATTTTAATTCGAAATATTTCTCTTTATCTTATTATGCATTAATATTCTTATGATTTTTTTTTTAAATTTATAGATAGACCATGTTGATCTTGAGGCACAAAGTGAGAATATTGATTTGGAGAATGCAGTTCATGTGGACATTGAGCTTGACGAAGATGTGATTGAATTTGAGGACAATGATCTCAATAAACCGTTAAAAAAGAAAAGGTTGAAGTCGAAAGTTTGAGATTTCTTCAACTTTCTGCCTCTTGGTCCATATAAGAATTAAGTTGAAGAGTGCTGGCAAGAAATGTGGACAACAATATCACTACTAGAAAAGAGGGATTACACGACGGGTTTTAACCGTTATGTAAAGTTTTCACGACGGTTCCTTAACCGTCGTGTAATCCAGCGTCGTGGAAGATAACACGACGGTTTTAATACCAGTCGTCGTATCTAAGTTTTACACGACTGTACAGTCGTGTAATCCCGGTAAAAAGATATGTGGTGAAGCAAAAAAAATGAACATTACACGACGGTTCCGGAACCGTCGTGTAATCTTACAATTACACGACGGTTCCGAAAGGAATCGTCGTGTAATCTCCAAACACATAGGTGATTACACGACGGTTCCTCGTGTAATTTATTATTTTAAAAAAAAATTTGGGTTTTTTTTTTTCCTACAGGTGGCCTAATCTGTATGTTATCCAATACACGATCCAAGATATTAACTTCATTAATCAAACTAAAAATACACTCCAATTATTACATTACAAGTTTATACATCATAATTAATGAATTCCATTACCAGACCATTCTCCCCTAATCAGATCCAAATTCTCAGAAGTATAAAATTGTTTACTTTCAAGTGCGTCAATTCCATTCAACACTATATCCCTCATAAAACCTAAAATAAAATAACCACATTCAACACTTCCCTCTTGGAGAGGACAAGGTCGGTTCAAGATTTTGGTTTTACAGTCTCGTCTCCTTCTAATCCCTTCTCCGGTCGTAATCTTCCAATCCGTTAGGGCCCTAGCAAATTGGTAAAATTCAAACTAATTAAGATGCATATAATTAAAATTAAAAAAAAATAACATATTCAAATTAACTTACATGTTCATTAGCTCAGTAAAATCGTCGCGCTTCTTCTCCCGAAGAGGATCAAAATAAAGGACGAGGTCCTCCCATGGGTCAATGACACCCAAAACCCAATGTCTCCCTCTGTTATGTGGCACAAGATAAAGCCGTTCTTTGGGTGCGTCACGCAAAAAGCTGAGAAGATTGTCGGCTCGCTCTCTCCATCCAGCATCTTCAGTATCTGTTCTCACCGGTGAGATCAAGCTTGGAGACACAAACACAAACTTCTCAGCTTGCCCGTTAATTCTACATAGTTCCTCCAAATATCTGCATAACCGTATCAAAAATGTTACTCTACATGAAATATAGAAGATTTTCCAGATAAAAAGAAAATTTAAGATAAAGAATGTCGTACCTCATGTAGACTAATATACAATTCGCACTGATTTCTTGTAAATTAATGAACTCATAAATATCTTCAAAGCTCAGAAAGACAGGCATATCAAAACCCATAATCGTGTATGGTATTGGGACCTCAATCTGATTACCTTGACGCATGGAACTATGTGCATAATAAGCCAAAGGCCTCATTGCCCTGTTAATGTTATTAAAGTCGAACACGAGTTTTTGTTCTTGCGCACCTTGTTGTACCTCAGTTCGAGAGTCGATCGTTTTATTTCCAGCCTTTTTTTGGCATTTTTTGTTGCCAGCTGCTAGGTCGGGAACGTGACTAGGCCCTCGATTCGCCTTGTTCATACTCATGTCGAGCTCAACTAAACTTTTAGGCCAAGCAACAAACCCATTAACAGCATCCTCCACAGTGGTTGCGTCGTACGTCGGTATAGGTAATGGTGATTTTTTTAATTTGGGCACGTTGATTGACACTCGCACGTTCCCTTCCCCCAGTGGAATCCCATGCACCGTATCGGTGGGGAGGCTCTCGAGCCATACTCTTCCAAACACAACAAGCAACTGTCCACCCTGAACTTCATCGAAGATATAGAGCTTACACTCCTGACTGTCGACCGGCATGGTTGGCGGCTCAGCAACTCCATCTTGTTTTTCTTGGACAGAGCAACTAGCCTTAAAGCTGTTGTGTTGGTCTACGGTTGGCACATTCTTGGGATCAACCGACGGCTCCACATCTCTGTTCGCACATAGACCACGCACCAACGCCTTTAATTCTTCTATTTCACGTCTCATTGATTGTACTTCATTGTCTTTCTTCGAACTTCGACTTAGGTTAAAGTACTGAGACGGCTTTACGAACTTTGATTGGCCACGGACACGGCCTTTGTGTTCAGGTCTAGATAATGCCTACGACAATACATCATTAGTGCCAACTGACTCGAAAGTGCCTTGGCTCTCCTGTGTGTTGTACTCCATCTACAAGATTATTAACAGAAATCATTTAAGCAAAAGGGTTGTAAGTACGTATAGTAGTGATGAAGAAATCATTGTTAGTTAGTAAACTTACTATCAACTCGCTAGCTTTTTTACATGCTGGATTTTTCAACTCTCCATCAAGTCCCATCTGTTGCTCAAGCCACAAACCATCTCTTCTCTCCCATTTCCCAGTCTTCTTAAACTGTAATTAACATCGTTAGTATAACTGGGATACGATTTAGTATAAAAAAAATTTATTGACATACCATTTCCTGGTCGAGCTTCCTATATCCGTCTCGGCCTCCTCTTGATGAGTATTCGTTGTTTGTCCTTATTTCGCTTCCACGATCAGATAGTTGTTGGAATTGCGAGGACGTTCTATACTGAACGAATTTCATCCAATCCTCTTCTTCAATATTGGGGTAGTTGTCAATAACTTTTTTCGGCCGTGTCCACACACTTTCTTCATTTATAAATTCCTCGACAAATGTCTTGTACAGATCGTACCGAAAATTCCTTGCAGCCTCACCACATGATTTTAAACAAGTGTTCCGGAAGCTTTCTTCCACGGTGAAAGAAGTAACAGTTTCTTTCTAAATAATTTCTTTCAATCCGTCTAAATCACGAGATCTCCAATCTTGAATCCATATTGGAACGTGCTCTAGCGAGCACTCCAATCCAGCTCATCAATTCGTCACCGTGCTTCCCTTCCGGTTGTCCTTTCTCGTCAAACGTGACTTGAATTTGTTCACCTCTTTTCCTTGCCATATTGACGCGTTTCATTATTGTTGCCCTTCGCTTGCCCTCGACAGTGGGATCCATCGGGTTTCTCCTTCGTGCTCGTCCCTTTTTGGAATGTTCCATTGTAGTCGTTCACCTACATTTATTGGCAAATAAAAAAATTACGTTAATGGGTATTCGAACTTTTTTCTTCCTTTTTTTTTTAATTGTTATTATGTTGGCACAAATAAAATATAGTGGAAAATATAACAAAAAGTTATATTTCCACACGGGCGGCAGGCGCCCAAGGGCACCTGGCGCCCCACACGAATTAGGACAAAAAAAAAAAACACTCGAAATAAAAGCATAAGTGCAAAACGCTGCCATAGGACAAAAATAACACTCGAAAAATTCATGTTTATGCTTTTTTTATACATATATATATATGTGATTGCTTCTATATTATTCCTCCAAAAACTCAAGTTGACATTTCATCGAGCATATTGTGGGCGGGAAAAATTCATGTGTATGTAAAGTGTAAAAAACCATTCACAAACCATTAATCTACAAAGAGCATCATTATGAACTTAAACACCCATGCTAAAAAATGGATCTTTAGTGACAAACAACAAGACAAAATACCAAATTTATTTTAAGTTGTATATGAAGTTACCTTAATTTTCTTTGAAGATGAATAGACACTCCAACACCAATAGATTGGCAACGGCGGCACGACGGCGACGGCGGCAACGACGGAGTTGGCGGCGGCTTGGAGGCGGCGGCTTGGAGGAGGAAGTGGGTACTTGAGAAATTTAGAGAGTGTGAAGAGAAATGAGAAGGTATGTGGAGAGAAAATGTAAGGAAGTTGTATTTAAGTAATGGGTTTGTGCGCGGATTTCGAAAAACACAAGTTAAAAATTTTCAAAATTTTTTCAAGATTGCACGACGGTGTATTTTAAAACCGTCGTGTAATCCCCCCTATTCAGGGGGGATTACACGACGGGCCCTAAGGGGCCCGTCGTATATTCCCCTACACGACGGTCCCTGGGGGACCGTCGTTTAATCTCCCTATTACATGACGGTTTTAAAATACACCGTCGTGTAATCTTTAAAAAATTTTAAAAATTTGTCACCACATTCCGACGACCTCATACCACTGTGTTGTATACAAAAAAT
Organism: Ficus carica; assembly: GCA_009761775.1. NCBI lineage: Eukaryota > Viridiplantae > Streptophyta > Magnoliopsida > Rosales > Moraceae > Ficus > Ficus carica. The sequence goes on from CM019743.1 coordinate 17,120,704, forward strand.
TACGCAAACTGTAGCATTGGTCCTGATTCAAATTTAATATTCAATATATATATATATATATAGCAATCAACATAACAAATTAAATATGGTATAGATCATGATGAATTATAATATAAATTAATTAATGTACTTGTACACAGTAAATGACATAATGTTCAAGTTTTTTTCTTTTTTCTCTTTGCTGCCTCAACACGTGTCCATTCAATATCTGGTCGAACCAAGTGTGAAACATAATCATCGAATTCGTCAATCTTCTCAACCGGTGGCATTCCCTGTGTGAAAGATGGAATGTCGGAGCAATCTTCCTCATCTTCTTGCCCATCACGGTATAATTTTGGCTTCATCGGCACAACTAAGGACAACTCTGCATTGCTGGGATCCGTTGTATAAAATACTTGGATTGCTTGTGATGCCATAATAAATGGATCATTTTTGTATCCCAATCGTCTAAAGTCCACAACTGTGATGCCATCACTGTCAATCCTTACATAATTATTGTCTGCCCATTTGCACTTAAAGAGTGCTACATGTAAACCACAGTAATCGAGTTCCCAAATATCTTCAATGAAACCGAAGTAGTTCATAGTTCCATAAACTGGATTCTTGTCCTTTGCAGATGAAATATGCATTGACTTAGCACGGATACTAACACCACTATTTTGAACGGGATGCTTCTCATCTCTTTCGCGAGTGTAGAATGTATAACCATTGACGAAGTACGATGTATACCGTGTAACAATCGTCGACGGACCTCTAGCGAGGTTCATTAACTCTTGCGAACAGCCGTCCTTCTGAAAGACATGACTTCGTAGCCACAGACGAAACGTCCGATTGTGGTCATCGTGTATCAACTTTTTATTTCGTCCTCTTCTAGGATATTTATCTCTTATTTCCTGTAGGTGAATCTCGATAAAAGGCTCAACTTCAACCCTATTATGTAAAGTATAGAGACAAGCTTTCTCCCATTCACATCGATTTACCTGCGATGGAACGCCGACGGATAGTCTTTTCCAGTCAATGTTTGTAGTCTTCGGCAACCCAATCGCCTCCGCGGTGGACAAATACTCGAAGCAAAATTCGACTGATTCCTCCGCAATGTAGCTTTCTAGTATACATCCTTCTGCCCGATTTCGGTTCTTGACATAACCCTTCAAAACCTTCATGTACCTTTCAAAAGGATACATCCATCTCAAGTACACCGGTCCACATAGCTTCAATTCCCGGACTAAGTGCACCGTTAGATGAATCATTATGTCAAAAAATGAGGGTGGAAAGTACTTTTCAAGCAAGCACAAAGTCTTAACCAACTCTAATTGTAGCGAATCTAGTGTCAATGGATCTATTACCTTAGAGCATATCGAGTTGAAAAATGAGCATAACTTGGTAATTGCGAATCTCACATCCTTCGTTAAAACTCCTCGCAACGCCAGCGGTAATAACTGTTGCATCAAGATATGACAATCATGTGATTTCATGCTAATCAGCCTCAGATCCTTCATAAACACCAACCTTTTCAAGTTGGAAGAATACCCGTTGGGCACTTTTACAGAAGCGAGCCACTCACAAAGCTTTCTTTTTTCTTGTCTTGATAGTGTGTACTTCGCCGGAGGTAAGTAAGTTGCATTCCCTTTCTTCGTAGGGATCAAGTTAAGTCTAATCTTCAATTCCTTAAGATCCAACCGTGCCTTCTCACCATCTTTGCTCTTATTAGGAATGTCTAGCAATGTGCCCACTATTGATTCACACACGTTTTTCTCAATATGCATCACATCCAAGCAATGACGAACAAAAAGTGTTCTCCAATATGGAAGTTCGTAGAAGATTGACCGTTTTTTCCAAGGGCCGTCAACCACGGGATCATTGTTACGCCGTTTTCTTTTCCGAGCACCACTTTCAAATCCTTAACCATCTCATAAACGTCTTCGCCAGTCAAAACCCGGGGAGGGTTTCTTTCTTCCGTTTTGCCATCGAAAGCCTTTTTCTGTTTGCGGTATCGATGATTTTGTGGTAAGAATCTCCTATGACCAAGGTAAACGGTTTTCTTACCATTCTTCAATCGGATGGAGGATGTTTCTTTCATACAAACGGGACAACCGATAGAACTCTTGACTGAATAACCAGATAGATTTCCATAAGCAAGAAAGTCATTGATTGTCCACATCAACATTGCATGGAGTGTGAATGTCTCTTGATGGTAAGCATCTTTAACTTCGATCCCCTTTTCCCATAAGCTCTTTACATCATCGATTAGTGGTGCTAAGTACACATCAATGTCATTCCCTGGTTGTTGAGGACCAGATATCAATAAGGTCAACATCAAGAACTTTCACTTCATGCTCAACTTCGGAGGGAGATTGTAGTTGACAAGTATGACGGGCCAAGTACTATGCCTACTACTCATATTACCATGTGGGTTAATTCCGTCCGCCGACAAACCAAGACGTAGATTCCGTGGTTCCGCACAAAATTCAGGATGATCGGCATCAAAGGTCTTCCATTGTGGTGCATCGGCTGGATGTCTAAGCATACCATCTTCAACACGTTTATCATGGTGCCAAGTCAAATTCTTGGCATGCTCGGCATTACGGAATAAACGTCGTAGACGCAGTGCCGGAGGAATGTACTATAACACCTTTGTCGGCACACCTTTGCTGTCATTCGTTGGCTTCTTGCCCTTCTTCCATCTTGACTCCTTACAAACCGGACATTCATCCAAATTCTCGTACGCATTTCGGTAAAGGGCGCAATCATTTGGACATGCATGAATTTTTTCATATTCCATTCCCAAAGTGCTCAACGTCTTCTTAGCTTCGTACATGCTAGCATGTATTTTATTATCAACCGGTAGAACCTCTCTTAGAAATTCTAAAAGAGCCGTGAAACTAGAATTTGTCCACCCTCCCGATGCCTTCATGTTCCATAATTTGACCAATGCGGATAATTTCGTATATTTACTACACCCGTCATACAAGGGCATCTCGACATCATTCATCATTGCTTCAAATAACTCCGGACGATGCACAAACTGTTCTTCCAAATCATTAACCATATCAAACAAATTATCTCCTACAACTTCCTCAACAACATCATCTTTCGCTTTGTTGTTCGATGATGGATTAAAAAACATTTCATCGTGTAAATACCACGTTTGGTACGAACAAATAATCCCACGTGCAAGCAAGTGTCTTCTAACTTCATCAACTGGATGAGATCTATGATTTCCACAATCCACACAAGGACATCGAATCTTATCATTCTTCATGTGAGTTTCCGCAAATGACAAAAAATTTTCAATCCTATCTCGATATTTTCTAGTCAATCTATTAGCCCACATCCATTTTCGATCCATTTCCAAGAACCCGACCTAAATCGATATTAAATTTATCATACAAATTATTCAATAATCAAGTTTTTGCATTTAAAAACACAATGTATAGTCAACAACTAATCAAACCGAAAAAGAAAAAAAGAGAATATATACCATTTTTGACATCTACAATAAATCGTCCATAAAAATCAAATAAATAAAAAGAAGAGTAAGTAATAATCACAATACTTACAAATATTTAATATACGCGAGTGTTGGTTTCGCAGTGGAGGAGACGTGCGTTCGCAGGTGTCTGTGATGTTTTTCGCGACTGCGCGATAGATCTGTAATGATATGAAATGAGAGCTGTTGAAGGGTAAAAAAGTTAGGAATACACGACGGGTTCTTAAAACCCGTCGTGTAAAGTGGCTCCGCGAGGCACTTTACATGACGGTTCTTTGGAACCGTAGTGTAAAGTCGGATTTTACACGACGGCAATGAACCGTCGTGTAATCTCCGTCGTGTAATGTACTTTTTGTAGTAGTGTATCTTGCCTCTAGCAAGTACGGTACAGTTAATATGTTAAAGCATATTAAAACTTGTCCAATAACAGAAACTAGAGACATTGGTCAAATGCTTGTTACTCGTGATACTGGTTCGTTGTCTTTTGGATCTTGTCAATTTGATTCCGAAAAATGGCGTGAATTATAACTCTTTGCATCATTTTGCATGATTTTCCATTCCAATTTGTTGAGTACAAGGGCTTAAGGGCAATACTCTAATATTTGTATCCTAGTGTGGAATTAATGTCTAGAAATACTGCTAAAGCTGACACTCTTAAGTTGTATTAAAGTGAAAAAGTCAAAGTGAAAAGTATGTTACAAGCATGTCCTGGTAGAATAAGTTTGACATCTGATTTATGGACTTATTTGACTACTGATGGATATTTCATATTTGTGTTTGATTGCTCATTTTATTGATAAGAATTGGAAGTTGCATAAAATGATACTGAATTTTTGCTTTATACCACGTCCACACAATGGTATAGCACTATCTGAGAATATCTTTTCTTTGTTAAGTGATTGGGAAATTGAGGAAAAGATTTTTAGTATCACTTTGGACAATACTCCTTCTAATGATGTCTTCGTGGATGCATTACAACTTCAATTGAACTTGAGTGGTTTGTTGCCTTACTATGGTGAATTCTTTCATTTGAGATATTCTGCCCATATACTTAATCTAATTGTGCAAGATGGTCTGAAAAGTATTGATAAAGCAGTTGGGAAGATTCCGGATAGTGTAAATATGTTAAAGGGTCACAACAAAGGAAGCAAAAGTTTTTATAATGTGTGAAGTTGGTCTCAATGGGTAGCAAGAGAGGCTTATCCAAAGATGTGATTACTCGGTGGATTTCAACTTACCTCATGCTTGAAAGTGCCATATTTTACCAACGTGCTTTTCAGCACTTGGAGTTGAGTGATTCGAACTATAGACATTGTCTTTCAACCGAGGAGTGAAAAAGAATTTAGAAAATTTTAAAATTTATAAAAGGGTTTTACAAAGCAACACTTCTATTTACTAGCACCAAATATCCCATAGCCAATTTATATTTTCCAACAATTTTTGATTGTTACATCACCTTAAAAACTACTATGGAATCTGGAGATGAGTACTTGAAGTATATGGCATTGGAAATGTGGAGCAAATTTCAGAAATATTGGTCAAAATTCAGCCTCATCCTAGCTTTAGCACTTGTATTGGATCCTCGATATTAGCTGGAGTTTGTTGCTTTCTTCTATGACAAAGCTTATGCGAAAAACTCTTCTGAGTTGTTCTTATTACGAACGAAGTTGGAAGCCCTTTTTGAAGAATACAAGTTGAAGCTTGCTGAAGGTGCAAATGTCACTCCACCTTCTAGTAAGAAAAAGGACAAGAGTAAAGCAACGCAAGCAATAGATGTGGATGTATATGATCTTTTCAAGGTAATAATTTTATTCCATTTCTTTTTTTTTTAACTAACTAGTGATTTTTATAAACTCATAATTGTTGTTTGTTGTGTAGGTTGATTCTTTTTCTAATGCAAATAGCAAATCGGAGTGGGAACTTTTTTTGGATGAGCCCAGGATAAGAAGGAGTCACTACTACAATAAGGGGATTCGACGACGGTTAAAAACCGTCGTGGTAAAACTTCCACGACGGTATTCTAACCGTCGTGGAATCTTAATAAAGAATCTGACTAAATTTTAGTATATACCACGACGGTTTTACCTAAAAAATCGTCATGGTAACCAGAATACCACGACAGTTTCACCAGGAGACCGTCGTGGTAGCCCTGCGAGATCGTCGTGGTAGCCAGGCGGTCTCACCAGGAGATCGTCGTGGTAGCCCAGGCTACCACGACGGTCTCACCACGTGACGGTCGTGGTAGCGAAATAAATAGAAAAAAAATTTGATTGCAAATTTGTTTAATTTCCCACAGGTGGTAAATCCCGTATGTTAATACGTTAGTACACATACAATTTAATTTTCAAACATCTTATGTAATTACTTGGATAACAATGTACAACAACAACTAATATAACGAGAGTGAAAATTCTCTATATTGTTCTAGTCAATAATGTATAAACCTACGGCAACTCTACATCGAAACACATTTAAAAACAAAAAAAATTTGTCATCGAATTGAACTTATTATCATGGCAACCAATACATAAAAAGCAAACGAAAGCAACACTTTTTTCCTCAAAATCCCTAATTCCGTGCCTAATTACGGAGATGACACACAAACTAATCAAAGATGCATTTTATCGACAATGTCAAATGCTAACATATAAGTTTCAAAATCAACACTTTTCCACAAAATCCCCAATTTCGTGCCTAAGCCAAGCAATTTAGTTAAATCTAAAACTAATTCGAACTCAAATTGGCATTTTATCGAACATGACATATGCGATAAATTTTCCGTTCGTAACACAAACTTTTTAATTTAATCTAAAACTAAATCGAGCTCAAATTGGCATTTGTGATCACATGTCAAAATGCTAACATATATAGAAGTCACATAATCAAAACTTTTTCTGGAAAATTGGACGGAAAATTCACAAAGCAACATTAACGTCACTAAATCAAAACTTTTTACCGGAAAATTGGTAAACCGTCACCTTACCCAAACATTGTACAATAAGCAAATAAGTCTCAATGAAATAGGCATTTTGTCGAACATGTACTATGCCAAAAATTACGATGCAAAATCAATGAATATTTTGTAGGAAAAAATCACACAAAATGATATACAAGATGATACCAAATTTATTTCCAAAAAACGTGGGGTGAAAAAAGATATTTTGGCTTACCAAGAACTTGAGTGAGCGACGGCGTAGGAAAGAACGTAATGGCGGCTTGGTCGACGGCAAGGAGAGATAGAGAGAGAGGGGGGGGGGGGGGGGAGTGGGCGAGGGCGAGGCCGAAGGAGAGAGAGAGAGGGAATGGCTGGCTTGGGCAACGGCGAGTAGAGAGAGCGGTATGGCGTGGGCGAGGAGAGAGAGAATGGCAGCAAGGAAAGTAACTTAATGGAGAGATTGTGCCAAAAATGAGAGTTAAAAATGGAGATTGGAGGAGAACCAAAGCAAAATAAGGGAGTGAATGCCGAAAAAGTGAGTGAAATAGAGATAGGAGAGTTACTTTTTTGACAAAAAAGAATGCGCGCGCACGGTTTTCGGGGGAATTTTGAAATTTCACAGAAACCACGACGGTTTATTCTTGAAACCGTCGTGGTATATTTAATTTTTTTTTAAAAAAAATTTATTTTTTTAAATTTTTTTTAATTTTAAATTTTTTTTTTAGTTTGACTACATACCACGACGGTTTCTACAGAAACCGTTGTGGTATCAACATTACCAAGAAGGTCTCGAAACCGTCGTGGTATATTTAATTTTTTTTTAAATTTTAAATTTTTTTATTAGTTTGACCACATACCATGACGGTATCGAGAAGAAACCGTCGTGGTATATTTAATTTAAAAAAAATTAATTTTTTTTAAAAAAAATCCACGACCGTTTACCTAAACGGTCGTGGAAGGCTTCCTTCCACGACGGTTTGTTTAAACCGTCGTGGAAGGCCTTCCTTTCCACGACGGTCTTTTAAAACCGTCGTGGAATTAGCCATTTCCACGACGGTTTTCGCAAGCTTTTTTCCGCTCCGTGTTTTTGCTTCTTTTTCACGACGGTTTTTTAAAAAACGGTCGTCGAAGTACCGTCGTGGAATCCCATATTTGTAGTAGTGAGTGATAATCTAGACATCCTTTCATATTGAAAGACAAATCAATGTCGTTACCCCATACTTGCTACAATTGCTCGTGATATTTTGAGCATTCATGTATCAACAGTTGCTTCAGAAGCTACATTTGATGTTGGTGGTCGTGTACTTGACTAGTTTCGTAGCTCTCTTAAACATGACACTATTGAGGCAATTATATACTCAAGAGATTGGTTGTTTGGGAGTGAAGGTAAATTTTCCCAAATTCTCTATTATTACTTAGCATTGTTAAATTAATCTCATAATCATAAGTCATTTTTCAATCTTTCTCATGTAGTTGGAATCAAAACAGTTGACCAAGATATGAATGAGCTCATTCAAAATGTTATGGATCTCAACATTGATGAGAAGAAAATAGTTGACCAAGTTTCTAACTCTAGATGTGCCTGAGTTGCACTTGTTGTGTTTGTTTTTTGTTAATGTTGGTGTAACTATTTATTTTGTTATATTTGTCTACTAGAACTTAATATTTTGTTGGTGATATGTTATTTGAATTTAGAATTTTTTATGTTTGTGTTTGGATTTGTGAACTTTATTAATATGTTGTAATAGGATTTTGCCTAACTATGATTGTGGACTTTGCACTTGAGTTGGAAGTTTAATTTTATGATTGTGGATTTGAAACAAACCTTAAAACTTGTTGTTTTCTCAATGGTATGTTCTTGTTGAAGGTAAATTATTATCCTTGTAGGTTTTTTTATGAATTTGAGATATAATTTGCTTAAATTGAATTGGTTTTTGTGTCAAATTCAAGTTGCGGGTTCAATTTGGATCCAATTTGAGTTGCGGGTTCAATTTGGGTCAAATTCGTGTCGCAAGTTCAGTTCGAGTCGCGTGTCAATTTTGGTTCATATCGTGTCAACCCGTTATTGGTCCGTGTCGTGTTCGTGTCGTAGTTTGAAAAAATTTTCGTGTTGCGGGTCGTGCACGGATTGGGAAAGATAAAAATCAAAATGGCATTAACACGATACGAACCCGACACGTGATACAAATTGACACCTCTAACTTGAATAATGTACATTCTAGGAAATTAAAAGCATGGATGGTAATAAAATTGAAGTATTTGTATGTAGACTTACTTATTGATGATGCGCAACTTTGAAATGTAGTTTATATCATAATAACCGAAGCAAATTAAAATAATAAATAATCTAACTATAATTTTATATTTATCTTCACTACATTGTGTAGAGTTCAAATTTTCTAGTAGTTTCGAAATCAATATATTTGTGAAATCATATTATAAGATATTAAACTTTTTCATACGCTATCGAAGAGTCTAAAATGATGATATTGGTAAGTAGTTAGTTTGTATTTTCAAATATCAGTTTTAAAATGATAGGATTTATACTGTTGAATCTGCTTAAAATATACATAATTAATATTAATGCATAATATTATTTTTATTCTACGATATAAATATCATCAAATGGAACTTGAGTTACTGTTCAAGAAATTAGGTGGTCATGTATTTTTTTCCTACCTATAAATTTACACGCCTACGGTCTTATAAGAGGCTTTATTTACTTTTGAAACTATGAGTCTTATATTTAGTCTCTTGCATTAAACTCTTAAGCTCAAATAATTTGAATTAGGAAACATAACTCAATTAGGCATTGATTAAAGTTACATCTGGTTTTTTAGGGCTATTATTAATGACCCAAAAGCCTAACCAAGCACGCTATGCATGTTCGGTGTATAACAATTAATACTTATGATTGGCATATGGCACTGTCTAAGATTACCTATCCAATTTTGATATCTTAAATGAAGTCAAATGCTAAAGTATAAAATATCAGTTACAAAGTATTTTAAATTTTTATATATAATGTTATATTATGTTGTTGGTTAGATATCATTCAAGATACTAAAAATTTGACAGATCTTTATGTCTTTTTTCCCCCTCTGCTGATATCTAAGACAGTTAGACAATGCCATTTGAACAATTTACATTACATATAATTTAAGGTTATTAATGTAATAATGAATCCTTCATATATATATATTTTTTATAATAATCATACAATCATCTCACTGAATCATTATATCAGAGTAAATAAGCTTATTTTAAACATTTAAATACATAATGATTTTAAATATATTAATTGAATGGCAATTGGAAGGTCAAAATTTAGACCACTAATTTTAACAGAAGTCTAAAGAGCACTCGGTTGTTGATCAAGGTAATTATTAGAATATTTTCGAAAAATTACCCGTCAAGGTGAATTTTTTTTTTATTACCTATTTGCATCCATGTCATTTAATAGATTTTAAAAGGACCAAATTTTGTAAGTTTTCTTGGTTTAGCTAGGACCATGGTACAGATACCTACTACACATAAAGACTAGAATTCAAGGAATATGGTTAATTTATGATTCTAATTTATGAATTTTCTTACATATAGAAATTAACAGTAAGACCTCGTGGAATCTCGAATTTGCATATATGTATTTTTTTTTATTTAGTTTAATTTGGGGAAGAAGTCATTCAAAATTTATGTTTTGTTAATATTATGATCAAGTGCATATACCTACAACCATTCGAAATCTCGAGTTTGATTTCAACGCTGTTATCTTTTCATTAAAAAAAAAATACTAATAATAATAAAATAATTAAAAAAAAAATTTATCACAAAGACATGAATACATACACACATGTTAAAAATCTTCGAGTTTTATAAAATTAAAATAACCGTTTTTGTCCTAACTATTTCACCTTAACTAACTTATATATATTTGCCTTTATAATGTCTTATGGAACTACTTGAAGTGTATAATGTTTTTAATATAACGTGTATATATACACCCATATCTGCACCGTTATCAATGGCACCTTCATGACTAATACAAGGCACCAATCGAAAGAAAACCGCTGATCAAATTTGCTCGAGCAATATATGGGCCAATCTAGATTGGGCCTAAGATTAGCTTCGGCTTTGCATCTTGAAGCTTTTTATTTTTTATTTTATTTATTTATTTTTTATTATTATTATTATTTTAATATATATATATGTGCCCTATTGCCACGAAAAGGATTGGGAATTTCTACCACGGGACCTCAAACTTTTTACAAATTATGTCCCGGCAACAACAACGCGAGGAGATCCCGCGGTGGCGAGATCTGCTTCCCCCGGGGCAGTTTCTCACTCGAGTGATCGATGAATCTTGAATAAGGAGGCCGAGGACATCGTTGAATGACACAATGGAGACGTCGGAGATCTTGACTCGATCAAGAAAAAAACATTTTTTTTTGGGTGGCAATATTTTTTTTTAATTGTTAATAAGTTTTTAAATAATGTCACATCAATTAAAATTAAAATAATTATATCTGACAACTTATCATTTTATGAATCGGTATTCAAAAATTGATATTATTGTTGGTCTTCTTAGCACAAGTTAAACCCGTGGTAGTTCATGAGGCCAAAATGTAGCCCAAACGGGCCCAAACACTGAGGACCATATCTAGACAGACGAGATTTCCTGAGTTGCTAGCTGGACCACCAACGATGAGCTTGAGAGGCAAGATAAGATGAGGCACAAAATGGTTTGGTAGTTTGTACCCTGTCATTTCCTACCAATATTCAATCGCAGGGTTGGAGAATTTGAACACTGTAACTTATGACGAGTATGTGTGAAATTATCGCTAGTTTATAACTACTATTATATATTCAATTGGATTTGTATGTCACCAACTTTAGGAAAAATAACGCCCTGGGTAATATGATGTATATTTGATACAAAAGCTTTTATAATTAAGATAATTAAGATGACCAATTCTGTTGTTCTAAATAGTTAGTAAGCTAGATGTGATCGAATTTAGCAGATTCTTGGACCGAAAGAATTAAAAGAAAGTATCAATTGAGGGAACAAAAAAGGAAGAGAGAGAAGGAGAGAGAGAGTTACATTAACAAGTAACAACCTTGGTCTGAAAGATAAAAGTTCAAAGAAAAATTCACAACTACCCGAGCTAATTAAAGTGAAAAAGAGATCTAACTAGCATGATTCAGACAACCACAAAACCAAAATTAAGTTTGACGAGGACAGTGGGACAAACAAGAAAAAGGAGGAAGGAAAAAAAAAAAAAAAATCCACAATATTTGACAACTACATCATTTACCACACAAAAAAGAAAGACATGATTATATAGTTTACCTGTAATACGATTATAAGATTAAAAAAGAGAGAGAGAGAGACAATTTTCAAAGGCTTTTTTGCATCTGTGCATATTAAATTTATTATAAAGTTATAATTTACACCCAGAATTTTTAATTTTGATAATTTACACATTAAACTTATAAATTCGTAGCAATTTACACCCCATTGATAAACAATATTGATTTTTTTAAGAAAATTAATATTTCATTTGTATATAGATTGTTAATTAACAAAGATTAAAATAATTATTTATATTATGAATCAACAACCTATATACAAATCACAAATCAATTCCTTCAAAAAGATTAATATTAATGTCAATAAAAAATTAATGATATAAATTATAATTTAATAACAAATTGAAGATGTACGAATGTAAAAAAATCATTTTCAAATACACAAATAATGCACCGCGTAGCTTAAAAATAGAAAAGCCAACAAAACAATTTTTATTTACAGTTACAAGTTTATGTCACAAAAATTCAAAGAAAGAACAACACTCTGTACCTATATCTATATTTATTTTTATTTAAAAAAAAAAAAAAAAAGCATAGGACCCATGTACATAGACAACGTCCTTGTCTCGTTATTATTATTATTAAATTAGAATAACATAATGACAATGAAAAAAATTACAAAAACAAAATAAAAAGACAAAAAGCAAAAATTCAACCCTTTTGTCTGCTTATGATCCAGTTGGCCATGTTCATCACCATACATACAAATGAGAATTATGCCCTCCCATGTTGCATCAGTCTGATCAAATTTGAACCTAAACCATGATTAGGAAATTAAGTAACCATGATTAATGTTACTATCGTGGTCCGCCGGCACACACAAACACTGCCCCGCCTGTTTCCCCAGCGCATCATCCACCGTCCTATCATGCCACTTACTCCTCATCGCCCCATTCAACCGTCTGATGAACCCCTCCTCTCTCTCCTCGCAGAGACCCAACAGCCGAGCCACTGCTCTCGGGTCCTTCTTCTCGAACCACTTACCATGGTCCCGACCGCATCTGATCGGAACCTCTGCTCCACCGAACCCAGCCGCTGCCGCTATGTACTCGACCGCACCGGATAAAATCTCCGGCGGGGCTGCCAACTCGCCGTCCCAGAGCCACACGCGCGCCATGCCACGTAGGACCGATGAAGTCACGGCACGGTCCACGTCGGACGCTTCCATCACCTGAGGACTCACGTCGATGACGAAGCCATGCGGGTCTTCGCCGGAGGGAAGGACGTTGACTTCGCCGGGAAATCTCTCAGCGGCGAGCCGGAGCGTGACGTGGCTCACCGGCTTCTTGGCATCGCCGTCGTCGTCGAGGTAGAGAAGGTGTTCGACGAAATTGCTTGCGTTGAGAACCACGCGCGTGGCCTTGTCGTTGGAGACGTAGAAGAGATCGAAGCGCTTACCGGCCGGCGAGTCGGGAGCTTGGTTGAGGATGGTTATGGCGAATCCTTTGGAGGATTCGTAGCTGGCCCAGATTGAGAGAGTGGCGATGAGAAAGAGGAAAGCTAGACGGAAAGCGATTCCGCTGTTTGCCATGATGGAATTGACGAGTTTGGCTCTTCCATGGGAATCATGTCGTTCGACGGCGGTGGGAAGGAGGGGTTGGGAAAGGACAGTACTTGATCTACAGTGTCGTTGGTCCTCCATAACTAGAGAAAGTATAGGTAGAGATTTAGTGACTAGTGGGGTGAGCATATAAGGGGAGAGAGAGAGAGAGAGAGAGAGATTTAAGGTCAATGAGTGGATAATGTTTGGTATGGAATAATTGTATGAAATGAAGCAAAAATTATGTGATGACGAGTTTGGTGCTTTTTCTATTTAGGGGAGGGGAGGGCCCTATCAAGCTTTACAGCTATGTTTTGCATGTGGCCAAGTGGATTTCATGTATTATTGAGCATGATATATTTTGATAAATGTGACTCTAGCAATATGTTTGTCTTTCTTAATTAATCAGCTGTTTGGTGGAGATTGAGGATGAGGTTAAAGGGGGTTTGAGCTTTCAAGACTAAGTTGGGAATTATATGACCACATAGTTATCATGATTTGGTTATCCATTATTATCATGACCACATAGTTATCATAATTTTTGTTTATGTTTTTATTCAATAGGAAAAGAGAAGTATAAATTATTACTTTTTAATAATTAGTGTTTGAATTCATATATATAGAACAGGAAGAAGGAATTGCAAAAAGGTTTGAAGTTGGGATTGGGACAACTTCGTGCCCCAAAGTCGAGATTATGGCGAATTTCATTCTAGAATTTCAAGGTAGGTACAATACTCTAGAATCAGTAAGGATAGGACTCTTTCGGATTTCTTACCAATTTTAATTGAGAAATAATGAAAGACGGAGAGAGAGTTCTAAAGGAACATCACATACTAATAAAGAATAAGAAGACATCTTTTTTAGCCAATAAAAAAGGGCGAATTTAAGTGAAATATAAAAAATTACAACAGGTAAATTTCTTTCATATTTGAATTCATTTTCAAGGTTACTCATCTCTTAGACCATGTTAGTAACATTTTTAGGAAGAAAATGACATAATTCACTAGTATAGCTGATGAAGATTATTGCATAACAACAACTCAAAACAGACAAAGTTATGACAGTCTAAAAGTATATAGGTTTCACATGCGGCTAGTTCCTATAGTTATATATACTTGTAATACACAATTTGTCTTACATAGAGCCACTTTTTCGGTTCTGAAACCCTCTCTCAAAGCTACACCGTATTATAAAAAAAAAAAAATGCAATTGTAATATTCCATCCAAACATTTCATTCCCACAAATTTACATCACATACAATCCAGAGAAGCCTCATTTGCTTCTTTCAAATTTTAAGTAATATTATTGCTCTAACACTACCAAAAAAACAGAAGTACACAGCAAAACTATGGTTAAATCTACCCCAAAAAAAAAAAAAAAGAAAAAAAGAAAAAACTCAACATCTCTCTCTCTCTCTCTCTCTCTCTCTATATATATATATATATATCAGTGAGTTTGAAAACTCATTCTACACAACCTATAGAAGTGTAATCTTAACTTGGAGCTAAGGCTGGAAAACATCGTCACCAGTTAATATTAATCAGCATTTCCCCACATGCAGGTATGCTTTCTGAATATCAACAAAATTAAGGACCATCTTTAGATGGATGGGCAAGTTAAAAAAATTCTTCCAAAACCAAATCCTAATTCCTTGTGTGACAATTATTTGGGTATCAACATGAGCATTAGATATGTCGTAAGGAACAAATGTGGAATACTTTTATCATTATTATTCGATTTAGCAGCCGCTGATGAGGGTGGTGAAGGACCAGAAGGCACTGCACCGAAAACAGTCGCGCCACTTGAATTTGTTGTGTTTAAGACTGAAGAACTTGTGCTGCAAGTTCAAAGTTCAAATATGAATTTGGAAACTTCTCTCTGTGCACTCACAAGTAGAACAGTAACAAAGAAGGGATTAATGGCAGAGTTACCTAGTTGAAGGGTATTGACATGTCCCTGTACCTGAAGGAAAAAAAGAGTGAGCGGTGAGAAAGAGCACTTCTACTTGTCCCGAGTGAGTTTTAACTCCATAAAGATATGTTAAAATTTAATAGCTAAAACACCTTCTTTTTAGAAAAACTGGGACCCATAGGCACATGCCAACTTAAAACGAGTAGATTTTGAGCGGGAATACGGTTGTATATAGCATTTCGGGTGATAAAAGGGCAAAGGGCAAAAGAGATGAAAATGTTGTATATTGTTGAAAATAGCCTTTGGGGGGGTGGGGGGGGGGGGGGGGGGGGGGGGGGGGGGGGGGGGGGGGGGGGGGGGGGGGGGGGGGGGGGGGGGGGGGGGGGGGGGGGGGGGGGGGGGGGGGGGGGTGGGGGGTGGGGTGGTGGGGGGGGGGGGGTGGGGGGGGGGGGGGGGGGGGGGGGGGGGGGGGGGGGGGGGGGGGTGTGTGTTTTTACTAGAAGTTAATAGGGAAGTTGACTTCTAATGCCTCTCAAGTGGCTTAATTCTGGCATTAAGTTTCAATTGCCAGATGTCACCTTTTTTTGTTTAAAAGTAGAAAAGGACAAAAAAAAAAAAAAAAAAAAGTCCCCTAATTCCGCTGAACTCGTGGAATCTACATCTAGATTGATTGGCAGATAAAGAAAACTAATATCAGCTGAGAAATTTCCAGAAAGTCTAAAGAGAGAAACCGTTAGAAAAGCCAATTTGAAGACCAAAGAAGGAGTCATGTTTGGTTGAATTTCAATACCAACTATTAGACATTAGTCACTAACAAAAGTGACAATTAGCAATAAGAAGATATCTTACTTGGATCAGTGCTAGTAATAACAGCAGTTCCAGCAAAATTGCAGCTATTCGGAACCGGGTTCTTCTGATAATAGCTGTTAAACGCGAAAGAAGCGTGATCATGGATGGTGCTGGGATTGTAACAGCTCCCACCAGGCTGAATTGCTGAACAATCAGCACCGCCATAGCCACAAGCATAGTCCAAAGCAACTTGCAATGCTATTTGTGATGCACCTTGGCTAGCAACACACCAACTCGCGCCCGTGGAAGCAGGGGACGTGGTAATGCTTGGAGTGAGAGTAGGCGTCACTGTGACCGGAGAGGTTGTATCAGGGTTCGAATTCGGGTTCATAATTGGTGTCGATGAAGCGGGATTGATGGGAGTTATTGTTGGGACAGTAGTGATTGGGGTTGTGATGTCCCTTTGGGTGGTGGAAATTCGGGTTGCGAACTTTGCTTCTTTATCTTCATGGTCTACAACTTTCACGTGTCCAACGGCTTCCTTCAGTGTTGCCTTTAAGCCTGTTCTTCAAATCAATCAAAGTAGGCTTTACTTTCCTCTTTTCTTTGCCTTTTGGACATGTAAAGCTAAGTAAGTGGTGTTAAATCCCAATGTTGTTTTCATGATATGAAATTAAAAGAACCTATTTCTTTTGGAGGAAAAAAAAAAAAAAGTTTCTGATTTGAACTTGCTTTTGGCAATAAAATAACTTGGCAAAAAACCACAAAGCAAAACAGTATTTTTCTGTGTCTGTTATGGGAGACTAAAAACTTAGAGAACTATAAGTGGATTTTCTTTTGGGAATTTGAAAGAAAAATTAAGTAGTAAAAGTTTCAATAGGAGAGTTGCTCATTTGGGTGTCAATAAGGTGGGGCAAAATCTGCATGAACAAACTGGTTCAACAAAAAAAAATAATAATAATAATAAAATAAAATAAAAAAACCAATTTTAAG
This sequence comes from Ficus carica, assembly GCA_009761775.1. Lineage (NCBI taxonomy): Eukaryota > Viridiplantae > Streptophyta > Magnoliopsida > Rosales > Moraceae > Ficus > Ficus carica. Next base: position 17,137,730 of record CM019743.1, read on the forward strand.
TTGAAAATAAAGTGCACTGTTGATTACTTTTATATATGCATGTTCTGATATAAAAAGAGGGAAAAAGATTGAAAAATTGAACAAGGATAATCATTGTTAGTTTGAAAATAAGCAGTTTCTTTAAAAGAAGCAACCAATTTCAAGTGCGAAAACTAATTTCTCAAGAGATTTAGCAAAATTGAAAAGCACTAAACATTTATATATACACAAATATGTATATGTATACATATATATACAAAGAATGGAGGATAAAAGAAGAACCCACCATATAAATTGACGAACTTTAGACTGAGAACATTACATATTCTTAGCTGATTGCATATTCTGATAGAAGGAATAAAGAGAAAAAGAAAAGAAAAGAAAAGAAAAGAAAAGAAAAGCTCTGTGGAGGATTCTTTGGAAGCCAGCTATGTAAGTTAAACAATACAGGACAGGGGAATAAATTCACCAGTCAAAAGAGAGAAAGATGCAAAGAAAAAAGAAAAAAGAAAAAAAGAACAAGAAGCATATGGAATTTTCAAATTTATATCTGGAAAACTGGAAAAAATTATGTATTCTAATAGGTAGGAAGGAAGGAAACCAAACATAATATAATAAAATAAAAATAAATAAATAAATAAATAAAGGAGGAAAACAAGACAAAGCAAGTCACCTACCTGAACAGAAGAAAGGACCCAATAGGAAGAAAACTACATGGCAATGATTTAGTCTCCTTCCACTCATGCCCATATTTCTCTTACTTCTTCTTCTTCCTTCTTCAATCAAGTTCTGGATTTTTCTTGGATGAGAAAGTGGAAGAAAGAGAAGGAATTTGGATATGACAAGCTAGAGAAGCATGTATACTTATATATGTGTGTGTGTGTGTGTGTGAGAGTAAACTTGTTGTGGAAATAAGAGGTTGGTTGTACCCCTTGTCATGTACTTAAATATACATATCTTGAAGAATACGAACACCCTTTTAGAGAGAGAAAGAGAAAGGAGACATGAGGTGTAGGAAGGTGCAAGCAAGAGAGGGTGCAAAAAAGGGGGGAAAAGGTGGGGAAGATGGTTGAAATAAAAGCAGATAGATACATAGATATGCATATATATATATATATATAGAGAGAGAGAGAGAGAGAGAGAGAGAGATATTTGGAATTTTAGGTTTGGTATGTGGGCTGGTAAGTGATGATTGTAATGATGGTGATGATGTGTGCATTAAGAAATTTCCCTTTCTCTTTTTTGTACCTCTCTCTCTCTCCCCCTTTTTTATTATTTGGTGTTTGAGAGGACTCATCCTAGTAACCAACTATATGGTATTTTGTTTTTGAATCGTTCTTAAATTTTTTTATTTTGACGTGATTTTGATTGAATTTAACGTTAAGATAATTCCTAACTCATTTGTAATGGGTATGTTATTAGTCTTTCAACTTAAGAAACTTGGGATTCCCTTATGTTAATCCTTGTTAAATCTAATATTTAAATTATATAATTAGAATACATATCTAAAAACAAGTTTAATAAATAAGTTATCAAGTAAACCGACTTACTGCACAAGGGGGAACAAGGACAAAGAATTCTAAGAATTGGACCCCCCACCACAACTCATGCCCAGATTACTAAAAGTGAAGTGAGAATCTAAAGTCTCTCAGTTCTCTGACTTCTTTCCCTCTTTTTTTCATTCTTTTCTTCCTTTGATAAAGCTCTCTCTCTCTCTCTCTTAGTGTCACAACAACCAAACTGCATGACCATTATTTCTCCATGTTTTGCTATTCTATTTGGTGAAGCATATAGGTTTACCCTTTGACATATATACCATGTTAAAACAGACTTGAGTAGAATTCATTCTCAAAGCCACATCAGCTCTTGTTCTGATACCGCGTTAAATAATTTGAGTAGAACTCATCCTTAAAAACTAACTCGAACGAAAAGTGAGTACATTCCATAATTTAAATACCATGATAGTTCTGTAAATGATACGGGACAAGTACACAGTTAATAATACGTGGGTATGATTACTTGGGTTTCAAAAAAGTAGCGAGAATAGGGGTTGAAACCCAACTTAGCTATATATGCTTCTGACATCTTGTCCTGAAATCAATTCCCTTCACTCCTTTTTACAACCACATTTGGCAACCACCATCTGTGACAACATTACGAAGGACCCCATTTTGCTTGAAGCCAGTCTTGCTAGCAAGAATCAAATTTGGCTTCTACAAAAGAAAGAAAGAAAAAGAAAATTGGGAAATTTAGGGTTTTTTTTTTTTTTTTTAATTGATGAGAGTTTGAAATACGTAAAATTAGATGGTTTAAATCGATTACAATAATTGATATATTTTAGTGGGGGAGGGGGACCATGGATTAGATTGTAAATATTGAAAATAAGTAATTGGTGAAATTGGCTTAAAGTGGATCGTCCAAGACCATATATCCTAGGCCACAGCACTTTTGACCAATTGGATTCCAAATATACGTTATGTTTAGTTTTATATTCATAGACTCTAAGTTTGATTCTTTCGGCTTGAAATAAAGGTTGTTCTTGATTGTTGCTTCCATTAACATTTAGTGGGAATATTTTGATTAAGACTATTTAGAAATTACAACACACAAACACACATATTAACTATATATTTGCTTAGCTTCATCTAGGATATAGTTATCTCTTAATGACCACATCAGCCTATCTGAAAAATCTTTTTTCATGTGACAAATCTTGCTTTTGTGCACCTCTATCTTTGAAAGTTTCACACTTTTGTAAACAAAAGTTCTAGACTTGTCTTTAAAATCTGATGCACCTTTTTTTCTTTCCTTCTTTTTCTTTCTTTATTATTATTTTTTTTTTTCCCAGCTGATTATAACATGCACTTGTGGCTCTAGTTAGAGTAACCGGTACCCATGTGAAAATAAAAAAGAGGTTAGTTTTATTCCCCACATGTTTGTTTGTATATGTGCTTTTATTAGATCAACTTAACATATAGCGGGTTTCACTTGATGATGTGTAAACCAAAAATATTCTCAGTGCCGAAAACGGGCAGTAATAATGATTTATCATACAGTGGCACATATGTTTTTTTGAAAATTTTTATTTCTATCATTTTAAAAACTCCTGTTACATGTAAGAGTCTGTCGCTCACTAAATACGTCTTATATATTGGTAATGTTAATGAACATCAATTATGTCTAACATCATTTATTAATAAAGAATATGTTTTACAATATGGGATCCACCAATAGAATTCAGTTCTTTGTTAGTGTGATTTTAAATATCATTGATATTTTATAATATTTTTTCAAACTCTTTTAACCTTAAATGGATAACTATGCAATAAGACGCATGAGTTTTTTTTTTTTTTTTGGTTGGAGTAAAACTCTTTCAGTGAAGTTTTAACTTTTAACTGGTTAAAGAAATTAATAGCCATTAACTAGTTAAAACTACTATTGTTTCTACTAATCGTAAGTAAATCTCATGTTATCAGGTACATTTTCTACACGGTTTTTATGATAGAAACAATTCTTTTTTACTTTGATAAAAAACCTACAGTTTTTAATCACTAAATTAACTTTCGTATTTATATATTGTTAAAAATTAACTCATGATTAAAACTATAATTCTTAGTGCAGCAAAAAGGAACAGTTCCTACCATCAAAATCTCCAATTTTCCACTAGTTGAAGTACCATAAAAGATTTTTTCCGCTTCACAGTAGGCAAACGTAAAAACAAAAAACAAAAAACAAAAAACAAAAAACGAGCAAAAATGATACCAAGTTGTTGCTGTTCACCAACCTCCATAGCCAAAGTCATCTCCGACCAACCGCACCTCTCCATGCTAGAAAACCAATGTTCCACCATGTCAGACCTCCAAAAGCTTCATGCCCAACTCATCAAAACCGGCCTCATCCACCACCCTCTCGCTTCCAGCCGTGTCCTCGCCTTCTCCGCCTCCCCCGCCGGCAACATCAACTACGCTCTTATGGTTTTCACTCAAATCCAAAACCCAAATCTCTTCACCTGGAACACCATCATCAGAGCCTTCTCTCGGAGCTCAACTCCCAAACTGCAATTTATTTGTTCGTTGACATGTTGGTAAGTTCGTCAGTTGAGCCTCAGAGATTGACCTACCCTTCGGTCTTTAAGGCTTATGCTCAACTTGGGTTGGCCTGTTATGGAGCTCAGCTTCATGGGAGGGTGGCAAAATTGGGTCTTGACTGTGATCGGTTTGTGAGAAATACCATGATAAATATGTATGTCAGTAGTGGATTTTTGAGTGAAGCACGCCAACTGTTTGATGAGAGCACTGACTCGGATTCCGTTGCATGGAACTCGATGATTATGGGGCTTTCTAAATGCGGTGAAGTGGCAGAGTCTCGAAGGCTGTTTGATAAGATGCCGTTGAGGAATTCTGTTTCTTGGAATTCTATGATTAGTGGGTATGTTAGGAATGCTATGTTTGTGGAGGCGTTGGAGCTTTTTGGAAAAATGCAAGAGGAGGGGATCAAGCCGAGTGAATTTACGATGGTAAGCTTGTTGAATGCTTCGGGGCGATTAGGAGCGATTCGGCAAGGGAAGTGGATTCATGACTACATAATAAAAAATGGTATTGAATTGAATGTCATAGTTGTAACAGCAATTATCGACATGTATTGCAAATGTGGAAGTGTTGGTAAAGCTCTGGATGTGTTTGAGTCAACTCCGAAATTGGGGCTATCTTGTTGGAACTCCATGGTCATGGGTCTGGCCACGAATGGTTGCGAGGAAGAAGCACTTGAACTATTCTCAAGAATGGAGTCCTCCGCTGATCTTCAATCAGATAGAGTCAGTTTTCTCGCTGTCCTCACGGCTTGTAATCACTCCGGCATGGTGGATAAAGCCAGAGAATATTTCTCATTAATGATAGGGAAATATAACATCGAGCCATCAGTGAGGCACTATAGTTGCATGGTTGATGTGTTAGGCCAAGCAGGACTTCTTGAAGAAGCAGAAAAACTAATTTTGAGTATGCCAATAAACGCAGATGCCATTATTTGGGGATCACTGCTCTCGGCTTGTAGGAATCATGGAAACATTGAGATGGCCCAACGAGCGGCGGAACGTGTGATTGAATTGGATCCAAGTGAGAGCGCTGCTTATGTGCTTATGTCGAATGTCTTTGCAGGCTCCAGTCAATTCGATGAAGCAATTAAGCAAAGGCTTTCCATGAAAGAGAGGAGGATAGAAAAGGAACCAGGATGTAGTCTTATTGAAGTGGATGGAGAAGTTCATGAGTTTGTAGCTTTTGGAAGGACACATCATAGAGCCAAAGAGATCTACTCAATATTGGGTGAGTAAGAAATACAACTCCAAAGGCAAATGAGTTTTGATAAACTTAATTGCAATTTGGATTATGAATTAGCGTCACAAACTGGCTGTGACAACGAGAGACGAGCCTCTTGGTGAAAAACACTCACGTTCTAAAATAATCGGAGTGTTGATTGCAGGAACTCAACTTAGAGACCGAAAACTATATGTGGACAAGTTCTGAGCATGCACAAACACCTTCCTTAGCAGGCAAGCAAGCAGTGTTATTTATTGGTTCGTGTTTTTATCTCTATTTGCATCTAATTCATTGTAGAGTAATGCACTATTTAGTGCAATTCAGAAGTCTCAAAAAAGAAATCTGTGGTATCTGATTTCGCACTTGAAAGGTATTATAACATAGCCAAAAGGCGATACATTAATAGGTATTGCAAGTAATGATCTATAGATATAACAAGTGAAGCTACAGTCTTTGAAAGATAAAAGAACGATTCAAGAATAAATTAGCACCAATAATGAGACATGGGAAGTTGTCCGAATCAGACTAGGTCTTTGACATGGTTCGGCATGAAGCCCAGGAGTACATCTCAGGAGGCATGTTTCCGTTTGTGAGCAAGTTCTGTGGCATCCCATACAAATCCGACACATCCAAGGGATGGTGACGACCATTTTGGCAATGCTGATTCTGCAGAGCTGCAGTAACTTCATCCTCATCCAACGGTAAGCGATCAAAAGTTGCATTCATGAATGAAGCAGCCATGATCACAACAGGGCTGGAGGCAATCAGTGCACCAACAACAGCCCCGCCAATGACCTGCCCCTGAGCCCCAGCTAAGTAAATGGTCAGGCCTGTGATGCCAGGTGGGGCTGGAGGGGGCAAAATCGATCCAAGCAGCGAGAGAATCTCAAACCGGCCATGGAGGGTCACAATGGCACCAGAAGAGGTCGGCTGCCGAAGGGTGACATTGGTTACACATCCACTTCCGCTCAGTATGCAAATGCCTCTATGCTTCCTCCTGGCAAAGTTGGCTAAGCTCTCACTCACGTCGCAGCCTGAACTCACCTCCATGGCATGCGCACGAAGTGCGTTGGCACTGTCACGGGTGACAATTATGGGTGGTTTAGGCTTGTTTTTGGAGCCGGCAGGCCTGCCTCGAGGTCGCCTGATGGACTCCCCGTCAGCGGCTGAAGAAACTGGCGGCACTGCCTTAGGTGTATTGGGGAACATCAGCAAGTTCTCCGTGCCAGGCTTGTGGTGATAATTTCCTTTATCTAGTTCATGGTTTCTGTCAATGGCAGTTTTGGTGACAACAGTAGGGACTGCTTGACCTACACCACCCGCCATTAACACACTCGAGACGAGCACACTTCTATTTTCCCCCCTCAAACAGGAATGCCCCCAAATTCTCTGAAAAGCTATGTTCAGAACAGGAGTATAAATACTAGAATTTGAGCCAATAATTTTATCATGAGAACCCGAACGGATGATTCGGAATTAGGAGATGGTTAAGTACTGCCAAATCCAATTGTTTAATAAGATCTTTTTGTATTACTCTCACTGCCTACTTCTCAACCGACTTTCCCATGTCAATTGTCTTTCCCAACAGATGCACAAAATCCAATACACATATACAGGAGATAATGATACACAAATTACACATTTTAGTTATTTAAGTTGTTAAAGCCACCTACATCAACCATCCAAACAGACTATTAAAAATTGAATGCTTAAAGGTCTTGGAAACACAAGGGATCGGAAATGAAAAAAGGGCAATAAAATGCCATCAAAATAAAAAAAAAAGAAGCTCGCTAAAGTCAGAAACTGTTCCATCACAACGCTATCTTCATTGGGAAAATTTTTGAATTAGAAAGCTAAAGCTCTAACTTCAAAAAATCATGCCCCATCTATGAAGTCACGTAGGATACAACAAATGGGGCAGATACCATGAACAACTCTTTCCGAGTATGTACAATTGGACAGAGCCAAACACTCAAAAACCGTCAATAAGATTAGAACTGTAATAACACCCCGATCAACTCCCCAAACTCACTGGAAATCCATGGCCAAAAAGAAAAATTAATAATAATAAAGGCAAAATAATGAAACAAAAATATGAAACTGTTAGTGTTGCCGCCAAAGTTGGTGCAATTGCTGAGACAAGAGGTCTTGAGTACCACCAGAGCTCGAACTGCCAAGGTTTTGCTGCTGATGTTCACGTGTTTGCGATCGATAAAAGTCAGAATATCCTAAACCTCCATAGGACTGCGAGGGCTGCTGCTGGTCCTGTCGATATCCAGAATATTGCACATTCTGTCCAAGTAAATTGTAATATGCAATCTCTTGAGCAGAGGGCAACTTGCTCAAACTAGGCCCGTGATTCCAAGTGGAGGAGCTGCTATTCTGGTAATCACAGGAAAAAATAGTATAACAAACCACTTTCAGCACATTACAATACCGAACATCTAAGGTCTCTTGTAGGCAAGAGGACAGAAGGGTAATGATAAAAATTCAATCTGTTCACGTTAACTACAATTACTTCAATCAGATTTGTTAACATTTACTGCGGTTACTTCCCTCAGATGCTAAAGCACGTATAATACCACTCATCTGATACCGCCAGTGTGGTACTTCGGTTAAAGTTGCAAAATAACCAAGCTCCCCACAGAAAAACATACCTGTTGAAGAGGATTGAAATGGTCTACTTCCTTGAACTGACGGTGGAAAAGATCATCATAGCCACTATTACGAATCATTGGTGGAGAATCGTGCAGAAAGCTTCCAGGAACATTACCAGACATCCCATAACTTCCATAACCAGTAGTAGCGGAAGCCCCAGGAAATCGGTTCATTGATGAGCCATACTGTGGAACGTTGTACTTCAGATCAGCCGCGGAGATTTTATCACTGCCTGGATATGATTGCTGGAAAGCTGAGGGCAAATGAGAATAGCTCTGAGGTAAGCCCGAGTAGCTAATCATGTTGTTGGATGGTTGTTCCAAGGGAAAAGTAGGATGAGAATTTGCAATGCGGTGCTGAGGCAGTACTGAAGACGCTGCAGATAGAGAAAAGGTGCCCGGTGGTGGCTTCCGATCCTGCATGGTGTCAATGTCAACGACACAAAAGGTCTATCAAATTGATCTACTCAAGCTTGCACCAAATCTATCAAAGGAAAAAGACACTGAAAGACAGGTTTATTAGAGGCAGTCAACCACAGCAAAAGTTATATATCATGAATGCATATTACTTTACTAAAATCTACAGCTTGACGAAAATCTAAACAATGTCAACTCACATGAACATGTACATAGACCAGCTCAATCCGATCAACCTTAAGGTAGAACAAAATAAATAACATTTAAAATTATGTGTATTGAATAAGCCAGTAAAAAAGTCCAATGGCAACAACAGTTTTCCTTCCTTACAAATATTTTTCCAGTGCGTTTAAATCAAGCAGTAGATGACCTTTCCTTACCATCTTTAACTGATTTGGTATTCAAGTTAATGAACAGGAAATACAATTTACATCATTGCCAAGCACACAAGATTTTCTTTGCCGCTCACCTCAGGAAAGGAGATGGATGAACTGTTCATGGATGACACTGCATTTACGTGCCTCGAGGGAATTGATTGTTTCATAAGGAGCTGTGCGTGGAGACTATCAGGACCTCTTAATGATTGGATGTTTGACAATAATGAATCACTTGATTTTGAATCTAAATATGTCTGCAGTAAAATAACAAGAAAACAATAAGTTTTGAATGCTGTCAACCGTCCAAGAAATTAACGGGGAAAATCGCACAAGTTGATGTACATAGATATAGCAAATAAAACAACTAAAAATATTAACGGCATTACAAGTTCATAAAAGTCCACCCCGCCTTCACAAAACTTGGTAATCCATACAAGAGATAAGCTAATCAAATCTAAAAATAGCCTAGAGTAATATGATTAATTTCTATTTATTAATAGATGATAATAGCCAAAAATAAAAATAAAAAAAGTGAATTCGTTAAAAAAGCAGAGACATAAGTGTATATCAATCAGCAAACAGCGGCTGATCAGATCCAGAAAACAAAAGAAGACCCCTATCTCTAACTGTACTGTTAATATACCCAACCTTATAGGCTTTACATATCCGCATTTTTTTCTCCACAGCCTTAGTATGGTTTAAGAAAAGATAATCAAGCATGAACTAAAAGAAGACAAAACAATAAGAGCAACAACTTATCAACAATGAACGATCAGCATATGCAAAAGAGAAGGACTCTATAAGAAGGAACCTACCATTTCATTGTGGACAGGAACATTTCTAAAATTTGGGTCTGTCCTTGCAAAAGACAACTCAGGAGTTGATTTTTCGATGTTTTCCACATTAGAATCATGTAGAGATGGTTTGTTGAATTCACTTCCAGGAGTAGCTTCAGGGAGATCTTGCTTGGTCAGCTCTGAATGAAATGACGCATTTAAATCATAATTTATACTATCTGCCATTGTTTTATGAGCGCTACACAAGGATCCAAGGGACTCATTAGCATCATATCCCACTTTCCTGTGAATTAGACAAAGCAAAAAAGGGAAAGAAAAAACATCAGAAGACATCACATATGGAGTATGATTTATTGAAACTAAGTAAAAGCCTTCATGCCTTGTCTCCAAGGGCCCAGCAGATAAACCATCCAACGTTTCAGGGTCTTCTTGACGATCTTCTTTCAACTGATTAGATGAAAAAGGTGCAGTTGATGCAGAACTATTTCCCGATTTGTATGTACCAAAACTCAAATGCGAGCAATCAGCAGCCAAAGCTTGCAGATGACTTGGAAGAACAACCGCGCAGTTAGATACTGGTTCCTCCTCTCCTAAACTCAAGTGTTGCAACTTTGCAGCTGCAGATGGTACAGCTATAACTTTGTCCGTCAAAGGTGCGGAATAATTAGGATCGGACAAATTCGAACCACTGCCTGGTTCTGAATCATCACATTGAGATGCTACTGAATCGTTAGTTACACTTTTCTGTCCACTGGAGGCAGAAGCAGAAACGATATGGTCTGTAGTAATATTTTCATCAGTAACATTCCAATCTGATGATTGGACTCTATCTGAAAGGCAGTTCCTAGACAATTTAGATCCATTACTGTAGTAGTTGGATTGGTTAGAGTAAATGTCAGCATCTGGACCAACAGATTCATCTAAATTTGATGACGTTGCAGCCGAGGGATGCTCAATCACAGGCCATTCATCAAGAAAAGCTTTCTGTCCACTCGTAACGTCCGACTTGTAGATAGTTCTTGATAAATTGGACGCATTTTGAGTATGCAAATCATGGTGTGATTCTTCCTGAATAGGTGCAGATACTTGGGAGGGTGGTTTCGGGTAGTGATCATAGGAGTTTTCCGTAACTGCATCCGGATGTGTGTAAGACGCCTCAGGTGAAATCTGTGAGCTCTTAGACGAATGTCTACCAAGCCTGACAACATCAGCCATTGAAAGATGTCCAGCGCTTGCTAACAACCAAGCAGACTGACATCCAGAAGAAGGTTGAATGGCTGCGGAGATGGCACCACCTGTTCCTATCAACTGTCCTCTACTATCCGTACTTGAAGAATCACTGCAACAGATTTCGAAAGATCACTTTAAAAAAAAACTTAGCCATTCGCTTAAGCACAAGAATTACAGAACGTGTACGAGTTTTTGGTTTATTATACCACGAAATGTTAGAACAATAATTACAAGTCGAAAAATAGAGTAAATATTTCCGACCAGAAACATAAAAATTGAAGCAAAAAATCCTCAAGATTGCATATAAGAGCAGAGATTGCATCCCATACAAATAAAGAACACATAATTTACATGTTTCCTCTTCTTTCTCGTTCTTACTAAAGGAAACAACACAACAGAATGAGAAGAATCCCCCTACTTGCCCATACAGCCGTACTAGCAACTTAAATGTGCACTTATACCACGACGAAACAATTCCAAATCACGTTATGAAAATTGATCACTGCTGTTATTATTTCAAACATTTTAGGCAACTACAAGGAAAAAGGAAGCATAAAAATATCTTTCACATCAGATACCATTCCACCTAACAGTAATAGAAGCAAAGCATTAGATTTATTTCATTACAGAACCAACCTGTAAGATGAAGGTTGGTGGCTCGCAATTTCTCCTTTTACGTCAGCAGTCAAATAAGACTGCGAAGGAGTAACCCACGCATTCTCTCCCTTGTGTGCGGTGTTACTCATCTCTAACAAACAGAATAACAGGAGGGAAATTGAAAATTATGCATTCAAAAGCAAAAGATGAGTTTTAAATTAAAAAAATATATATATATATTGTCAGCCATCCACATTAGGCTGAGCGTACCCTCGTAACCAGTTTGAATTGATGCACGCCATCCACTATAACGTTCACTAGCACTTCTATTTCCAGTTCCACGACTTGAACCACTATAATTAACTCGTGGCCTTAATTCTTGCGTCTCCTTCATCTGAAAATTTGTTTACAAAAAAAAAAAAAAAAAAAAAAAAAAAGGGTTAATAGATATCAAAGATTTATAAGGGAAAAAGAAAAAAGAAAAAGAAAAAGGAAAATAGAGATGAACCTACTAATGTCAATCATGATTGCAAACTGGAAAATAAATAAAGTTGAAATGTACATATGATTGAAGAAGACGATAAATGATAATTGAATCTGTCACAACTAATACCCTTATACCACCATAAAAAGAAAGGGGGAAAAAAAAAAAAAAAAAGATGTGGGGTTCGAAACCGAATGACTAGACAATTAAAGAAGGAAATAAAAGTGAACCGTGTTTTCACAATGTACCTCTTTTCTTCTTTCACGTTTGCTCTTCACTTCGTGAAAAGTATCTACACAATGAAAATTGCTATTTCAATCATGACTTTGAAGAATATCCATACATTTATATATGTGACAAATACAGGTTAAGAGCTTCTCATATTTTATGATAAACTTAGCCCAACCCCATAAAGCGAGGGCAAGATTAGACACACACAGAGACAAATATCAAGATTCAGGTTAGAAATTGTTCACGTCCCCAACCCAAAAAAAAAAAAAGACTGTATATATATATATAATTGCTAAAAGTAACAACAGATTATGTTCTTTACACTGAATTTCAATTGGCTCCAAGTTTTCAAAATTAACCAATAAAAAGAAACGAGCAACAATTAAAAAAAAAAAAAACATAAGAATCTTTTATTGGCGCATTACTTCAAAAAAATTTTTTTTTTTTTTATAAAAAAAACGAACAAAAAATTTTTCTAATGAACCAAATAGAACTCTATTTAACCTTTGCAGGAGAGAAAAAAAAAAATCAAAGGAAATTAAAAACGATATTTCATTGGTCCCAAAAATATCCCTCAACACTGAAAAGAAAGTTCTTTGACTCATCACTGTGAAAAAAAAAAAAAATATATATATATATATATATTCCTTATCTCCTCCCACGTTTTCCCGTCAACCAAACACAAAATCAACAAAAAAAAAAATTAAAACCAGAAATCCTCCTCCGCCCAGACGACCAATAAACAAAAATAAAAGAATAATACTTTAAAAAAGAGAAGAAGAAAAAAGGGAGAAGAACCTTGAGAGAGAAGACGGTTAACGGCGTCGTCAGGGTCCATATTACATTCTTTAAGTGCAGCGTAGATCTCGGAGTCAGGACAGTTGACAATCTCTTTAAGGCTCTGTATCATCTTCTTCGTCGCCGGCGAGTCCTTTTCCGACGATAAACCCACACCACCACCACCACCACCGCCACCACCATTCTTGCTCTCACTCCTCATTTTCTTCTTCAGCTTCTTTTCCTTTCCCTTCTCAAATCGGAAAAAGAAAAAACCCAAAAATCAAAAAAATCAAAAAACAGAAGAAAGATTTTCCCTCACTTTTCAAAAACCACTCCTCTGCGGCTCTCGCTCCAAATTTTCCCGATCACCAAACACCACAAAAACCCTTTCCCTCTCTTTGCCACACTCTCTCTCTATATATACACACACACTAATATATATATATATATTTATATAATATATATATATATTAAACAAAAGAGAAATACTCGATAACCCCTTTTCTCTCTCTCTCTCTCTCTCCTCCGTCTTTAATATGTATTTCTTTATTTATTTTATTTATTATATTTTAACGGAGGATTCTCTGGTTGGATAGGAAAAAGGCCCACAAAAGAATTTTTTTAATTTTGAATAATTTAAAAAGTTTATACATTAACTTTTTATTTGATAGATACATAGAGTTTTTTTTAATTATCAAATTTCTTTTATTAATTAAACTATTAAAAATTAATTCGGTAGCTCAAATGGCAGTTTATATCCCTGATATAAAACAATTTGGAGATGTTTGGTTACAAAGTTCATTTTAAATTAAATTGTATTTTTTTATCATTGTTTTTATCTTTTTTTGAAAAAATTTTTTATCTTTTTTGAAAAAGTTTTTTATCTTTTATAAAAAGTCAATAAAAATTACTATTGAAACTTAAAAATCTTAAACTAAACTCATGATCCAAATACCCCCTTTTAAAGATTATATTGGATAATATTAAATTGATATATTTTATATTAATTACATTAGATTACATTATGATAATTTATAAAAAAAGTATGACAATTCAATGATATTTATAAAAATATTATGATTCTCATCATTTTTTTTTTGTTATCTAATATTGTTAAATAATTCCTTTTTTTTTTTTCATTTTTAAAGAACAATTCTCTTTCTAAAAAGAAGAGGAAGAAGAAGTAGAATAACTCTCCTATTCTTTAAAAGTTGACAAAAACTTCTATTTATTTCTTTAATATTTTACTATTGTGATTTTCTTTTGTTTTTGCTGGGGTTGCTGTGATTATTATACTGATTTTGTAAGAGCCGGGTTTCTTTTAGATGCATGCGAAGTTGACTGCCTGTCATGTAGTTTCCGTCACGAGCCCATTGATCATGGGCCACGTAAAGATCCGTGGTCGTGAACGGGGCTCTGACATTATGGCGGATCCTGGTTTTTTATTTTTTTTTTCACTCTTTTTTATATTGGATCGTGATTCTTGTTTATTTATATACAATGGTTGAGTGGGGGATTTTTTTTTTTTTTTTTTTTTTTTGGGAAGACAGACCTAAATATTAGGAGAAGTTTGGTTCTTTAGTTTAACTTAAATTAAATTGTATTTTTTTTATCTTTTTTAAAAAATCAACAAAAATTACTATTTAAATTTAAAAATTTCAACTTAACTTAAACACTAAACACCCCCTTAATTTTAAAAAAATAATTTGAGTAAAAATATTCAGTAAATAACAGATTCATTTACGTTAAATTCATCATATAAATGATTCATTGAGGAGATAGAAATGATTAATTTGATAAGTTTACTATTTACTATTAATATTTTGAAAACTTATTATTTATTTTAAATATTTTTGTAAAGTTGCTATTTACTATAATAAAATGTTTATGAAGTTGCTTTGTTGCTATCACCGATAGAGAGTGTTCCCCTTGGCATAACTGTTCAGGTGAGCGAATTTATTGGACCTTGACAGATAAAGATTGAAAAATACAGAAAACAAAAGCCAAAAACAATACAAAAAATTTTCCAATCTTCACTTCATTAATTGTTGTTCAATAGTTTTTCAATGAATCCTCGTGCAAAAACGGTTTGTATGTTTGACTTAAAAGCTCTAAAACGACATAGCTGCCAACAAAATATGACTTTTAGGATTATTTTGATAGACACCAATATCGAGTTTCTAAACCTTTTTTTTTTTTTTTTTTTTATGATCGTTGAATCGTTAATACTAATAATTAGTATTAGAGTAATTGACCTAAATAGTCCCTGAATTCTTTTAAAAGTGATGGTTTGGTCCCTATCCTTTTTTTTTTTTTTTTTTTTGTTAAGATAACCCTAAATTTTTATTTTCTTCGCCATTTCGGTTTTTTCTTGTTAAACTTTGTTAAATTTCTAATGAAATCTTATTCAAATGATCATTTGTAGTAAAATGACCAAAATACTCTCCAATCTCCCAAAAGTCCCTCCCCCCCCCCCTCCCTCCGGACTGGGTTTAGCCCTCTCCGGTCCCCCCTCCCCCGCTACTAGGTTCAAAAATCTTGAAGCATGCTCCTCACGTGACCAATCCATTAGTTTTTTAACGGAAATGACTTAAATGGTCAAAAAATAGAAGTTTAGGGTCAGCTCAGCAAAAAAAAAAGGACCAAACCATCACATTTGAAAGAATTAGGGACTATTTAAGTCAATTACTCTTAGTATTAATTAGGTCATCTTCATTTTTGGTATTTGAGTAAAGTGATGTATCACCATTAATGGTACTATATCACCCCTTCTTTTCCCTCTCTCATGTGTGATTATGCCATTTATGTTTCTTTATTGTAATTGAAATTTGGCGTCACCTTTTAATTGCCCACTAGACTCTTGACTGTGGAGAAGATGTTTTGAGCCGTATTGCACACTAGACTCTCGACTGTGGAGAAAATGTTTTGAGCTGTATAGATTTTTTGACGGCAGGGACAACTTTGTGATTGGCGGGGCACATTATTATAACCTCTTTGATCATGTTAGCTAACTTGTCGTTAGAAGTGATATTATCCACATATGGAGACTCTTATCCTTTTTGTGATAATTGTTTGTTTAAAATAAATGGGATGTTGTTTCCGTCTGTATTTTTGTTTTTATTTTACAATAACAAAGGTAGTCTTTCTACATTCTCATATTGTTTGTCTACCCAATTTGTTAGAGTTAGTTCTATGTGTTGTTGGGGTGATCTTTTTGCTATAGATCTCTTAGTCTCGATCTATTAGAGTTTTCATTGACTATATTGGCGTTGTTGAAAGAACCATCATATGCATGAATTATTATTAGTGTGTCATTTCGAGTTTCTGTTGTTTGAATCCGATACCCATTTTACTTCTTTAGGATATGTTAAGTAGGAATGAGAGAAAGTGGAAAGATGGGGTGGTGGATCAAATAGTTGAAAAAAATGATAAAGGAAATAAGTAAATGGTCTTTTCTCTTATGACGTTTAGTATGCAATCTCTCTAACAATCTTGTCAATTCAAAAGAGATCAAAATTGTTGTGTTTTGAAGGATTTGGAATCCCTCTCCTAATTCTTTCCTTCATATTTTCTTTCCTATTAAACAATCACGAATGTCAAAATCATTTTACTAATTCATCCACCCGTCTCTTTCTTTTAATTTTTCTCCGGTACCAAACACACTTTTAATGACCTACAATAATACTCTTATGTTTTATATACACATGTATTTACATTTGAAATTTAAATTGAACTGTTCGAACTACCTCGATATTAATATGAGTGTGAATTTTAGTATTTTAAGCGTACAAACACAAGAAGCTCATGTTTTCTCAGCAAAAACATATAATACCATGTTTTAACTTATTGTAAATTTTCTTTAAAAAAAAAAAAAAAAAAAAAAAAACTAATTGTAAATCTACACGTCCCCTATGAGACCTATGTATCATTAATCCCATGTGCACCTAGAGATATCAAAATGGGCCGGGCTTAGCAGGTTAGCACGCTAAAAAATAAGTACGGCACAACGCAATTATTATATGGGTCTAGCTCAACACGTTTAATTAAATGGGCTGGACTTGACGCGATTTTTAGGCACGAAACACACTAAAGGCATGGGGAGCATGACACGAACACGGGCATGGACACTATAAGAGGCACGAAAATGGCACAACAACATTACTCTTTTTCTATGATATTTTTAATAATTTTCATATAAGACTTATGGTGTTTTTTATTTTATTGGGAAGATTTTATCTCTTTTGAGTTTTTACTTGATAAGGTTTTCAATATTGTAGTTTTTTTTTTAATAATATGCTCTTTTTTTTTTTTTTTTTTGTTAAAAAACAATTTCTTCTATGAAATTCAAAACTTACTTTTCTTATTTATTTAAAAAATTTTATTGTTGGGAACGATTAAAGCACAAGCAAGGCACGAGCACATCACAACATGGCACAACATGTTTATGAATAGACCGCGTGCCGGGCTTGATGCTATAGATTTTTTATGAACACTGGACAGCATGAGACGTTTATTAAATGGGTTGATACAAGCACAACACGAAGCACTAATGGGTCCGGCCGGGTAGGCTTGCCCGTTTGACATCGATGCACCTCATTATTTCCCATTGCATTTTCAACAAGATGAAAATTGAAAACTACCGGAAACAAACGTCTTAACCTTATAACACATTTTTTTATTATCCTTTTAAAGTCTAGCCCCACTAAAATTTTCAAGTTGTAATATATTTACATTGATTTATTATTTTTTTTTAATAAAGGTTTCAGTTATTTCTTAAATTTTGACTTTCAGTATAAATAATTTCAGACTTAAAATTCTAATAAACTAAAAATCGTACTATTATATAAATGCATAATTTGGTAAATCGTAAATAAAAAAAATGAATTAAACTTTGTTAAATGTTTGATTCACTTAATTACATAAAGAAAGGAAAGATAGAAGGCTTGGGCCTGAAGATGGATGAGCCACGGATTCATAAGAGGCTCTTTGAATCAAGATCCTAAACGCATAGTATTTGAGGTGAATTCTTGAGTATGCTATGTGAGTGATATTTAAAGAAATTGATTTTGTCTCTCCCATCCGTTGTAATTTTTGGAAGGAATAATTGCATAGTCCTACATCAATTAGTTGATAAACCAGGTCGCCGACGTCTGGGCCCTGCAGGCCATTGACTCCGATGAGGAAGATTGCGTCACCATCACCGACGTGGCGGCCCCGTATTGGGAACTGGCGGTGGGGCTGGTTTGGTGGTGTCACGTGGCGGCGGGCCACCCGTTTGTCCATTCGTGGTTGAGCAGTGCTCAGTGGCTGCATTCTGCAATTAGTATTGCTTTGAGAGATGAGGGTAGATTGATTAGTGAGCGGATGAAGCACCTTTTTAATGAGGTACAATTTTCATTAGCATTAACATTGTTTACAATGTTAATTATCATTAGATTAAGATGATGATGGATTGATTCATCGAAAATGTTACTTGCTTATTTCGTATTTAGTAATTAGCGTCGAGTTTTCGATTTTAATGCAACTGAATTTGCAAACAATGTGATCGGCAGGTTCCTGTTAGAGTTGCTGGTGGACTATTGTTTGAGCTTCTGGGACAATCGGTAGGTGATCCGTTACATGAGGAAGATGATGTGCCTGTCGTTCTAAGATCGTGGCAGGCACATAATTTTTTAGTCACAGCGTTGCACGTCAAAGGCTCTGGCGTCAAATCTCAATGCGAATAGGAATTACAGAAGTCCAGGTTTCCGCTTGGTTCAATTGGTTTCAATTTACTGTTACATAATCTTTTTCATTGAGGTTGTCATTTTGTTTGCGGTTAAAAGTGAAACTCAAAAGTGTAATTTGCACTCTTTGCAGGAACTTCTTGCTGCCGAAGGCACCAACATGCCCCATACCGTTCACGAGGTCATAGCACATTTGACTACCCGTCTTGCACGATGGGATGATAGGTGATAAAGTGTTCTTTTACACTTTAAAAAATGATAATTTCTCTTTTAATCGCCTCGTTTGTTCAAAATTACAGTTTAGACGTATCCCTTTCTACTTAATGCTCAGCTTCCAAACCTGTAATGTCATCATACTTGGTATCGTTTTCGATACACTAGATCAACTCTCATATGTTGTTTTTCAATGACAGTTAAATTTTAAATGTCGTACTAAAGGTTATTCCGAAAATATATATATTTGGAGCTGCAGACGAAGTTGAGTTGAAATTCATGAACAGGTGCTTCAGTTTTGGTTATCTGTCTAAACAGAGTTTCACACTGGCAGTGAATCTGGTATTTTCCTTGACATATAAATGATTTTCTTTTATGAATAGGAGGAACCATGAAGATTTACATCTGTTCAGTATAATATTGAATCAAGAAATCAGAATGTTATCAACTCAGGTATGCGTCTTTCTTCCCCGGCCCACCATATCTTGAACTCTAACTTCATGTAACACATGTAACTTTATGTATTGCCAATCTTCCTACAGGTTACGAGAGTGAAGCGGTCACTCCATGCAAGAGAGGAAATCATGTTCGAGCTTCTTCAACACGAGCGAGGTGCTTAGTAGAAGGAATCATGAAGAGTTCAACAGCAATGATCGAAGAACAAGAGGCAGTTTGTAGTCGCTTGTTCACGATTCAAGATGTGATGCAGAGTACAGTGCGTGCGTGGTTGCAGGTTTGCATAAACTACCGAATATAGTTGGGAATTTCTTTTGTAAACTATACACATGTAACTTTATGCCTCCGTTGAATTTTTCTCATTTTAGGACAAGAGTCTCACGGTCACTCATAATCTCGGAGTTTTTGCTGGCGGAGCCTTGTTCTTTCCATCATCACTGGACTTTTTGTGATCAATGTCGACGGGATACCGGGAGCTGAAGAGTCTCCCTATGCCTTTGCTCTCTTCACAGGCATCCTCGTACTGTTAGGAGCGCTGCTCATTGGGATTGGCTGCTCTATCTTGGATTGAAGAAATCCATTGTCGAAGAAGATGTTTTGGAGAGAGAGCTAGAGTTACAGAAGCTTGTTAAGATGTTCCAGCAAGAGGCAGAGTGTCATGCCCAAGTAGGAAAACAGTTCCTCCGACCAACCCAACCGCTGCTTGTAGGCTTCCAGATAGTGCAAATTATTTTCTCATCAGCTAACTCAACACATGCTCATCAAATGCAAAGCGTCTGGTAATACTTTTTTAGAAACAGGAATTTTGTAAAACAATCAAAATGCATGTTTGATTTTGAGATTCGCGAAATACATTTCCGGAGGAGATTGGTAGAAAATGAGTATATCTATTCATGAGTCAAGTAAAATGGGATTCTCTAAGGTAATTGAGACACGGCTTCTTTACTCTCTCTATGCACGTAAAAAGGGTTCTAAATTGTATACTTTCCCCTCTATTTTTGTTTGAAATGCCTTCGCTGAACTCATCAAAAAACATACCTTTTGCGATGCGTAACAAGAAACCAATTAATTTGCTATGTACGATTTATAGGGGGCAAAAAGGGTAAGACAGAATAAATACCATGCGGACTTTCGCATTTTCAAGGGAAATCTTTAAAGACAGTTGAGGGGATAAAATATGGCCAACTTTCTACAATATTGCTTTAGTTTTGTGGCATAAAGGAAATACATAGCTGCCATGGTTGTCAACCTCCAGCAAAAGGTCATTCAACAACAACCTGTATTCGAGTTCGCATAGCGTTCGGTGATGCCTGTGAGTCTGCGAAACTGAAATTGATTCACTAGCAATTAAAGTAAATCAAAAGGACAAGGTAACTAAATTCATAATAAGCTATGCTTTTAAAGGTGCTGCTTGTGCATTCGTAAAGCGGAATTTCAGCGAATGAAATCGGGGACAAAGTTAAAACATATTTTGCACAAATTTCTCATATGCACATGTTTTTCAAACATACAAAGCAACGAAGGTTACACTGACATGGCTGATGGCTGTTTTTCAACCACTGAATAAATAAATCAGTCCTCTGAACCAGTGAGGGCATCTGGTCGTGTTTCTATGGTTAGATATTAGCCACATTGAAGGAATATTTCAATGGTCAGGAAAGTTCTACTTTTGGCCTAAAATCTATCCAAGGAAGAACGGAAAATTGGTTGTGGACACACCTGAGGTGCCTAGAATACAAACAAACATAGTTCTAAATCAGGCTTCTACTGGAATTCTAATGAGTGTAGAACTTTAACCGGTTAAAAGAGCAAAATAAGTTGTGGCTGGGCGGACCTTTTCCTTTGTAATTATTTCAATATCTTCGTATCTCAAGCAAATGATTAAGTTTGAACCCCAAAAAAAAAAAAAAAAAAAAAAAAAAAAGAAGAAGCCTGAAAAGGCTACACTAGAAAAGGCTTATTAACTCTTCATGCCAAACTTTAGTTCTCACCAGCTGGAAGGGAACTGAACTTGAACAAAAAACGCAGCTTCATTTGCTCTCCACCTCAACCAGCCTTGTTCTCTCAATCCTAACGACACAAAAAGACCATGGTTGCAAAATGAAATTGATTACTTGAAAATGGATTCAACTATTGAGAGGAGAAAAATATGTATATTACTACGCATATAGTATAAAAAGTACAAGCAAACACTTTAAATTTTGAAAAAGTCTTGCAAGGAGGCAATGATCACAGGAATACCATGTTAATATGCATGCATACCTCTGTCTAATGCCGCGGATGCTTTCAAGAAGTTCCAGTGTTTGCTGCACCTTAAAGTTTTTGGTTTTTGCCTCGCCGTCCAGTATCAAGGTTGAGACCCTTAAAACAGTGACAAGTTCTGATTCAATTATGTTGAGCTGTTCATCCAGATGTTCTAAGAAATCCCCAAAGGAGGTTATTCCTTTCAAACTATTATTTATCTCATCTCCACTTGACAACATTCCCGGCGAAGATTCTTGAAGATCATCCTGATTCTGATCAACAGGTAAGCTTGCTTGACTGTACTCTGCACTGGACTGCACTTCTTGATTGTCAATGAGTTTCTTATCGTTAGATGTAAAGTCTTCATCTCCAATCACATCTTCTGTAGCTTTCGGTGTTGGGGATACTATTCGAACGGGACTAGAAGCATCCTCACCAACAACTTCAAGATCCAAAGCAACACTTCCAATTAGCTGCCTTTCTTTTAGAGATATCGCCTGAAACCAAATTAGGCTTCTTCTGATCATAAGATACGCTGAAAGATACAGTTCTTAAATAAGATCAAGGAAAAGATCAAAAGAAGGATTCAACTATGAACAGACAAAGAAAACAAAATGTTGTCTACTAACAGAATCCACAAAGCTATGTTGATTATCATGTTTGACTGATGCAGAAGCCATGAACAGATAAAAATACAAGTGGTCAGCTTACTCCAGAACATAATATGTCAGCGTACAAAATTGTCACCAAATATGTCCACTGTCATGGATTTTTCCCCGTTATAACACATTTCAATGACCCCAACTTTGTGAAGCCAACTCAAGTGATGGTGAGTTATCATATTTTCACGAGTAAATGCAATCTTTTCATTATATCAAACTGATATAACAAATTTTAAATACGTATTGATAAACAACTGATAACTCACATGCCACGCCAGTTAGTATTAAAAAGTTAGTATTAAAAAGTTTATATAGAACTTGGAATCCTGGTATTGTTCTTGCAAAATAAATAAAACTTCAGTACTTAATTTTTTTATTATTTTTTATACCTCATTAAGCTTTGTGGAAAGTTGATCAAGAAATTCAATGCGGGTCTTTGATTTCTCCAAAGCTTCCATGACCTTCTTCTTCTGAAAGAGGAGCTCTCTCGCATCGTCTTCCTTGCCCGTCCGGACGCTAATCGCTGCTTGTCGTTTAAGCTTCTCAGCTGCCTCCGACAGACGCATAAGCCTCATTCTCGCATTGTTAGCTACAATAATTACACATATTCACAAAAATTTACTCCATTTTCAATTCACTGCCATTAAAATCGACCCAAACTTACTCATATCACCATTGACAACCCATACACCAACCAAAAAGAAAAGGAAAGCTAAGATTAATAAACAATTTTTTTTTTTTTTTTTTTTTTTTGGTGTCGAGTAAACTGAAGGTGAAAGAATTGGATTTTGGGGGTGAAAACGCAAAATTGAAAAGAAAGAATAATGGGAAAAAAGGAGAGAAAAAGAAGGGAAGATGGACATGAAAGAGTAGAGAACCTTTGGCTCTGGCAGTGTCAGCCTCGGATTGGAGCTGATCGAGTTGAGAGCGAAGCTGCTCCGTGTTGGAATTAGCAGACAAGCACGTTATCCTCCAGTTCCACTTCCACCAACGCTTGCATGAGACCTGACCCATCACCCACCCACCCCCGGAGTTCCAGTTCAAGTTCAACAACATCTCTCTCTCTCTCTCCCTCTCTCTCTCTGTGGATGAACTTGAGTTCTAACTCCTAATTTATTGCTTTTTGGTATCGTGCGCCTCGCCACTAATTGGCCCTTCAATTAAAAATTGTGTGGCAAAAAACATTTGAACTCAATTAATAATGCTCGTCTTTAGCCTAATAAAAAAATTACAGTGTTTGACCGGAACTTTGACACAGTTTCCGGATGCATCATCTGGCTTCTGACCATAAAGTTCAATCCCTGGACTTGTCTCAATGTCAGCTTTTCGTGATGGTGACTGTGTGGAGCGACCCATCTGTTGGGGTGAATCTAACCTATCTTAGATGTAGGTTGTCCTTTTGAGGGTGACTCTGCTTAAATCTAGCTTCCATTTGACGGCCGATGGCTTGCTATCGGTAGATCTTTATTTTATTTTGTTATAATAAGGGCATTGATGTTTTCCGCTCCTTTGGTATTTTTTTTATTTACTCTAATGTTTTAGCTTTGGCGATGTCCTCTACTTGTTTCTCTCATCCGTTTGTTATTAGATATTATGGTGTGAGTAGCCCCGTTACGAGAGAATTGGTCTCGGTTGACTGGACTCGTCCATCAACTGTTTTGGTGTTGTTTAATAAGCAATGGTCAAGCTCGAAGATTATGTGTCGAGCGAGTCTTCCCCGTTGAGTCTTGATATTTGTATTCACTCCTGTGCTATTTTGGTCTTTACCGATGTTGGGGTTAGACTTCGTCTTCCCATTACATCGTTAGCTTTCGACTGTTTATCAAACAAACAATGGACTGTTGAATCAAATCTACAATATCTTCACATATTTGGGCCGGACCCAGCTTATGATTATTGCTTCCTTTAATTGTGAACGACGATCGTCCGTATAATTGGGCCGGACCCAATTTATGATCTCAATTCGTTCCATCACAAATTATGGTCGTTCATATTTGAACGATGAATCGATCAGTTCAAACCTGACTTGGCGTACATCGAATCTAACATAAGCCACGAACGGTGTGTTTACAAGACCTAGGCCTTGTTTCTCCATCATCGTTCATTGCTCGTGCTTGACAACAATTATAAGGGATACTCCCCATAACCGTCAAATCCACAATCGACAATGACATATCAGGTCTTTTGTGATAACTAACAAGCCATGATTGGCAATAAAGTCACATCCTCAATAACTG
This sequence comes from Ficus carica, assembly GCA_009761775.1. NCBI lineage: Eukaryota > Viridiplantae > Streptophyta > Magnoliopsida > Rosales > Moraceae > Ficus > Ficus carica. Next base: position 17,162,129 of record CM019743.1, read on the forward strand.
TTAAGCCCACTATCTGTGATACATCTCAATAACTGCTGAGTCCACATCGTGACATGTGTCCTCAAAGACATTTGAGCGAGAACCGCTCTCCATCAATGATGGGTTCAAAACCACGGTCCTTCCTCTATAAATAGAGGAAGACCCCTATTCAAAAAGGACCTTTTTTTGTCTGATTCTCATTTACACTTACGCTGTCAAAATTTATTCAGAAACTGTAACTTACTATACTTGAAACTATCCAGATACAGTGAAGAAATCGCACTCACAGAGAACGTAACACACAGTTTGGCGAACCTCTCTAATTTTGGTGTTGTTGATTCTCTTTTCATCTTATTAATTTGATTATTTCCATATCATAATGCTTTATGAATTTCACAAACGATTTTCAAGGGCCCAATCTATTATTTGTTTCATTTCATTTCACTAACTTCTGTTAAAATTTGACGGTAGATTCCCAGCATCTACAGTTTGGCGCCCACCGTGGGGCCCTTGGCCATCTTACATCGAAGATTCATAGAGCAAAATGGCGGACGAACGTGAACATCAGGAGGAACTTTCACAGGAAAGCCCTGTGAATCACCCAGAAGCCTCTACATAAGGAACAAATTCTCAAATCGCTAATCTAACGCCATTAGTGGAAGAGCTTACCCGGAAACACACCACCCAGCAAAGCCAGATGGAAAGCATCAGCGCAGAGAACCAAGTTCTCAAGAATCAGTTGATGGCTATCAACACCCAGGCCGCCTATTCATACTACTACAACCCATACGCTGGTATTCAGCAGGGGCGAGCGCTGGGGGCTGGCAGCAAACCACGCCCTACTATCCTCAAGGGGCGAGAAACACTGCTCATAGCCCCGTGGCTCCCATGCAACCCCTGTCTACACCAATAGGCAACGAAAGGCGAGCACAACAACAGCAACAACAACAACATCCAGCACATGGATTCGATTCGAGAAGACGCACCACTCCAGCACGGCGTTCGACGCCGACCTACCAGCAACACTAGAGTGTCCCATACCACCAGGGACCATGAACGTTGAAGAAATGATGAGAAGCTTTAGTCCGAGGGAATGAGGACATTTGAAGCACAATTGGAGCAACATTGTTCATCAAAAAACAGAGCTACACGACGCCATCTCGGTTCGATGTACCTCGATAGTGGTGTCAGAGAGTCGCCCCTTTACAAAGTGGCACTTACCAACACCATCACTTCGAAGTTCGGAAGCATTTCCTTTCGCGGTTCGATGGAATTCAGACCCGCATGACCTCTACGCAGTACAAACATGTTGTACCGTCGACGAAATTCCAACTGGATGCTCGATGACTGATGTGTAAACTGTTCGCGCAAAGCTTAAAAGGGCAGCCCTCAGATGGTTCTTGCAACTCCCCCCCCCCCCCCCCCCCCCCCCCCCCCCCCCCCCCCCCCCCACCCCCCCCCCCCCCCCCCCCCCCCCCCCCCCCCCCCCCCCCCCCCCCCCCCCCCCCCCCCCCCCCCCCCCCGAATCCATTGATTCTTTCGACGAGCTTTCGCTCGAATTCATGAGAAGTTATTCTGTCCATATTCAGTCAGGAAAAACCACCAAGGATCTGTGGGGCGTGGTTCAAGGACCGCATGAATCACTTCGCGCTTACGTCAAGCATTTTAGCAGAGCAATTTCAGAGATCTCTCGATTGGACGATGGAACAGCAAAGGAAGCATTAAAGAAAGGCTTGAGACATAGGTCTTTGTTCAAGAACGAGATCTGCGCCAGGTATCTATCGATAATCCAGGACGCCTTGCATCGAGCGAAAGGTTTTATCGAACTGGAGGAGGAAAACGAGCGAGTTGAGCGGGATTTGGCACGAACAAGGGAAGAAGTAGCGAAGGTTCGCAACGAGCATGAAAAAATATTTCGACGCAAACGAACACGCCCAGCACAACGAACAGAGCACCGAAAAGGGCGAACGACGAGACGTGATCACAAGCGCCCTCTTTCACCATCGAAGTATGCGCTCGGAATCAGCCCATCAGAACTTGTCGGTCATCTTAAGTGCCAAGACTTCGTTACTTGGCCAAAGAAGCTGTCAAAAAATCCGGCCAGTGATACAACGAAGTACTGTGAATTCCACAAAGATCATGGTCACCAGACCATCGATTGCAGGGTGCTGAGAGCAGAAGTCGCTGAGCTGCTAAAGAAGGGTCACCTTCGGGAATTCCTCACCGAGAAGGTATAGAGACATATGGACTTGGCAACGAGTCCAAAGAACGAAGAATTGTGCAGCAGATTGAGGATACGCCGTCACCTCCCCCGTTCGAAAGACGATTGGGGTAATTTGTAGGGGTTCGATTTACAGTGGAGAGACTGTAACTGCAATCAAGTTTCACCGAAGGAAAGCCACACAGCCAATTGCAACGATCCTCTCCGATGATCCCATCGAACATTTAATCACTTTCCATAGTAGCGAGGCGACCAGCCTCAGCCTACCTCACGACGATGCGTTGGTGCTAATTTTGAACGTGTCGAACTGTGAAATGGGTCGAATTCTTGTTGATAATGGGAGTTCAGCGGATGTTCTTTTTCTCTCAACCTTGAGAGAAATGGAATTGTAGAGTCGGACATCGAGAGTTCGACAACAGTTTTAACATGCTTCAATGGAGAATCGACCACGGCTGTTGGCAAAATTAAGCTTCCTGTTTTCGCAGCAGGAGAGAATAAATTAACCACTTTTTAGTTTTGGATTACCCTTCTGCCTACAATATCATACTTGGTAGGCCATGAATTCACGCTATGAAGGCAAGTAAGTACTGTCTACATTCCATTAGAGAATCAAATTTCCAACAAAGAGGGAGTCAAGGAAATAAAGGGAAACCAAGAAGTGCCCGACTTGCTACCTTCATTCTCTGAAGATGAAACGGAGCGATCGTTTATAGCAATTAGAGACAAAGGAAAAATCAAGCGGTCAAGTGCAGCCTAACGTGGAGCAATTAGATGAAATTCATTTAGATCCAGCAAAGCCAGATCAACTCATCAGCATTGGCTCGTTGCTCGATGACACTGTTCGAGGTCAGCTGTTGAGTTTCCTTCATAATAATCAAGACTGCTTCGCATGGTCTCACAATGACATGCCAGGTATTGATCCAGAAGTAACAACACATCGACTTAACGTCGATCCAAGTCATAAACCTGTTAAGCAGAAAAGGCGAAAACTCAGAATCGAAAGAAATCAGATTGTTAACGACGAAGTACAGAAGCTGATCGAAGCTGGATTCATCAAGGAGTTATAGTACCCCAGATTGGCTGGCGAACGTCGTCATTGTTAAGAAGAAGAACGGCAAGTGGAGGGTTTGCATCGACTTTACCGATCTAAACAAAGCTTGCCCCAAAGACAAATTTCCGCTGCCACATATTGATCGGCTGGTTGATGCAACCGCATGTCATAAGCTACTCTCGTTTGTGGATGCATTTTCTGGATACAATCAGATTCTTATGCATCCGGACGATCAGGAAAAGACGACGTTCATTACAAAAAGGGGAATCTATTGCTATAAGGTGATGCCTTTTGGGCTGAAGAATGCTGGAGCGACATATCAAAGGCTCGTCAACACGATGTTCACTGATCAACTGGGTCGAACGATGGAGGTTTACATAGACGATATGCTGGTCAAATCGTTGAAAGCTTCAGATCATATCGGACATCTGTCTGAATGTTTCTCAGTACTCCGACAGCATAATATGCGTTTGAATCCATCAAAGTGCTCCTTTGGCGTTTCGTCTGGGAAATTCTTGGGCTACATCGTCACGCAGCGGGGAATCGAAGCCAATCCCGACCAGATAAGGGCCATCATGAACATGCCATCTCCGAGAAAAACAGTGGAAGATTCAGAAGCTGACTGGTCGGATCGCTGCATTAAACAGATTCATCTCTCGATCAACCGACAAATGCCAACCCTTTTCAATTGCTGAAGGGAAACAAAAAGTTCGAATGGAACGAACAATGTCAATAAGCATTCGATGAGCTTAAAAGGTATCTTTCAACCCCTTCAATTTTGGCCAAACCTCTGACTGGCGAGAGTTTGTTTTTATACTTGGCAGTAACAGAAGACGCAGTCAGCGCCATCCTAGTAAGAGATGCGAACGGCGAACGGCCAGTTTATTATGTTAGCAAAACTCTACTTGTTGCGGAGACAAGATACCCGGTTGTTGAAAAGTTGGCCCTTGCCCTTATCACTGCAGCACGGAAACTGAGGCCATACTTCCAGTCCCATTCGATTGTTGTGATGACAACTTACCCACTGCGAGTCATTCTTCATAGTCCAAACTTATCTGGGCGCTTAACAAAGTGGGCAGTCGAATTGAGTGAATTCGACATCGAGTATTGAGTCCGAACAAGCCTGAAGTCACAAGTACTTGCTGATTTTGTAGTCGAATTGACTCCTGACCCTTCAACTACGAGCACTCAAGAGAACACTGGTGGACACTTGTGGTAGACGGGGCATCCAACATCAAAGGATCTGGTGTAGGAGTATACTGCACGACCCCTGATGGCGAGATTATCGAGCAATCATTCCGCCTGGATTCAATGCATCCAACAATGAAGCTGAATACGAAGCACTGATCGCTAGGTTAAGGTTGTTAAAGACACTGGGTGCTCGACGTTTGAAAATTCATAGCGACTTGCAGCTCGTTGTGAACCAAGTGCTTGGGGAATATGCAGCCAAGGATACGAGAATGTAGGCCTATCTGAATGTTGTTCGTTCGCTCGTACAACATTTCGAGGAGTACATGATCCAGCAAGTTCCAAGGGACTCGAACACCCAAGCAGACGCCTTGGCTACATTTGGTTCTACATCTGAGCCAAGCATACGTCGAAGCATTCCAATCGGCTTTATTGAAGAACCAAGCATCAAAGTTGAAGCCACGATCATGTCAGACGAAGTAAAAGAAGATTGGCGAACGCCCATTGTAGCTTATTTGAAGGAAGGGTTGTTACCCGACGACAAGCTGAAGGCACGGAAAACCACAACAAAGGCTGCAAGGATTTTCGATGATCAGCAACATCTTATATCGACGTTCTTTTAATGGCCCTTACGCTCAATGTCTGACGAGCGAGAAGCAGTATACGTGCTGAAGGAAATCCAAGAAGGAGAATGTGGGAATCATTCTGGGGAAGGTCTATTTGCAACAAAGTCAAGCAACAGGACTATTACTGGCCCACTATGCTTCAAGACAGCGAAGACTTTGTCAGGCAGTGCGACAAATGCTAAAGACATTCTCCAGTATTCCATCAACCCACTGAACGATTATCGAGCATTGGATCTCCTTATCCTTTCATGAAGTACTCGATGGACATAGTAGGGCCATTACCAAGAGCGAGCGGTTAACGCAAATACATGTTTATACTCACCAATTATTTCACGAAATGGGTTTGAAGCAGAAGCGTTTGCTGATATAAAGGATTCAGACGTTGAAAGTTTCATTTGGAATAATATAATTTGCAGATTCGGCTTGCCCCAGGAGATAGTCACTAACAATGGATCCCAGTTTCGTCCAACTTCAAGAAATTATGTCAAGGGTGAAAAATCGAGCTTAGCTTCTCTACCCCGAGGTACCCCCAAGGGAATGGATAAGCTGAGACAACCAACAAGACGATAGTACAGAATTTGAAGAAAAAACTCGAAGCTCGAAAGGGACGTTGGCAGATGAACTTTATGGAGTACTTTGGGCGTACAGAACGACCCCTCAAAGAGCGAACAGTGAATCCCCCTTTTCACTAACATTCGGTGCGGACACTGTATTCTCAGCAGAAATTGGTGTCTCTCCAACTCCGGCGACAACTATCATCCGAAAATGAAAGTCAAAATCATGAGATGATCAACGACAGTCTGGATTTCTTGACGAAAAGCGAGATAAAGCTCTGATTCGTATGACGAACTATCAGCAATCTGTAGCAAAGTATTATAACTCAAAAGTTCATCCTCGAACCTTCAACGAGGGAGATCTCGTGCTTCGCAAAGTATTCCAGAACACTGCCGAACCAACGCTGGAAAGTTGGGAGCAAACTGGGAAGGTCCTTATAGGGTCATAAAAGTAATCCGATCGAGTGTTTATCGCCTTGAAACGATCGATGGTGTATAAATGCTTCGAAGCTGGAACTTGCATCACCTTCGAAAGTATACATGTAATTTTTACAATTTTTGCCAAGACTTATAATTTTCTATTATGAACTTTTGTAAAGGCTAGATCCATTACAACGTACGTTCGATGCGATATCAAACCTGTAGGTCTAAGCCTAAGAATATTTGAGTCTTTTTGAACTACGTTCGACTTGATCCCTAAACATTGGGTATGTAGGCAGCTCGTATATGCTTGTACGAGTCTAGTCACAAAATCAGACAATTACATTGTAAAACTGAAATACGCTCGACTTGATCCCTAACATTGGGTACGTGGGCAACTCGTATACATTTGTACGAGTCCAGTCATAAAAATCAAAAAGTACATTGTACAATCGAACTACGAATGGCTTGATCCCTACACATTGGGTACGTAGACAGCTCGTCACATATGAATGAGTGCAGCTACTTTTCCTAATAAAAAACGTGTGTTCAAACAAAGACGCGTATTCCTCACATTCATTAATGATTTATCCAAGTTTAACTATGGATATACATTCTCAATTCCTTAGTGTCAATTCAACTGGCACACAATCTTAACGACCATTGACTTCATGTTCAGACTTGAAGGTTCATCATTCGTCATTACGAACTATACGATTCATCATCGTACGACTTTTTACCACAAATCGCAGCACGACCAATGCTCGATTCATCATACAACATATAATGGTTCGCATCAACATCACACAAACAAAGATGTGAATAAAAATTCCAAGTTTTTGATTAGTAAATAAAACATAATTGTCTACAATTCAAAAATGAATAAAGAATAAAAACACTACAAAATAAACATCATTTAATCTACGGCCGCGTCTCGCAGTCTTTTGAAGGATCAGCGTTGACAGGGGGCTCGACTCCACTTGGCCCTTGTTCGTTCGATGCTGGCACGATTATGTCAGCAGGGGCAGATGATGAATAACCTGCCTGATCCTCATACAGCTCGATCTCGTCATCGACGTCAGCGTCGACAATGAGTCCTTGCTTATACTCCTTAAGGAGATCGTATCGAGCCTTGAGGGTGACCTTCCCGTACGCATCAACGATCTTAGCAACAAGAGTTGAATTATCAGCTTCAAGGGACTTAATCCTGGCCTGCGCCTCATCGAATCTTTTGACCATGACTTTCATCATGCTGTCATTTCTTTCGATGATTGGGTGACAATTTTAAGCTCCCCTATCAACCCATCAGCGCTCACTTTAACGTCTTTAAAATTTCCTCTATGACGAGCAACTTCTCCCCACGCTCTTTGTCCAGTTCCTCGAGCCTTTTATTTTCATCCTCGAGCTCCTTGATAAGGTTCCTTTGCTCAAGAACCGTGTCAGTTGTACGGTACATTAGTCTAGAGCTCGCAGATTACTCTGCAAGTACAAAGGCATTGTTAGATTTTACCAAGACGAATATTATTGTCAAAATTTGCAAGTGATAAGGAAACATACCTTCAAGCCATCCCATAACAAGTCGTCAACATGATTGGGAACCCCACCACTATTTATGGTCTCAAGATCAATGTCGGATAACAGCTGACGCATGATCTCAATGCTCAGCTTCCTATTCTGAAGGAGGCTCGTCCCTGGGGGCAAATTCACCCCTATCCTTTGAACATCCTGCTTAGACTTCCCCAGTTCAACGTTCGTTTCTGGGGAAGCGGCCTTCGAGACTTCTTCCTCTTTGCCGGAATCTTTTTCTTTGGTTTCCCATCTGCCTCATTTTCTTGGCAGGGGAATGCATAGGCTGAACCGGAGGGTCTGGAGAAGACTCGATGACCGGCAAGGGAGGAGGTTCGTTTCCTCGAGCGGATGAGGCTGTGGCTGCAGCTGCAGCTGCCCTTTCTTCTTCTTTTTGTGCCTTCTTCTTTGCAAGAAGGTCTTTGGGGTTCGGGAATTCTATGCTCATCGTGTCCAAAGCTAAGTCTGCGATCAAAGCTTCTTCGTCAGTGAGCGGTTCGATGAACAGCGGAGTACCGAAAAGTCTTCTCAACGCTCCTCTGATCACGAACGGCCAATCAACCCAGGAAGGAACTCGTTTAACTATACCTGATGGGATTTCGATGAAATCCTTCCAAAGGCTCGATGCTCTGAGTCTTTTTGGAACGTTGATCTCGTCCCACTCTCGATTTGGCAGCGTGAGCAAACGTTCGTGCTTTTCCTCGAACAAAAGAGCCTCGGAGGTGGCTTCTTTGACTTCTTGTCTGCAACACAAAACATAAAACTACATTAGAATTCATGTACAAACACTTTAATCAACCCTCGATGTTCTTCCCTTTTTTTTAAAAGGAGGCGAAGTTGTACTTCATTAGGAATCCGTATCGACCCCCTGATATCAGATAAGTCTTCTTCGGTTAAGACTAATCGAGGGTTCGACGTTCGAAGAAAAGATTCGACACTCAAACGACGAGGTGGCTTAGTTAGTCGAGCGATCGGAGGAATCAATAAAACCTCAGCTCCTGATGTTGATGCTGGTCGATTCCTCTTTGAAGTCTCATTACTGGTTCCAGCACCCCTTCGATTGTGTGGAACTCATGTTCGAATCTCGAACGACAAACGGTCGATGCCCATTCATCATCATCAGAGCTGCTATCGCTGGAGTCAGTGCTCGTTCATTCTACGTCTACGTCCTCGACAACTTTCTTCTCCTTATCCATGGGTTTACAAACTAAATTGGGGACGAACGATAGAAGGATTTCGGATCTAAAAGCTTCTATTTAATCAAAACTCTATGAGGCTTGGGATGAACACGAAGAATAGCAACTAAAACCCAAAGAAAAACCCTAGAAAAACTTGTCAAATCCCCTCAACTAAATCGTTTACTCAAGAGAAACGCAGAAAAATAAGCAGAAAGATTCGAAAACTGAATAAAGAAAGACCCTATCAAATCAAAATTACTCAAAGTGGAGGAGAAGAAGAGAAGAGAAGAAATCTTGCCTGAGATTCGAATGTCTTGGAAAACTCTCGGACTCTAGATTTTCGAATGCTCCAAGTGTAGATATAGGGGAAGAAAAGGGGGTATGCGAAACGTTATATAGCTTCACAATACAACCAACGGTCCTGATTTTCAGGCGATGCCTGATCAAACGGTGTGAATCACGAAACTTTTCGCATTCCCGCTCAGTGATCTTACATCACAACAGTTTGAATTTCGAAAAAAGAGAAGCTGTCGTTTCGGAACACCCACTCAATGTAAGACACGTGTATGAAGTGACTTTTCTTTTTTGAGCTCGATATATTTGATCAGGAAATATCGGTCGTACATATTTCCTCAATCTGACATATCAAAGATTGACATTGCATTCTCACTAATGATCAAACACTCTATCTGATGATCAAACACTCTATCAAAGACCCATCGCTCGATAAAGTGGGGGGCTATCTGTTGGGGTTAGATTTCATTCTTCCCATTACATCGTTAGCTTTCGACTGTTTATCAACGAACAACGACCTCTTGAATCAAATCTACAATATCTTCACATAGGGCCGGACCCAGCTTATGATATTGCTTCCTTTAATCGTGAACGACGATCAGTCCGTTATAATTGGGCGGACTCAATTTATGATCTTAATTCGTTCCATCACAAATTATGATCGTTCATATTTGAACGATGAATCGATCAGTTTAAACCTGACTTGGCGTACATCGATCTAACATAAGCCACGAACGGTGTGTTTACAAGGCCCAGGCCTTGTTTCTCCATCATCGTTCGTTGCTCGTACTTGGCAATAATTATAAGGATACTCCCCATAACCGTCAAATCCACAATCGACAATGACATATCAGGTCTTTTGTGATAACTGACAAGCCATGATTGGCAATGACGTCACATCCTCCATAACTGCTAAGCCCACTATCTGTGATACATCCCAATAACTGCTGAGTCCACATCGTAACATGTGTCCTCAAAGACATTTGAGCGAGAACCGCTCTCCATCAATGACGGGTTCAGACCCACGGTCCTTCCTCTATAAATTAGAGGAAGACCCCTCTTCAAAAATGACATTTTTTTTGTCTGATTCTCACTTACACTTATGCTGTCAAAATTTATTCAGAAACTGTAACTTACTATACTTGAAAATATCCAGATACAGTGAAGAAATCGCACTCACAGAGAACGTAGCACACAGTTTGGCGAACCTCTCTAATTTGGTGTTGTTGATTCTCTTTCATCTTATTAATTTGATTATTTCCATATCATAATGCTTTATGAATTTCACAAACGATTTCCAAGGGCCCAATCTATTATTTGTTTCATTTCATTTCACTAACTTCTGTTAAAATTTGACGGTAGATTCCCAGCATTTACAACCGATGGATCCAATATTTGATAGAATGGGCAATTGACATTATAATATTTTTTGGAGTGTTATCAAAGGAGCTTTTCATAGGTGGATAAAAATATTTATTGGAGATTCAGATTTACATGATTTGTCTATGATTATGAGTATTATAAGTAGTTCTTTTTTATTATTTTGATCCAAATTTTCGTCCAAATAATGATGCCATTAACATTTAGGTTCACAAATTTTTAAATTGAAAAAAAGTTCATAACTAATTATAGAATGTTTTTATGGGACACATTGTGAATGCCAAATTAAATAAAAAGGGGACAACCTCCAGTGCCAGTGGAGGTGCAATACAAGATAAAGTTAGGGAGTTGAATTTTAATAGGATTTACTTTTATTTAATTATTTTTTTTATAATTAGTTGAGTTTAATTACAATCTTTTTATTATTTATTAAAGAATAAGGATTAAGTATATTATTCCGTAAAAAAAATTTAGGATTTTACTTTTATTTAATTTTTTTTTTATAATTAGTTTGAGTTTAATTACAATCTTTTCTTATTTGTTATAGAATAAGGATTAAGTATATTATTATCTTAAAAGAGATTAAGCATTGTATTTGAAAAATGATTTATAATGTCAAGATTTATTACTATATAAATAAGGCTCTTAATATTAAACCGAAAAAAAGAAGAAGAAGAAGAAAAAGAAAAATGCGTTTAGAACTTAGGTTCTAATTCAAAATTTTCATATCAATTTTTATTTTTTAATGAAATTTTAACAAAAATTATAACTAATTTTTAAAAAGTTAACCAACTCTAACTTAAAAATTATTGTCAAACCAAATCGGAAGCAAAGAAGAATGCTTAATTGTGAATTCAGTAAAAAAAAATTTCGAACATTATTATCAATTTTCAGTTATTTTACCTAGTGTTGTTTCTCCATTTCCTTAGGGAAAACGAATGTCGTTTCTAGTCAATGTTGTCGCTATCAGAGGACGACATACCATTTTAATTCGTTCAGTTTTACTTTTATGGCATGTTTACTTACGTGTAATCGGAGTAGGCGTGAATCGGACTGGATAAGATTCGGAAAGAGTTGGATTCGGAGTTAAGATTCGGAGTTAGAATATGCTGTTTATTTGGGTTTTAAAAATTAGAAGTTGGAATCAATATCAATCCTATTATGTGTTTACTTATATACCCTTTCAGTTAATTTTAGTTTTTTCAATTTAAACAAGTAGATTATATACTAATTATTTTTAATACTAAAATGATTATTTTTGTGCTACTAATTATAGAACTATTTTCTTGAAATATATGTTTATTTTTTAAAAATATAATATTGAGATAAGTAATTTATATGCTAATAGTAATTATATTATAAAGATTATTTTTAAATAAAAAGGTCAAATTTTGAAATAAATAGTTTATTCTAGTAAATATTTAAATTTTTTGAAATTTAAATTTACTTAAAAAAACATAATGTTGAAATATATTTCTAAATTAAAATTTTGTTTGTAGTTGATTTATCATGGCTCATTTTTTTAAATTTTGTTAGAGCATTAAAAAATTTAAAAAACGGCTTAAAAAATTTAAAAACAAATATAGGATATGATATAATTATGTTTAAACAAAATAAGTCTCAAATCATAAACATACCAAATAAGTTCCAAATTAGAAAAAAAATGATTTGGGATTGTCAATCTCCTTAATCAATCTTAAATTAGTGTGAGTCTCACATAATTTCACTCTCATTCTAAAATAAAATAATAAGCAAACATGAGTTGATTCCTATTCCCAATTTCGATTCCCTGAAAAGTAAACAAGTCATTAATTCTTCCATCGTCCGTCGTCCGCCGTCCCACGTTCGAGGAGCTTTCCGTCACTGTATCACCCTGACGGTTTCCCTCCCTTTTTTTAAGGTAATTTCTCAACCTTTCTTTCATTCTTTTTTTGTTTTATTAATATTATATTTTTCTCTCTCTCCGATTCCTTCTTCTAGGTTAATCGAATCAATGTACAAACAATTTAGTCTTAAGAGATTGGGAACATCGCAAGTTTGTATTCTGCCTATTAGATGTTTGTTGAAATGCCAAGTAGACCAACTTATTGCATGTCTGTTTCAATCTAGTTCCAGTTTCGTTGGTTTGGTGGCTAACGATGATTGCTGCTTTCTGGGTTTGTTTTGCATGTCTGAGTATGTTTGATTGTTGGTTTCAGTTATGCTGATATTTTGACAGTTTTGTCTAAATCAGATACTCCTTCTTGGTGTCTGCCTTTCTATGTAGTTTGAGCATTTAAATTTCTAATCACAATAGCCATTAGTTTGAGCTCTGAAGATTTATGGCTTTATTGAGTCTCAAAAGTTTGACAAGATGAATCTTTTTGTAGTTTCTACACACTGCATCATACGCAATATGAGATCTTTAAGGGTGTCATATCATATTTTGGTACTTATTTTATGTTATTCAATTCAGAGTGCTTACTTTTTTTTTTTTCCCTTGTTATTTTCCAGATTCTCAAGATTGTGCAACTTTTTTTGTTTCTATGGCTGATTATGATGAAAAGCTGAAGACTGAGCAAGGTACCTTTTTTTTTTTTTTCCCTGCATAGTCTTGTTTGTTTGTTTGTTCAATTGCCTTCTGTTTCTGTTGTATGCTGTGTTTGTTGAAGTTGTTTGTTACTCCAATATTTGTTTGTTTTCTTAATTTTCAGTATGCAACTTCTTCCGGAAGCCTTCAAAGAATAAAACATTAGGAAACGAGCGGTTAACGAAGATGACGATGAAAAAATCAAAATCCAAGAGCACATTCTTGCACAGCCAGAAAAAAGTGCCAAAGTCCGATAATAAACTTTATTTTTCTACTGGGTCTTCTAAGAACGCTGCATCCACTGAATCAAATGTTGCATCCAACACTCCTGTCTTTCAGTTTGAATCTTCAAAGAAAATCCAAGTCCAACATGATAATAGAGCAACGGCAACTCTTGAAACTGAGACTGAATTCTCCAAAGATGCGCGGGCAATTCGCGAGAGAGTTCTTAAGAACGCCGATGAGGCTTTGAAGGGAAAAGGCAAGAACACTGGTGATGAAAAATTGTACAAAGGAATCCATGGATATACTGATTATAAGGCTGGATTCCGAAGAGAGCAAACAATTGCCAGTGAGAAAGCTGGAGGATCTCATGGGCCTCTCAGGGCTTCCGCTCACATTAGGGCGACAGCAAGATTTAATTATCAGCCAGACATATGCAAGGATTACAAAGAAACTGGTTATTGTGGATATGGGGATTCATGCAAGTTCATGCACGATCGTGGGGATTACAAGTCTGGATGGCAATCGGAGAAGGAGTGGGAAGAAGCAGAGAAAGCGAGGAAGAGAAATTTAGCTTTAGGAGGAGCTGATGCCGATGAGGGTGGTGTAGACCAGAGCGATGATGATGACTCATTGCCCTTTGCGTGTTTCATTTGTCGCCAACCGTTTGCGGATCCCGTTGTAACAAAATGCAAGCACTACTTCTGTGAGCATTGTGCATTAAAGGTAGCTCCTCTATACAAGCACTACCTGTGAATTTGGTTAGCCTTGTTTACATTGTTTTCTAATGCTTTTTGTTTTAACTGGCAGCATCATTCGAAGAATAAAAAGTGCTTCGTCTGCAACACACCAACACTTGGAATTTTTAATACGGCGCACGAAATACGCAAAAGATGGCTGAAGAGCGTAGATAATGGCTGCTCAGAGTCGGTGTGTCATTTGTAACTGCTCAATCTATCCCTGAAGAAGGCATTCTTGTTCTCGTAAAACATGCCATTAGAAGAGAAAAATGAGCCTTTAAATGTTCAACAATCCTCGTTTGTTGTTGTTGTTGTTTTTGGAGAGAGAAGCAAAAAAAAAAAAAAAAAAAAAAAAAAAAAAGGAAGTTCTAGGTGAGGGCTGGTGTAACCCTCACATGATTTATGGATCCTCTTAAAATAAACTGTCCCTACTGTTGAGGCAGTCCCAACTCGAACCCACGACTTGTTGAATGGGGACGAGCGGAGCTTCTATTTTCCTTGGTCCAACCCTTTAATGTCTTAATGGGCCAACTTCAACCCAATAAAGGGCCCCATTAAAAAAATGGGCCAATGTGACTTCCAAATTCCAATCGTCTCCATAAGAATGGGGCACTTTTGATAAAATGCCACAAAATCAAGGCTTGATTCGATTTTGTACACATAAAATAAATTCTTATAAGAAATATCATAGATGATATCATAAATATTTATTTATCTATTTATTTTAAAATATTTGGAGACCGTCTGGTTACAAGTTGGTTACCAAATGATAACCAATTACCGACCGCCGGTTACCAACTGCCGGCAAGTTTCTGATCGATAACCGGTTACCAACTGCCGGCAAGTTTCTGATCGATAACCACCATTGCCGGTGGGTTACTAGGTAGTTATCTACCGGAAACTTAGTAACAAAATGTTAGCCAACTAGTTACCAATTGAAAACTTTGCAACCAAGTGGTTATCAGTCGGAAACTTTTGATTTTGTCGGATTTTTCGATTTCCGCCATCAGAATATTTAAACAACCATCATATTTTAACAAATATCACCAAAATTAATTAAAATTCATAAAAATATCAGAATTTTAAATTTTGTCACCAAAATATTAAAAAACATTAAAATCCATCGTTGTAATACTTAAAAATTCAACCAAATTCCACAAAAAAGACAATTTATATAATTTGGAAATGGCAGACTAGATCGAATGGATCTCCTGCTCCATGAAATCCCGAGCAGAGATCCGATGTCCTATGCCAGAGGAATATTGCGTAGAGGACGTCATAGTCGATCTCCTCTCCACGGCCGGGACAAGAGAACGTGAGTGGAGGAGATTTGGATCTCCTCACTCGCGGTCACCGGATCTCCTCCACTCGAGCTCGATCAGAGCATCGGAGGTTTTGGCTTAGGATCGGGCAAAATAGAACCTCCGATTGTCGGATCTCTGACGCGAGGGTGGGATCGGAGGTATGAGGTCACGATCGGAACTTTGGAGGCCGGCGAAGGTGGAGGCACCAGGCAGCCGGATCTCCTATGCGAGGATCTCGATCGGAGCTACGAGGTAGCGTGGCGCCTCATCAGAGCTCATGGAGACAGATTGTGACAGCGGAACCGCAGCAGCCTCGTCAGAGCTCGTAGCGGCATGATAGTAGATCGACAGATCAGTGTGACGGCAGAGAGGGGAGAGAAAAGGAAGGGAAGAGAGAGAGGGAAGGGGTGGTTTGTCGCATGAAAGGGGAGAGAGAAAGAGGGGGAAGAGAGAGAAAGAAAGATGGAGGGGTGTGGGGAGGAGAGAGAAAATTTTTTTGTGAAAAGGGAGAGAGAAAGAAGGGGAAGAGAGAGAAAGAGAAGGCGAGTGGGGATGAGAGAGAAAAAAAATAATAGTTTTTAATTAATTATAACATTATCACATTGATATTTTTTACAAAACTTATAACAAAAATCAATCTACCATTTTTTTTTTTAATTTTTGGCATACCACCTAATTATCCCATAAGAATGCTTTCCCCCTCGTTGGCTCCTCCAGAATATCAGAATATGTTGACAAGGCGGGAAAAATAATATAAAATATGCATTCATGACTTTAGGTGATTTATAGCTATCTTTATTATATTATTATTTTGCTCGTGTCAAGACAACAATAGTTGATTGAATATATAAGTTATATTTTTCTCAATACCTCAAATTGACAAAAAGATAAGGGTAGTTACATCTTAGTTTATATAATGTATATATGAAAGAGAATTCTTTTGAGAGGATATAAACATACACAACCAATTGATAGGATTTTATTATGTTTTGTTTTGTTTTATATTTTTTAATATGATTTTGATCTAATTGATAGGATTTTATTATGTTTTATTTCGTTTTATATTTTTTAATATGATTTTGATCAAATTTAACGTTTAGAAACTCACCCTCCAATAAAGATACCCTACTGTATAAGAAGCCATTAGACTAGTTCCAAATTCAAGTATGGAAACTTGTAAATGGTGAGTTTTAATTATTTTTTGTTTTCAAATTTTCCTCTTTCCCGTATTTAATTCCCATCCCTTTCCTTGACGAAACTTTTTTTTTTTTTTTTGGGGTCAATTTTCTCTTTTTCTTTCTTGGATTTGGTAGGCTAAGACCATCAGAAAGTGGGCCCACATGAAAATGTCATTTGAAAGACTGGTTGAGATGAGATGAGGCCCATGATTTGATCCAAAAACCAATAATACAAAAGGTCGTCTCACGCTTTGCCCCATACCAACCAACTGTAAATCATGACAGCTTCCCATCAACAACGCCCACCCAAAAACTCAATCCTTCAATATCACCAAAAAAAATAATGAGAAATAAATAATAAATAAAAGCTGATTTTGACAACCTCCTAATTCGCTTGCGATTGTCTTGAGCTTTTCCACTTTATCTGTCACACATGATTTTATCTCAAATATTACCAACAAATTAATATATAAAAAAAAAAATGTAAAGAAAATTTGATCAAGAAAATTATTGACACCCTAGGTTCTCTATATAGAGCATCGGCCTATAATTTGCCACGCGTCCCTCTCTCTTGTTCCCTATTATAGATGATGATCATGAAGTTATATAGATATATGATTGTAAGAATATGATACATACAAATGCTTTGTGTTCCCTCTAATCATCTTTCAGAGATTGTGTTGAACCGTCTATCTCGTCATGAGATGAAGGAATTGGAGTACTTGAGTGTGTATATATACACACACACACGCACACACACACATATATATATATATATATATATATTGTCTTTTAGGAAGAACTCTATTCTTTCCACCACTAAAAAGGGGAAAAAAACAAAAGACTCTTTCAAATCGTTTTGTTCCACATGTAATTTCTAGCAAACTCTAAGTCAAAGTTCCAAAATATAATTAATGAGAAGGTTGTCTACAAGAAAGGGAAATATTTTAACGGAACATGTCATGGTAGTTTAATCTTTAATGAATACATCATGAGTTAAACTATAGAATATATAAAAGTAAAGGAAAAAAAATAAAGAAAGAAGAAAATGACCAAATGTAATAGAAAAAAAAGATTTTTTTTTTGAGTAAAAAAAAAAAGATTAATTCATATAACACTTTATGAAATTTGTTTTTTTGTTTATTTGTTTTTTTTTTGTTTTAATTAATAAGCTGACATCAATAGTATTATGTTTACAATGATTACGAGAAATCCATGGTATTTATAATTTGGTATGTTTTGAAAATTTTTTCAACTAAAACCTTTCTTTTACATATGTCATGTACCAGATTCAAGATTACGACTTTATGCCTAGCTTTTCATATAAGCTTTTTTATTTTTTATTTTTTTTTCCCGAACTGTTATATATGTCATATTGTATTTATAGGCAATAAAATATCTAAACCTCATCATCAGCATTTTTATAAATAGAGTTTCCTTATTAATAGTACATTTTTTTAACGTTAGATTTGATGTAAATCTCATCAAAATTAAAATTTAATAAAACTTACTAAAGCCATATAAAACAAAACCCTATCTTTAGTATATACATGTATCCCTATAATTCTGTCATTTTTCTTTTCATGCCAGTATATAAAACCTTAGAAAAAAGCACTTGCAGGAAAGTCCATTGAACTTTTTATCATACGTCTTTTTAATTAAAATTGTTGGGCACACAACTGCCATCTTTATCCCAAAAAAAAACAGACGGTCACAGTCTCTGGTGTGTGTATATATATATATACACACACACACACACACACACACACATAGTAGCATGAAAAGGACGTGCTAATTTCGCAAATAATACCTTAAGACTGTAAAAGATGTGGAAGGGTAGGGATTACAAGATTAATGTCAATATATATATAGGTTTTGACCAAGTACAATAAATGTTACACTAGCCTTGGACAATAGCATTGTGGCAAAAGATTTTGTACCATGGAGAGGGATAGCTATTAGCTAAGAGGGTTTTTCTTTTTTCTTTTTTCTTTTTATTTTTTCGGGATAAAAATAGCTAAGAAGGTTTTGTGTTATCTCGATCTTATCTTGATTTTGCATCAAGTTCTTGAACGAACACTGCATCTCAAAGAAGCTTATAGGTGTGCCTTAACAAATAACAAGCAACTCTTTTACCCATAATGAACTACAACGGATTGGACCGGCCTATGGAAAATTCTTATTATTTTTTACTTTTTTTTTTCCTGTGTAAAAATAATTAATAGGTACATATTTAAATTTATATTTTTCAATAAAAAATAGCAAAATTCATATGTGCCTAACTGTAATTCAAATGGTTTGAAATAGTGGTTATATACATAGTTTGTTGATAATTTCACACTTGACTACATCATAAGAAAAAGAGTTTGAATCCCGTTCAAATATATATATATATATATATACAAAGTTTTAAATCCGGTACCTGATGGTGTCTGACAATGTAAATTTCAGTTCTTGTGAATGTGAACTTCAGTTAATAATAATGTGATTCATGTAGAATGAAATGTAGTTAAAGTTAATGCGAATTCCTCTTATTTTATATATATATATATTTTTTGCATAAATTTACATTTTTAGTAACTGAAGTTTTCATTTACAGTAACTGAAATTCACATTGTTGGATACTATCAGGTACTAGATTTAAGATCATTCTTTATATATATATATATATATATATATATATAGTTTGAAATATTTTTTGAAAACCTTTAACCTAGCTAATATGGTTAGGATTCTCCCTATATTGTTTAAAAATAAATGTTGGAGAAATCAACTATAAACATATCTATCCGTTGTTCTCCCTTGGTATATACGAAACTAGCATTCATGAATCAGTTAGATCCTTCTCCGAATCAATAACTATTCTTCTTGTTATAATATTCTTGGCATTATCCTCAATAAGTTCTTTATAGTTACTAATATTGATGGCACCCATGATTATTCTAAAGTGCATAGAATGGTCCCTTGTTGGTAATATATGTTATGTTTTGTCCAATGAAATTGGTAACTAGTTAAGCTATAAACAAAACAGAGTTACTTTATCCAAAAAAAAAAAAAAAAAAAACAGAATAGAGTTAAAATGTGATCGGTGTTAACTAAAATTTATCCGCTTCTCGATTAAACCCTTCCGATAAAATTTGCGCACCGTCATATTGGATATAATTGAGGGGCGCAAAGAAGCAAATAATTTAAACTCCCCAATTAAGGTTGGCTATAAAAAAAAAAAAAAAAATATATATATATATATATTCGATAAAATTATTTTTCATTTAGCCCCCCAAACATTGCTTAATTCGTGTGTGTATATATATATATATATATATATATATATATAGAGTCTCTTCAATGTATCATCATAATAAGTAAGAGTAAATTGTTATATTAGTTTCTGAATTTTTAACTTTATGCAACTTTAGTTCCTGAACTTTTTTTGATAGCTAAAATACCCCTAAACTATTAAAATATTGCTACAATAGTTCTTGACATTAATTTTTGGATGAAATCAGTTAGTTAACATCACTTTTTAACCAAATTACTAACGAATTTCATTTAAAAATTATAGAAATGACTATCATAGTAACATTTAATAGTTTCGGGTATTTCCCTATTCTTTTTTTAATTGCTGGAATGACCATATAAATAATCAAAAACGTTGTTACAGTTATCATTTTCAGTTAATTTTTGGACGAAATCCGTAGTTAGCACCATGTTTTGACCAAATTACTAACAAATTCGCCTAAAAATTGACGGAAATGACTATTGTAGCAACATTTTAGAAGTTCAGGGCATTCTAGCTACGAAAAAAAGTCATGAGACCAAAGTTGCACAAGATTAAAAGTTTAGAGACTAAATGAGCAATTTATCTCAATAAATAATCATATTGGCATATTTTCCATCACAAAAGAAAGGAAACCTAGAATGGTTCTGAAAAATATATATATATATATTCATAAAGTCTCATATCCAGTACCGTATGATATCCGGCATGTGAATTTTAGTTACTATGAATATGAACTTCAGTTATTAGGAATGTAAATTTATGCAGAAATAAATGTAGCTAAAATGAACTGTGAATTCCTCTTATTTTACATTTATTTCTATATAAATTCATATTTATAATAACTAAAGTTACATTCATAATAACTAAAATTTACATTATCGGATATCATTCAATACTAAATAGAAAACCAACCCTCTCTATATATATATATTTATCTCATAGTTTGAAAAATCGAAGTCAAGTTTTTTTGTTCTCTCCCTCTTTTCCGTGAGAACGAATCTCAATGAATTACACACGTATATTTATTTATTAAGCAACATTTTCCGAGTCAAAATACATCTCTCTCTCTCTCCAACTAATTATCAAATAAATATTCTGGAAGTGGAGGAATCTTACAGCTACTCTTTTGAATTATGGTAAAAGCAATGGTCTAAAGTGAATTTTGACCTTTGCCGAAACCTAGCGGAGCAGCTCGATCAGTTAGAGCACATAAACTACATAGATATATATATATATATATATAGATATATATCTATATAAAAGCTTGTTCATCAGTCAACTTGTCTAATAAATTGTGTTTGATGATTCACGTCAAGTCTTCTATAAATGTTGATAATTATATAAAAGAAACATCACCATCTTTCCCTTTCATCTTCTCTCTAAAGAATAATATCTCTTTTGGAGGAACAGATGCCTGAACGATTCAGACAGCAATTTTAAATTGAAATAATCAATGGAAAATTTGGAAATGATCTACTTATAATCAGTGGAACATCTTAAAGAGTAATTAGGGTTTAATTTTAAAATAATATAGATAATATTTTAGATTCCATTTTAGTCTAAACACTTTAGTGGTTGGATGCAGTCAAGAGTGCTTCTGACTTTAGAGAAAAACCCAAAATGCTATATATATATATATATATGGGCTGATTATGTATACAAACATGCATTAAAATATATGACAACAGAAACGAAAATAATGAATAAGAAAATCAGATATGCATATATGTATATGTGTGTATATAGATAGAGAATTTGTATGTTCTGATCATTACGGCCGATCCTTATTAGTTCAGGTGATTATACTTTCAAAGGGTAGCCGGAAAAGAAACTATAATGGTTTGTTTAGTGTTTCAATTGGAACTCAAATTTTCAACTCAAATTTTATTTTTTTTCTGAATAGTCAATAAAAAATTTAACTAGTTTTTAAAAAATTAACTAATTCTAACTTAAAAATTTCATTTCCAACCGACGAACCAATCAGAGGCTAAATATATATATATATATATATATATATACACATATAAATAATCTGATTTGCTTATGGAACGTCGGCAAGTATACAGCTCTTTCTTAGTATATAGTACTTAGGTGAGTGAACAATTAATAATAATTTCCAGGAATTAATGTAGTGCAGAAAGTTAACAAGAGAGCTTAATGTATAGCTAAATTAAAAGATATGATGAAAAGGTTAAATATGGAAATTACTCTTGAAGTAAATATTTCTCATTTTGAATGTTATTAGTCGTATCATAGTATGAATGCTTCAAAGGTGCCAATAGTAAGTCAAGAGCAATATTTAATTAAACCCCAATTCACATGATATAAGGCCCCACTTAATTTGACCAAAGATTAGTGGAATTAAAAAAGGAAATAAATTAAAGAAAAGTAGTTTTAATTAACCTAATGGGATAGAAACTAAATAAGAACAAAATCATCAGTCATGAAGAACGAAACAATCATCTTAAAAGTAAAGAGCGGAGCTGAGAACATCAATTTAAAGCCCTTTTTTTTTTTTTAATATATCAATGTGAGTAATTAATCATCCTTTTATTGGTAGAAATAAT
Organism: Ficus carica; assembly: GCA_009761775.1. Lineage (NCBI taxonomy): Eukaryota > Viridiplantae > Streptophyta > Magnoliopsida > Rosales > Moraceae > Ficus > Ficus carica. Next base: position 17,184,446 of record CM019743.1, read on the forward strand.
ATATATTTTTTTTAATAATATGATAATTTTTAAAATATTTATCAATAAAATAATGACAATACTTATATATTTATTTTGTATACGTTGATATTTCAAGTTTGAGATCTTGTAAATTTAGTTTATGTATAGCATATACAAAACCAACTCCCATGTTTATTTTATATTGTAAGATTGCAGCCCCTAAATCACAGTTGAACATAAAACATATATATAGGCTTTTCTGTTTATTGATATCTTTTAGCAAGTTTTATTCCTTAACTTATTGGACCTTTAGGTTAACAAATTCAAATCATGCACAGAGACATGAAAAATCTGCCCATTTTTTATTTTTTGTTTTTTATAATGGGTTATCAATAACTATGTGACAGAAATGGAATATACTGGTCTTTTCATTTTGAGGCTTTAAATAATTTGTTACGTTTTTTGGTCTAATTTGTAATGATAGGTAATCTACAATATAATATATGTGTTTATAATTAAAAAAAGAAAAGATTGAAAAACCCATTGGCCTAACATATGAAAACGGTGAGACAGTCATTCATGTAAGGTACAGTCAAACACGCTAAATAATAATAACAGCAATACTCCTACCAATCATTTTGTATCTTTCTGAATTGCATTGTCAATCTTATATGAGAATAGCTAATTATTTAGTGCCATGTGCCATTTACTTTTTCACAAGGGAATTTCGTCAAATCACATAATTGAAATAAGGAAATATATATTTGAACAAAACTATTTATATCTAGTTATAAACCGACTATTCAGGTTAAAGACAAATTAGTAAGAAGTCCATAGTTTTATAATGCATACATTATTTCTTGTTTATCTGCAAAAGATTACCGTTAATCGTGCATATAAATTTTCTAGGTACTAGATTAAAATAATTACAAAATAGGGGTACCTAGTTTATTAGGACTATGTGTTAAAAGAAACTAATTCCTTATCTTATTAAGTACCACATAAAGACAGAGAATGTTTCTTATATATATATATATATAATAAGATTAAATAAGTCAATAACCAAGAAATTGAATCATTACACACAAGGATTAAAATATATATATATATATATATATGAATGTTCGACCTAGAAAACGTACCATATTAACATACCATATTGATTAATCTTGTTATATGTTTTGAACCGTCCTCAAATTATGTTAGTTTTGCTTACTTTTTATGATTATTATTTCTATATGATTTTGACAAAATATAATGTTTATCAAAACGTGCATTATGAATAGGGATGATCTACCATAAAAAAGCTCCTTAAATACCGATGACTAAAGCAGTAGTATGTGTAAGTACCTGGAAACTTGAACTATGATTAGAAGCATCTAATCCTCACCTAGAAATTGTTCCTTACTATTCTAAGAAGAACATAAGTCAATATAAATTTAATACATCTAAAGTTTCTTTTCTTTTCTTTTCCTTTTTGTTTTTCGTTTTTTGTTTTGTTTTGGGAGAAAAACTGTATGAGATGGAAACCTAGAAAATGCAGGCGCAAAAGTTAGATAAAAGTTCTAGACACTGAAACAAAAAGGGAAGTCAGATATATTCTAGGACTCAAAAAACCATATGCAAACAAAATTTTTCTCAACTATAGAAACATCTTAGTTATAATTAACTGCAAAGAATTACTTATGGCTGGTGTTAATGAGATCTTGATCATATTCATACCTATACTATATTTAAGAATCATTTAAATGATTTTTTATTCATCAAATATCGCTTTTCATTTTCTCCAACCCTGAAAGGGAATATTAAATCCTGCAGTCAATTGCAGATATAGAGCTGTTTTTTTTTTTATATTCATTTTATTCATTTATATATTTTGTCGCGATCAAGATCATGAATGACGTCAGAACAGTAATATAGAAAATATATATATATATATATATATATGGTTCTCATTATTTTTAAAAGTTAGGTTGATTTGTCTTACTCTAGCAACACAGGATTCTTTCGTACTGCCCAGACCTAACAAATTAACCTGCTCTCTATTGACTAATTTACGCCAACACTAGTCTCAACCCAATAACATGTATTTTAAGTTTTCCAGTACAACATTTCATCTGGTAACTATAAATTATGTGCATTTCTATCATACAAAGGACACAAAAATGTCAACAATCTCAAGCTCTCCATTTCGGCTTGTAATATATATATATATATATATATATTAATATATATGTATATATAATATGAAGAACATGATGATATCAATGTTCATCGATCTCCTTAGTTAGCTATCAAAAGCTGCACCCTTTCACTTATTATTGCTAATTGTTTTATCGTGACTCAATAATCAATATTGAATTTATATTATGGTAGATCGTATTACATTTTAAGTAGGGTCAAATCGTGAACCGAACTAGGATTTGAGATTTCTCAATCCTAAATTGAACTAAAAGTACATCGGGTCATTGTCCAAACCGAAAGTATCCGTTTCTGTAGTTTTCACGATTTGAGTCTGTGAAATTTGAGCTCTTTTCAAAGATTCCGTTTTTAATCTCATAATATAACAAAACTGATTTACTAAAAAAATATAATAATAACAAAACTGATTTTTATAAAACAAAAGTACCCATAACCAACAAATTTAAAAGCGTGGCCTAGTGATAATATCACACCTGACTCCACCTAAAGGTGCAGAATTCGAATCCCCCACCTCCAACTTCAAAAAAAAAAAAAAAAAAAAAAAAAAAAAAAAAACATACCTTCAATAAACAAATTTAAAACATACCATAATGAGTTGACAAATTAATTTAATAAAAATCCTTACAACCCAATAAATTTGAACAATTTTGTAACCCATCATGACAATAATAAATTAGGGTCCAATATCACATTCGAATTTGTTGGATATCTTGTGTGGCTGTATGAGTGTTTGGGGTGTATGAACGGCTGAGATGGTAAGATACTTTTGCTGTTTGTCGGCTGGTGATCAATGTTTGAGTGAAATCTTATTGTGTGGCTTTGGTTTGTTTTCAGCTTCTGTTTAACATGTATAAAATGGAGTCTATTTTACGGTTTTGCCAAAGGAAAAAACAATAAAGGGTGTTTGATAAGTGTAAGGGAAACAAAAAAGAAAAAGAAAAAGAAATTGTTTGTACTTACGGTTAAATAACATCAAAATCATATCAGATGAAAAATTACTTTGACAATTTAAAAAAAATTTATGAATACCTAACAGTTTGTTATCCTCCTATTACAAAATTCTCCACAGTTAGAAGTAAACAGAAATATGTAAGTAACTACTAAATTATAAGAATTAAACATGGGTCAACAATGAACATATGTAATATCTGTCAGTTATTATATATTCTTGAATATTTGGGTTAATTTTTAATTGTTTACTAACAATCTATCAATTGAGGAAATATATCTAAATATCCTAATGTCTATAATTTGAATGAATTGCATTTAACTTCAAAGTTTTCAAAATCTGTATATAATTGGTAAACTGAGTAGCACCAATTTCACCATTGATTTAATATATATCCTACTTCTTATTAGGCATAAAATTAACATACTTATTCGTAACGCATCATGTACACATTTAAATATGATTTTAATAAGTGTAATTTTAGAAAGATGCCAATTTATAGTTATGATGTATTGTTTTCTTAATGTGTTTGATATTGTTTATTTCAATTTTCAAAAAATTTATCCACAAAATTTTTAAACGTGTCTTTCTTTTCACTCGTTATTATGTTAAAATTTTATTTAAAATGTTAGTATATGATAAATAGGAGTTATGTGCTCTCATCATTATTTATTTATTTATTTATTTTAAAAAAGGTCTATAATGTTTCCGAGAATTGTTCCCATCAGTAGTCGATTTAGATCCACTGAATCCACCACAGTTTGTAGTCCCAGTCAACTTGTTGCAATGTAGATTATAAAAGTACAAATACATAAAATTAAAATGTGCACATAGAAAGAAACTGTGCCACATTTTGCCATGATGGCCTCTTTGAAATTAACCAAAAAATTATTCCAATTTCATCATATCAATTGGTTTGTGGTTCACTTGATATCCGCCGCAACACATGAGATTATAAAATAAAAATAAAAATAAAAATCCCTCTTTTTGAATTTTCATCACAAGAGATATAAAGAAAGAGAGAAAAACAAAATACTATATATGTATCTTATGATAATTCCTTTTTTTTTTTTTTTATACTTTTTATACTGTTTATTTTTTTTTTTATATCAAGTATTAATAGCCTCTAGACCACAAAAAAAAAAAAAAAAAAGGCCAATTTCATGATCCGGCGAGAAAAGCTAACCCTTTTGTACAAACGACAAGGTAGACTCCCACGAGTGGTGTGAAAACAAAATCTAAAGGAGATGCCTCGGCATTATTAATTAATTGCCTATACACGTACCAAACTATATAAATAATTAGTAGTAGTTGTAGTAGTGTGATTCTAGTATATTGGTAATTTTATTTTTGATTTCACCACAATGTCTAGAGTTAGAATCCTTTCGAGATTTTTTTTTTTTTTCAGTTTTTAATATGATATTAATGGTGTTATAGGATTCTCGTCATCGGTTGTAAATATTTTCTTCAACTGTGCATAGATGATCTGCTAAAGAGTAAGGTGTTTGCTCGATATTTTTTCTTTTGATGTACTTTTTTGGTGTCTTCCAATTGTTAAGTCCTATACCTTTTTCGAGTTTATTGGTGAAAACAATTCTCTATTAGTATTGTGTTTTCTTTAACAATAAAGTATTGGTATATGGATTAAGATGATTGTACTACTTTTCTTGTTATGGAATTTTTTATTTAATTTTTTAAAAAAACAATAATAATATTAGCAATAGCAATAATAATAATAATTATTATGATAATAATAATAATAAATTAATAGTAAATTAGTAGGAAACGTAGAATGGAATATATTTCCTTGTGAAAAGGCATGAATCATGTGTAACATTTATAAATAAAAGCAGTCATTACTCGTGTGCACAGCCACAAATTCCCACAAATATACGTTAAGACGAAAAAAGTGAAGACATTAATCAACAAGTTGTGTTTGTCAAAAACCTCCTTTTCAGCTCAATCTAGATCACGTACCTTCCAAAAGATTTGAATATTATTTCTTCCGATCTAACTTTCTTAATTAAGAAAAAAAAAAAAAAAATCTTCGGAGCATTTTTGGAGTCGCATATTAGTTATCACTTTACCCTCTATTTACATAAACATATAAACATATTAAGATTAAAGATTCTATTTATTTGGTAGATCAAGAATGGTCCACAAACAACTTCATTGTATGTATAATATGCATGTGTGATTTGAAATAACACATGAGTAGTAAAATTAAAAGCAAAACCATAGATGCAACTTTTTTTGCCGCAGTTAATTTCCTTATCAGACCAGACATATGTACTAATGGGAAACAAAATTCTATCAATGGATATCTGCTCAAAAATAATAATAATAATTTCAAGAACTTGATTCACATTTAAGTAAAATTGCTTTTGTTTACCTCAGACAGAAATCAATACCAAAGGAGTGTAAATAAAGATTAACAATTCACATTTTTTTTAATAAATATTCTCATTTGTGTCCCTTGAACTTTTGGGTCTCTCTCACTTTGTCCCCTAAAATTTTAAAACTCCCACTTTACCCCATTTAACTTTGAATTTAACCCCACTTAACTCTTTTTATCAGAATTTCAGTTAAAAATAAATGGGAAAAAAAAGTGAGTTAAATGTAGTCATGTAGTTTTTTTTTTTTTTTTTTAAACAGGATTCCTAACATAACATTAAGACTAATTCCTCTATTTTCCCATATGTTTTTAACTGTAATTTTGATAGAAAGGGTAAAATGATGTTAAATTCAAAATTTTAGAGGTAAAGTGAGAATTTTAAAGTTTAAGGAATATAGTGAGAATGACCCCAAAATCCAAGGGATATAAATAAAAATAACCTTTTTTTTTTTTAATTTTATGTTTTAAATGGGCCTCAATAAACTCACCTTACGGATTTTACAAGTGACTAAATACATGATTGTTTAGTTAACTCATGTTTTCGTTCTCTTCAATACAAAATAAAGACACCCTTGTCATATATAGTTTACATAACCTAACAATAATTTAATACTTAACTTTATTATAAGAAATATATTTCAAATTTCAACACCAAACTAATTGCGTGTGTGTATATATGTATATATATATTGTACAAATGAACCAAATTTAAAGTTGAGTTTAATGAGAGGGGGTCCCGAAGGGTGGTGGGGAAGAGGGGAATGGGAGAGTGATGGTTTATTAATCGTTGGGAAAGAAAAAGAGAAAATTAATTAATAAATTTAATGAGAAAAATGGTCCATACATGTATATGTGATGCACGGAAGCATGCAAATCAGGAATTTGCCATTATTCAAGCTGCTTTATTAATATAAAAGAATTGTCACATCAATTTAATCCAACGTTTTGGAAAAAGACCATACTCGGATTTTTCAATCACCAATATATATGCCCTTAATTGGGAATTTAAATCTATAGCTTCCATGATTAAAGGAAGCTACAGGCATCCTTTAGCACTGTTCTGTTTGGCTAGTTACCACCTACATGCATTTCCTTTGTTTTATAGCTAACACCAAAATATATATATATATATATATATTCTTTTTTTTTCTCTTGAATTTCAAAAAGAATGATATAACACGATGATAATTAATCATTTTAGTACGTGTCTTATCTAAACATGCTTAACTACGGATTTTTGACAACATCCAATGACAATCCAATAAATACTTTGCTACCAATACCATATTAATTGTTCTTACAATTTTTTTTTGTTGAATATATAATCTTACAAGTTTTTATATCTAGTAGTATACAAATGTTTGTGTGTGTGTGTGTGTGTGTGTATCACATATATAGAGTAACTAATTATTTTTGTTGATGTGCTCACGAACACTTAACATAGATTCATATTACATGAGATGAATACATATAAACAGACAAAAAGTAATTAATCAGATCCTGCTAACACATAACATTCATGAAATCAGCATTATTATGATATTAAAGTTCTAACTTGATGATTGGGGTTTCGTAAAAAGAGACCCCCTATGTGTTTATCTGCTCCTAGTATATGATTCTATGATCTACTCGAACTTATTATTACACATAATTAATAATTACAAAACAAAAGAGACAACAAAAGTAAGAAAATTAATTAATCACTCACCACTCACCTCCACAAATCACGAAACCATAAAGTAATAAACTCGTTTAGTTCCCTAACAAATTTAACATAAAGAAAAGGCGAAGAAAACCGGCAAAAAAGTAGGGCTAAAAAGGGGCTGTTATGTTCTCTTGACCACTTTTTCTTTCCCTTTCCTTTTATTTTATTGTTAACTTAGGTTCTTTTATAATAGAACTTCATTTCTTTTTTTCTTTTTTTTTTAAAGAAAAGAAAAATATCATTCATATTAATACAGTAATACATACCTAATAAGATAGTACTATTATCCCACAATATCACAGACACGACTCTCAACTAAGATCTATCTTGTCAATGAAATCTAATGACATGGAGGAAAGTAAAATATAGGCCTAAGGATCAAAAACAGTAAAGTAACTCAGCACACAAATATCGAGCATACATAAAATTCTTTGTGACACTAACTGAACAATCGATAAAAGTTTCTCATCGATTGATAGCCACGACCTTACAACATAAAACCTACCATCCACTCCATATATATACAAGCCTCATGTAACAAACAAAAACAAAACCACACTGAGAATGTATTTTTAATATCTCATTATAGAATTATCCTTTTTTTTTTTCCTATATTGGGCTTTTAAGAAGAAAGTTTTCACGATTCACTCTCATATTTTACATTGTCACAAGCGTTTGATTTATAATTGGAACAATAATGTGTCATATTTAAATAAAGAATAACTTTTTTCGGTAGTATAAAATAAGAGATCATTTTATAAAAGTTATTTTTTAGAAAGAAACGCTAAATTTGAAAAACAAAATATTATCCAAAGAGCACCTAAAATTGAGGGGAGTGGTAACGGACATGACGTTGAGTGGGAGTCAGCAAGACATTGGCGTAATTGGGGAATTATAAAGGTTAGAGGGGCTGAATTGAAAACCGGAAAAAATAAAAAAAAAATAAAAATAAAAATAAGTCAGGGGGGTTTCTCCCACGTGCCGGTTACGGTCAAATGACGGTGCCGAATCCCTAACACATGTAAGGCCTCCATGAGAACCGTAAAGTTGGACAAACCTCTTTAACTTGACTACTTCTTTTTTTTTTTTGGAGGAAACTTGACTACTTGTTGAAAACATTAAATAGAATAATAATACTAATAATAAAAAGGAAACAAAGTAATAATAAAAATAAAAAATGTTTTAGCTTGACCGCCAATTCATAGCCTCTGACCGTGACTTTCCCACTGTCATATGCAAAAACGCCAAGCCTTCCGGTTTGCCAAGTTTCACCAATAATGCAGACAGTTCATTGATAATGCTATTAATTTTAAATATTATGGACAAGATTTTAAATCGAATTAGTCTTTTTTTTAAGTGCAAGATATATCATCGAAAATATATTATGATTTTTTTTAATGATTATTTAGATATATTTTATCGATCATTCTCTATTTCTATAACTTTTTTTTTAATTTAATATTAAAAAGTTAAGTTTAGTAATCATGCGTACCTGTAAGTTGCATCCACATGAGCCGTTCCTTTGCGGTGATTTTTATGATCAAATTAAGAGTTTTAACCAATAAAAGATCAAGATTTACGTACGTTCATGCTTTCTCTTGTATTACTTTTCTTACGTACTGCCTTAAATTAAGGAACTTGTACACAAATTAAGAACCTTGTTCAAAGGGATATTATTTATGATTTTTTTTTTTTGTCCAAGAAAAAAGAAAAACTTTCTAAAATATTGCTAAAATCAAAGTAATGGAAATAATATTGTTTTTGTCTGTCTTGTAATTTGGTTTGTCACTCACTAATAATTAGTCCTCCTCCTCAGGATATATAATGATCCAAAACCATGGAAAAGTACACGTCCCCAATATTAAATCATCTTTCATATTTATCATCATGTAGTTGGTGGAAAAATCTTATCCCCAGTCATTTCATAGTTATGAGCTTAGGAAATATCCTAAATACAAACAAAAAAAAAAAAAAAAAAAAAAAAAAAAAAAAAAAAGAAAAGGAATCATTAAAACACAACATTAATATAAAAAATAGAAGGTAAAAAAATAATAAATGAATAAAAAAAGAAGCCATAGGAATTTAGATTGGGTTGGGGACCGCCGATCCGTGTTATGTTAATAAGTATGAGTAATTGCGCATAAGGACACCAAGCAAGGAAAAATGCAAAAAGCAGTGTAAAGTGGCCAAAACCAGAAACCTACTAAAATAAAATTTAAAAAAAAAAAAAAAAAAAACCCCTCTCACATTCTCTCCTCTTTCTCTCTCTCTCTCCCTGCTAGAATAGAAAACCAGTGGAAATAGTAGAAATCTATAACCTAAAGCTCACACTTTCTCAAAAGAACAAAGCAGAAACGATCTTAAACCAGACTTTCCAATCTCTCTCTCGCTCTCTTTGTGATCAAAAAGGGAACTCCTTAGCTAATTAGCTATATAGAGCACACACACACACACACACACAGAGACACACACACATATATATATAATTGAGTTCTTCAGTAGTGTTTGGTTTCTGATCTCCCTTTTCCTTGATCTCTCTCTGATCTCCATATATATCCAATCCTCCATGTCAAATGATCATCACCATCATCATCAAGAAAGCACCCATGATCCGTTCCGGTCCTACAATCATGATCCTTTCAACGACATCAATAACCACCAATTCATGATCGAACGGTTCCCATTCCTCCAAAACCACACGAACAATTCCTCCATATTCTACAACTACCACCACCACCACCACCACCACCCCACCACAGCAGCCGCAGCCGCAGCCGCAAATGATGGTTTCGATCCGACTTCCTACTTGAGCTACGCCGACTGCCTTCATGGCTCCTCCATGGATCACTACAACACCCTCTCCCGCGCCTTCGACATGTCCTGCGCCGCCTCTTCCTCCGACGTCGTTTCCGCTCAGATCGACCGCCTTCACGACATCGACAGCACTACTGTTGCTAATCACAATGATACTAAGAACAGTATTCAGGTGATGAAGGGTTCCGGTGCCGTTGCCGGCGTGGGAGATCAGTCGGCGGGGACTAGTGAGAACATGTCCACGCCGAATTCCTCAATATCTTCCTCCTCCAATGAAGCCGCCGGCGCCGCGGGGGACGAAGATTCGGGGAAGAGCAAGAAGGTGGAAGAGGATCATAAGCAGACCAAAGAGTCTGAACTAGATCAAGATGGAGATGATGAGGACAAGGGTGCTTCAAAGAAAGTGTAGGTTTTTCTTCTTCTCATGAAGTACTTGATTATTCATGGTAATTATTAGGTTGAATTTATCATGTGTTTTTGCCTCCCTTAAAGCTTTACACGTATTTTTTTCTACATTTTCCCCTTTCATAACTTGACTTTTTGTCTCAGTTTTTTTCATCTACCAATTTTTTTTTTCCGCACATGTAATTACAACTTTGAGCAAGAGAAAATAAAAATGGAGTACTTAAAGAAAAAGAAACATGGGTTGTGTGGAACCCTAATTAAGATATATTCATCACTAATTATTCTTTTCTATAGTTCTATGAATTATTTCATGATTATGTTTTTTTTTTCTTGAATAATTCAAAGAAAAAGCTTAGTGTATTTTCTTACTATTATTAGTAGATTGGATTGGTGAAAAATGGGGATTAATAATGATAATGTGTTGTTTTTGTAATTAGGACAAAGACTAAAAAGAAGGAGAAACGGCAGAGGGAACCGCGGTTTGCTTTTTTGACTAAGAGCGAGATCGACCACCTTGAAGATGGATATAGATGGAGAAAATATGGACAAAAAGCTGTTAAAAATAGTCCTTATCCAAGGTTTGCTTATTTCACCAATTATCTCAACAATTATGCAACTAAGAAAAAAAAAAAAGTTCACAATAATTAACATAAGTATAGAAAACACTCTTTAGCTAGCTTGTTAATAATTTCCTAAAGTCTTCTCTCATATTAGTTATTCTCTCTTTTTATTATATCAAAATTTTCTCAGCCATTGTTAGTTTGGTGAAGGACCAATTTTATATCTATAAATTGGCAATTGAATGGTTATCCATATTGCAAAGTACATGAAATTAAAGCTCACGCATGTGCCACCTTTAGAAATTGCATTAACACACCTACTAAGTACTAATCTTACTTTATATAAACATAGCTTAATTGATTTTTACATTATACGTTATGAAACTAATTGACCTTTATATTAAACCTTGAACACATGTCTCTCCTCGCCGACATTTGTGCTTTACAATTCCTTTTGCAAATATTACTCCCCTTTACTTTTGGTGTTTATTGAATAGAAAGAAAATTATACTTACCAAGACAAAAGAATAAAAAATAAAAGACGAGCTCTCTAATGTTTTTTCATCAATTGTGTTTTTTTTTTTTCTTCCCCCCTCCTTATCAGAAGCTATTATAGATGCACCACTCAAAAGTGCAATGTGAAGAAGCGTGTGGAGAGGTCATTCCAAGATCCCTCAATTGTGATCACTACATACGAAGGGCAGCACAACCATCACTGTCCGGCCACACTCCGTGGCAACGCGGCGGCCATGTTGTCGCCTTCCCTTTTTGCGTCGGCCACGGCATCCGTGGGGCCGAGCTTGCCACACGACTTCTTCACTCAGTTTCTCCCCATCAATGTTAATCACAATAATCATCATAATCATAATCATAATCATAATCATAATCAAGGTGAGGTCAGTTCTATATTATACTCAAACCTCGCCCAGCAGTACCGCCAACAGCTTCAAGTTCCTGATTTTGGCTTATTGCAGGATTTAGTTCCCTCATTTAGTCGTCACAAGCAAGAGCCATGAAAATGTTCCATATATATGTTTGGGGAGAACATATATATGTTTATATATTATAAAAAAACCTATATATCTATAGATATATGCATGTTTTGTCTAATAATTGTTTACTTTTGTTTTGATCTTATCTTCTTTCAATGGTATTATGGCAAATATTTCCAAATGTGTTTTTGTCTAATTATTTGTAAACTCTCTCCTCTCTATTTTAAACTTACGTGTAATAACTGATTAATTAGAATATTGTACGTATTAATGATTAAGTGGAGAACATAGAGAATTGAAGAATGCTTATTTAATTTCTGATTTATTGCGTCTGAAAATGTGTTATTCTACATCTTATCAAACAGACTTTATAGAATTTGTCAATAAAGTGAGTATTTATGGTTCTTGTTTAAAGGAAATGACAGTCTCTCTACCTTAATTGGCATTGCATATCCCAAGCAGGGCTGGCTGTTGTTGGCCGGTAAGTTTAGTACTGAGATTATAATTACTTAATTATACGTATCTTTTTTCATATGAAGAGTAGTAGTACTCTTTCAAGATTTCAATTAATAGCGAGAGAGGTTATACGATGATGAAGCTCGTACATAGAAGCCAAGTTTTCTTTAATTAAAAGGAGTATCGTACTCTAACTATACATATCTTCATGCACTAATATTGTCATCATCACTTATATATTTCTTGTTTTGTTAGCCTTTGTGGTTGAATTCTGAACTAGTTCTTCATTTTTGTTTTCTGTTTTCCTTTTCTATAAATAAAATTATGATCGGAGTTTGATATTGCGAGTTGTTCAGTCCAGATTTGTTGTCTCATTTTCTTGTCTCAAAGACTGTCCCCTTAAAAGTGTTTTGATAACTCATTAATTTGTCTAAGAATTTTCAATGTTTAGCATTTTTTATTTGGCTAAGTTCTTAAATTTATATGATATGACATGATATTATTGGGGGTAAGGGCGGATTTAAGAGGGTGCTAGTAGGGGCTAGAGCCACCCACTCAATTTTTTTGTTCTTCTAGTTTTATCCCAAAAATTTTATAATTTTTTACAATTTGTCCCCCACTAAAAATAAATTTTTTTCATAAAGTCCCTATTTTGCCCCCACTAAAAAATAAAAAAATTTCACGTAATCCCCACTAAAATTAATTATATTAAAAAATTTTGTAATTTTACTACTTTGTCCCCATGAAAAATAAAAATTCTTACATAAACCCACTATAATTAAAAATTCTCTCATAGTCCCCACTAAACTTTATTTTTATCTTGAAATTTTTTTTTTTTTATGTATGCCCCCATTGATATATTTCTGGTTCCGCCTCTGATTAGAAGGACAACCAATGAGATAGGAAATCTAGGACAACAAATCTCGAGTTCGAGCTAATTAGTGGTATAAACTTAATTGAGATATGTTATTAAATTTCTCTTATAGCAGCTGTCTTCTCTATATTTAAATTTAAAATAGCAAAAAAAAAAAAAAAAAAAAAAAAAGTTTTAAATAGAAAGAAGAGCAAGATGAAAAGAAAAGAGTTTAAGTTTGGGGGACACTTTAGTTAGTAATACTTATACCGTCTGCTTAATGAACAAATTCTTGTTTTTCGCTTTATGCACCCATGCTTCTAAAATTTGATAGATATAATCATTTTCTATAATATTGGATGTAACGTCCACAGAATCCAGAGACCATGAATTGGATAAGAGGAAGGGTAAAGTCACAATTTTCTTTTCTTTTTCTTTTTCTTTTTTTTTTTTTGGTAAATAAGTCATAATTTTCTTATTACTTTATATAATATCTGTTCCTTTAATAATAAAATTATGTTAAGTTCCTTTCAAAAATAATAAAATAAGGTAACGCGCGTAGAGTTGGTACGTTATAGCTTATATATTATTTAGGTAGGTAATCTATACAAGTAAAATGAAGAAAATTTGTACACGTATAACTCCATTTTACTTTATGAGGTAACATAAGCTGAGTAGATCATGAGATTAGATTAATAAGCAAGTCAAACTTGCTCTGTTCATTAATTATAGAAAATACTAAAATTGTTAATTATAATCTCAATCTAAATATGTAAACTGTCAATTTTTTATTGATGGATGCTTAAAAGATTACCACATCAATTAACTATATCTATCAACAAAAAGATGATAACTCACCACCAAATGAGTTGACATTTAAACGTTGGGATTAGAGTTGATGTCCCTAGTACTAGTTTTAATTGTAAATTAGCTTTTAGTTATGCATTAATAATATTACACTGCCGTGTTAGCTTCCTGATTAGTGATGGTTACAGTTGATATGTATTATACGTTGAGTTTAGCCAATGAGACTTTATAAATGGACAAATGAAAGTTCAGCTTAACCTTCAGGTTGTTTGTCAACTTCAATATTTAGCCCCATATATACGATTCATTTAAACGTTCATTACCATTTCTCATTATTAATTAATTAAACTATTTCAGGATAATTATACATACAATTGACACGCTTTATGCATGCGTATTGTAGAAGTCAGATTATATAAGCTAGTTAGACAAGACTATTTAAAAGAATTAAAAAATATCTTAATTAGAAGCCCCAGTATATCTACTAATCAATACATGGAAAAAATATAAACGAAAAAAACGAAATTTACATGGTGATATTTAAGTTTGATGGACATTTCATTCTCATGAAACTGCTTTTAAATTACAGGAGACACGAACAAGATATATATATATATATATATATATTATAAGCTTACCAAAAAAAATCTTCTATAATTGTGATGTTTTGATCTCTTCTTTCCCCGGTCCTCCCTCTAATGATGATGTTCTGTTGTAAAGATCAATTTTTATATTTCAAAAACTACTTGTTTCTGTAACCTTATACTATATATCTACCTTAGAATACGTATAAATGACTCGTATACCAATAAGAAGTGGAGAGTCCAACCATGAAAAGAATAGAGAGTATTTTTTGAACTGACAATATGTAAGTTACATACTTTAGTCGTTGAGTTGTGCACGATTACAATATTTCTTGCAAAATGAAAATGCGACATTTAAAGTTTTCAAAAAATTTAGAGGGTAAAAATTCAAATTTCAAAATTGAACAAGGATACGTGTCTGTATTCGCAATTTAATTGCTCTCTGATATATCAATTAGGATAATCCGAATTATTAAATGATGATTGAAACATATTCGAATAGTTAACTGTTAGGCTTATTTAGTTGTCTTTGAAGAAAAAAAAATCTCAAATTTTAGTGTAAATTAGTTAATTAATTAATACTTAATAAGCTGTCTACATGATGAGATCAGAAACGCTGGTTCTACTTTTTGGTGAATAGAAATATTGGTTCTATTTAATGTTTTATATAATACTTTTTAAAGTTATTTTTATTTGATAATATTAAGGATATGTATAAGTCATCCCAGCGGTCAAATTTCGAATTATAGGCCTTTGAATTCGGCGCCGAACTTTGGCAGCTTTTCTACAATTCACTTTCTTCTCTTAGCTGTGTCGCTCTCTTCCTCTCGATTACACACACAATTATATGTGTATGTATCTATTATCTATACATTATTAAGAAAGGAGAAAAGATCTGTTGACGTCTTTTCATTTAAAACGATTCGTTTTAAAGGAAAAATTTTTATATTTACTTTTTGGTTCTTGAAAATTTTTCTTGTGGACTAATTTTTATTTTTTTTATTTTATTTTAGTCCTTGTTTAATTTTCTTTTTGGACTCTTTTCATTTTGATCCCTTTTTTATTTCTTTCTTTTTGGACCTTTTCTTTTCGATTTTGGTTTTTTTTTTTTACTTCTATATTTATTTTTGGTCCTATTTTTTCTCTCGGATCTTTTTTTCTTTTTCATTTTAATCATTTTTTCGTTTCTTTTGGGCCTAACTTTTTTTCATTTTAGTCTTTTTTTTTCATATTGATAATTTCTTTCATTTTAGTCATTTTATCCTTTTGGTTTCCTTTTCGTGGCTTTTTCTTAGGTCTTTTATGTATTTTTTTTACTTAGAAATTTTTTTCTCAAATTTAAAGGTTTTCCTGCTCACGCCATTTCATCCAAAACGGTTCGTTTTGGAAGAAAAATTTTTGTATTTGCTTTTTGGTCATCTGGTTTTATTTTTTTGGACCAAGTTTTTTTTTTTTTTCATTTTAGTCTTTTTTTAATTTTCTTTTTGGACCATTTTTTTTTCATTTTGGTCCTTTTTTATTTACTTTTTGGACCATTTTTTTTTTTCGCTTTGGTTCTTTTTACTTATATATTTATTTTTTGGTCATCTGTTTTCTCCTAGATCTTTTTATTTTTTTTTCATTTTAATCTTTTTCGTTTCTTTTGGGCCCAATTTTTTTTCATTTTAATCCTTATGCATATTGATAATTTATTTCATTTTAATCATTTTATCTTTTTAATTTTTTTCCTATTTTTTTCTTGAATCTTTTTATATATATTTTTTAATTATTATTTTAATATTTTTTTATTTAGATAAATTTTCTCAAATTTATCAGCATATGCTTTACACCAGTATATTACTAATTGCCTTGAGCACATTTTTTGTCAATCTTTTTTTTCCTTTTTTGCCCTTAATTTTTTTGCTAAATTACATCTATAAGTCTCACTCACGCTTGGTAACTCTTTGCTTCAACTTAGGGTTAGAGTTGGAAATGAAAAAGACCCTTAAATGTCTTACAAAGCTGAGTAAGTGTGAACACGTGTTCACATGGGACACCCTCTGTCTCCCTTCTCTGTCTCTCTCCCTGTCCCCCCAATAAGATTGCACCACATCTGTTAAAAAACCACGTCTGATACAGAAGCCAACGTCCCAATTTTTACGTCTCCCTCTCCCTCTCGCTCTCTCTCTCTTTTTCCCCCGAGTCCTGACCTTTTTTTTTTTTTTTTTTTTTTTTTTTGGGTGGATAAGAAATTAATGTTATTGAGAAGAATGCAGCCAAGGGTTTCGTAACCAACTTCTGGGCATGACCCAGATCATAATCTCTAACATATAGCCGATCTCTGCCGCACTCTTTTGATACAAACTGTCAATAACATGTTTACTGAATATCAAATGAAATGAAACAAGAGAAAATTACAAAAACTGTAAAAAAAAAAAATTTGTGCGAATAGAATGAGACTCTTTGGATCTGGTACCACAGGAACGACCACACGGTTGTTCCGTCCAAAAACCCGGTCGTTCCTCAACTTCCGTGGTCGTTCCTTCAGAAAAAAGTCCACAATTACTTTTTCAAATTTTCTGGTGTGGTTATTTTTCATTTTCGGGAAAAAAAATTTTTTAACTCTATGTACCACTGGAACGACCACACGGTCGTTCCGTCCAAAAACCCGGTCGTTCCTGTGGTCCCGTGGTCGTTCCGAAGGTTTTTAGTCCTCTAATACATGTGGGCAGGGTGTGGTGTGGTTATTTTTCATTTTCGGAAGAAAAATTTAAAGGTTTTTCCCAAAATAGAGATGACTCAATGTGTCACAAGGTTTTTCCCAAATTTTTTATTAGGCATGTGGTTAGGTTATTGAGTCATCTCTATTTTGGGAAAAACCTTTAAATTTTTTTTCCGAAAATGAAAAATAACCACACCACACCCTGCCCACATGTATTAGAGGACTAAAAACCTTCGGAACGACCACGGGACCACAGGAACGACCGGGTTTTTGGACGGAACAACCGTGTGGTCGTTCCTGTGGTACATAGAGTTAAAATTTTTATTTTTTCCGAAAATAAAAAATAACCACACCAGAAAATGTGAAAATGTAATTGTGGACTTTTTCCTGAAGGAACGACCACGGAAGTTGAGGAACGACCGGGTTTTTGGACGAAACAACCGTGTGGTCGTTCCTGTGGTACATAGAGTTAAATTTTTTTTTTCTTTCCTAAAATGAAAAATAACCACACCAGAAAATGTGAAAATGTAATTGTGGACTTTTTCCTGAAGGAACGACCACGGAAGTTGAGGAACGACCGGGTTTTTGGACGGAACAACCGTGTGGTCGTTCCTGTGGTACATAGAGTTAAATTTTTTTTTTCTTTCTGAAAATGAAAAATAACCATACCAGAAAATGTGAAAATGTAATTGTGGACTTTTTCCTGAAGGAACGACCACGGAAGTTGAGGAACGACTGGGTTTTTGGACGGAACAACCGTGTGGTCGTTCCTGTGGTACATAAACTTTTTTTAATTTTTTCCACTTAAGCGAAAATTAAAAAAAGTCATTCATTCACCTAACTACATGTATTATTGGCCTAAAAACCTACGGATCGACCACAACACGTAATGAATATCATTCAAGCACTTGTTCGTTGCTTTCGAACCGTCAGATTTTTGGCTCTTCAAACAAACTAATAACTGATATAGCAAACATTTCACATTAAACAAAAACCAAAAAACCATAAACAAAAACCAAAAAACAACAAACAAAAAACAAAATACAAAAAACAAAACACATAGTACATGAATTCCTCGAACATAATACATGAATTTCACAAATTACAAGCATTCGTAAAACGGAATTAATGAAAAATAAACTGTCAAACAAATAATTGTCATTATTAGGTGTTGCTGCTAACATCGGAAGGATTTGCTAAGTTGGGACATTTTTTTGAATTATGGCCTTTCTGACCGCATGACGCGCATTTATACTTCTTGACTATACATTCTCCTTGTGAAGGAAAGCGAGTTAATCTTGGCCTCCCTCTAAACATTTACACGTTTGGCGCTGCTACCTTAATGGCTCTTACCTCTTCAGGGATATTGTGCCATTGCGATTCTGAAGGAACAGGATAGATAGTTTCTGCATATGCCAACATCCAATAATCTGAACAGAACTCAGAACAAAGGGAGTATACGTAAGCTCCGGTATGTTGCAGCCGATAAAGACCTGCTGCTGCTATAGCGTGGATGCACGGAATCTTGTCAATGTCGAAAACCCTACACGTGCAACTCCTTGTTGTTAAATTGACACATGCATTGCAATCACCACCAATCACAGTGTATTCATTCTCATTCAGTTGGTATGGCGTCAACGAACCAGCTTCATCAAATCTTCTTCTGAGTATTTCTTCTCTCTTTGGTGTAATTAGTGTGGTCACTAAAACTGATTCTCGACGTCGAGTGAAGAACCATTGTCCCATTGTGAAGAGGACGAAATCAATCATTGCCGTTACGGGATATTCTCTTGCCTTCAGCATCATATTATTCAAAGTCTCGACTATGTTAGTGGTCATAACTTCATACCTGTTGCCTTTAAAGTGAGCTCTTGACCACTTTTGAAACTTGACATCCTTCTCGAGATACTGAGCCACCTTCGGGTATAATTGCCTCATGTCACTGAAATGTTTCCCAAACTCCTCCAAACAATATGCTTCAGCAGCAGCCTTGAACACTCCAAGAGAAGCAGCACTCTTGAAACGGTTCTTAATATTCATCATAACATGATAATAACATGCTCCGTGCTGCGCCATAGGATAAACGTGACTCACCGCGTAACTAATGCTCTGGTTCCTATCAGAAATAAAACATAGCTCTTCGCTGTCAGGTATGACCTCCTTCAGCTTCTGCAAAAACCAAGTCCATGAATCATTGTTCTCAGTATCACCCAAACCTCAGGCAATGGGATAACTGTGATACTCACTATCTTGTGTGGCAGCAACCATCAACATCCCCTTATATTTGCTTTTGATCCAAGCCCCATCTATGCCAATAACTTTTCTCATGTTCCTAAACCCCCGTATGGCTGCTCCTAAAGCCATAAAAAAATACTTGAACTTATTCTCCGAATCAACTTCAATGTGTGTAACTGTACCCTTATTAACCTGTTTGAGCATGTAACAATACGAGGGGAGCATGGCGAAACTGTGTTCTGGCGTCCCTCTGATCAAATTTTAAGCATATTGCCTTCCTTTCCATGCCTTCCAATAACTAACTTGAACATTCAGCTCCTGACTCATGAATCCCATGAGAACTTTTGGATTGGGGGGTTGCTTACAATCGATGAAGTGTCCTTTCATGCGAGCTCCAATTACACGACTGGATGCTTGTCTGTGATTGATCGATCTATTCACCAACGAGCAAGTGTGGATACCATTATATTGTCGAATCACAAAAAAATTCGAACCCGGCATTTTTGTAGCTCGCACCCGCCACAAGCAATTTGGTTCTTCTACACACACGACTTCCTTCAACGACTTGTTTGACTTCTTTACCTTCATTTCAAACTTTCCTTCAATGGCGACGAGGTTTAACTTTGTATTTAATTCTTCATTGCTCTCAAAATGTTGACCCACCATTAAATCCGAACCATCATTTCTGCCGCTATTAGAACTTATCAGTGGAACAAATCTTGTATCTTCTGATTCAGCCTGTTGCCAACGCCTATCATCTTTTTCTGGTACACCATCGTCTTCTTTACGCGAATCATCACCTCCTTCGGATACATCATCACCTCCGTTATCTACACCACAATCTTCATTAGCTACTTCCCCAAGCACTGTCTCTTCTGGTGTTGGATTGGAACCGGTGATTGGAGTTGGATTGAAACCAGTGATCCCTTCATTGATTGGTGTACTAGTTGCACAAATCTGTAGCGGATGCTCATAATTACCAACTAATTCAGTTGGAATAAACCTTGCAACAAATGAGATTTCTTTATTTATCTGACACCCAAAGTAGTCATCATGGAAGCCCAGTGCATAACCACCATTACCGTTCATATCATCATCACCACGAACACATATTGCTTTTCCTTTATCGCATTTCTCTATTTTTGTAACATGTAAAGTCATTCCTCGTTTTTCATTGTAAAAAAACATAAGATCTATGATATCTGAATCGTTGCAAATGAGAGTTGGTGAAGTAGTGTCACCAAAAATGTCACCGACAGGTTTATGTGTTATCTCAATTGCATACATACTTCGATCAATACTTGTTTTGTTGTAGATTGTCTCTTCCAATTCCAAAAACTTGATACTCCTATCAACCACAAAGCCCTTGCTTATACCAGCTCCGAACCACCTCCAAAATCTGCCATCCACGTTTTCCCACTTTCCATTATACTCCACGACAATGTAGATCTGATTCATACCTATCATAGATTTTGACATTATCAATTAACAAACAATATAAAGCATACAACTACAAATTTTACATCAATCAATACAAAAAAAAAAAAACATTTCAGATAATTATCATATATGAACATTCGTTAGTATTTCACACTATAAATAGATCAGAAATCAAACCACATAATTAGCCAAAGTTCACATTCTTCAACGGTAACTACCACCACCTAAAAGCTTTTATTTGATTCATAGTTGAAAGTTAGCAATTCATTATCGTCGTCACAACTTTGGGCAAAAATTTATAAAAAACCCACCACAACCTCATCGGTGACCACCTCCCATAATCAAACACAGCAAATCTCAAAGATAAGTTTTGTGGAAAAATGTGACCATAATTACCTATGAACTTGCTGGATCAACGCCGAAGAGGAATCTCAAACTCGTAATCGAAATGAGTTTTGACGCGTCGCCAGCGACGGAGGTCACGTGCCGGGCGGAACGAGGCTGGGAGAAACCTCGTTCTCTACTGGTAGGGTTTGGGGTTTGGCAGAGTGGAAATGGGAGCGAAGAACCTCTGAATATTTTTTTTTGGTTTGGACGAAGAAGAAGAAGAACGGTCGAAGAAGAACCTCCAAAGATTTTGTTTGGTTTCGACTAAGAAGAAGAAGAAGAAGAATGGTCCAAGATTGAACAATTTGGGCGAATAAGCAGTGAAAGAAGAACGAGAAGAACAATGGAACAATGCACAATATCTTTTTTTTCTTTTTAAGTTTTTTTTAAGAAGAATGGTCGAAGATTGAACTATTTGGGCGAAGCAGCAGTGAAAGAAGAACGAGAAGAACAATGGAACAATGCCCAAGATTTTTTTTTTCTTTTTCAGTTTTTTTTAAGAACAATGGTCGACTCACAATTTGGGCAAAGAAAGAAGGAGGCAGTGAAAGAAGAAGAAGTTCGAACGAGAAGAAGAAGAACAATGTCCAATGCCCAAGATTTTTTTTTAAGAAGAAGAATCACAATGAACTTGGGCGAAGAAGAAGGAGGCACTGAGAAGAAGAGGTTCGAACGAGAAGAAGAAGAACATCACCACAATGTCACTCTGTCTAATGCCCAAGCTTTTTTTTAAGAAGAAGACTCACAATGAACTTGGGCAAAGAAAGAAGGAGGCACTGAGAAGAGAAGAAGAAGTTCGAACAAGAAGAAGCGAGGAAGAAGAACATCAGAAGAAGAACGAACTCAAGAAGAACAGAACAATGTCACTCCTCCTCCTCTGTTCAGTCTCTGTCACTCCTGTCCGATTGTGCCCAAGAAGTTTTTTTTCTTTTTAAGTTTTTTTTATTCCCTTATATTAATTTCTTTTCTTTTTACATTATTTTTTTTTTCAAGAAAGGTTATTTTGCTAATTAAAATTTTTTAAAGGTTATTTTACTAATAAAAAAATGTTGAAAGTCCATTTTACTAAAGCACTCAGGATGAGGCGATGGTAGGGTTAAAAAAAAAACACACAAAAACAAAAAACAAGAAACAAACTAAATAAAAAAATATATATAAAAAATAAAAATAAAAGTGGGGGAAGGAGGAGAAGAATTAACGGACCATTGTACCCTTTTGTAAAGTTCGTTTGGGATACATTTGGAGATGATGTTTTAGAGGTCTGAGATGGTTTGAATTTTAAAAATATATGCTTAGTGAAAATGTGTTGTTTAGAGTGAAATAATGTAAAAATTTGAATTGCATAGAATTTCGAGATGAACAAAACAAGCTCTATATTGATTTTTTTTTCCGAACACATTTTAAGTTTTTACACTTTTAACTCAAGTAATTCAAACGCCTCGACAAACGTTCAAACAACCCAAATCTAAATTTTACAATCCAAACCGTAGCAACAAACACATGCTAAGCATATGTTAAGTTAACCGTTAGAGTTAGTTACAAAATAACAGTCGGCAAAGTAAATAAGACAGAGAACACAAGAGATTTATAGAGGTTCACTCTTAATGTGAGAGCTAGTCCTCTGTAGTGACTCCGGGGGTTTCACTATAGTTGATAAATTGTAAAGTAAATGTCGTAGCAGTAGGAATGGGAAGAAAAAAAAGGGAGGGGGGGGGGGGATTGTGAGAGATAGAGAGCGATTGCAGGGAATAGAGAGAATCAGGGGAAGATGTGGGAATTCCGGGTAATCTAAGATGCTGTGAGATGAGCGTTGGGATCCCTTGGACATATGATGGTGCCCTATATTTATAGATATGATTGTTGTCCATTTTGGTGTTGAACATGCCGTATTTGGTGAAGGGAAGTTATCTCTTCTTGATCTAGGCTAACTTTCCTTATTTGAAGAGCTTTTCCGGAAAGAGAAACTAACCTTTTAGGTTGATTCTTGACTTGATTTGGGCTGATCTTTGCGTGGTTCTTGTGCAAGGATGAATAAGGAAGTTTTTCTGATATTTTCATGCTATGAATTCGGGCACGTGCCTGAATCGACTCTGGAGTTGATTTCTTGAGTCGATGGGCCTCGGCTCGACCTGACAGGGTCTCAAGTTTATCAGGCTCTCGAATCGACTCGACGAGTTATTGGATTGACTCTTGAGTTGATCTTCTTGATTTGTGTTGTCACGTGGACGGTGAAAAATGAGGTATGAAATTTGACCTCAATAATTACAAAATTAAATATTTAAAATGAAAAACGGAGGGACAGTCCCTTACTGGCAACCGAGGGACCCTATAAAGTAGAAACTAGAAACCTAATATGATATTTTATAAGCTATAACTTTCGAACTTTATAAAGTTAGCAAGTTCGAGAAACTCATATTATTGGGCACCATCATTAGCTTGACCATACAAATCTTTCTGTTTACATCACTTCATCACGATTTTTGAGTATAATTTGATACTAACAACAACAAAAAAAGTCAAGAGTATATATATATATATATATACATATATATATATATATGTATATATATATATGTATACTTCCAATTGTTTAGGCTTTTTTTCCCCTTCAAATATACGCCTTCTAAGATTTTTGAATTTGATAATTAATTTACTCTTTTTCTATTTTTTATTATCGACTCCTGAATTTGTAATTTTTGACATTATGAGTCATTCTCACTAAATTCTTTAAAATTTGGACTATTTTTTTGTACATTACTTACAAATAATAGTTAAAAATGCATTATTAATCATGTTTACTTAATTTAAATATAAATTTTTATGAAAACTTTAACCTAATTCAAATATAACTCAAATTTTAACCTATATTTTGAAAGAAATTTATATTGAGATTAAGTAGAAATGATTGACGATATCTTTTTTAGGCTACAATGTGCAAAAACCATCCAAATTTTAATGAATTTGAGTAAGAAAGATTGATGATACCAAAAATCATGAGTTAAAAGAGGTTGATTGTAAAAAAAAAAAAAAAAAAAAAATTTAGATACTAAATTATGAGATTTGAAAGCTATAGTCTATGGTTTACCGTGTTTACTATGTAATAGTACATAATAAACTTATTTATACGATTTAGTAGTTATTTAAACAATGTGCTCGAATAATACCACGCTACTAAAGACAAATTAACTCTGTCTCTGGCATACTAGCTAACTATAGTAAAATAATTGCACACGAATGTCACGCAGACAAATGAACTTTAGAGTTAATCGATGCTGCTTACATATATACTAGGAAATGAATGCACGTGCAAATGTTAATTTAATGCAAATTTTTTCATAAAACTTAAGATTAAATGGAAGTTTTAAACAAACTCGTGTCAAAAGACACTAATCACATTTTTACCCGCATACCGTTTTCTTTCTCCTCCTCTTTGTGACACATGTATAAAGCATGTCTTTATAAAGAAACATATGGCAAGTTTTTCATTTTTGTTAAAAAAAAAAAAGGGGGAGAATATGTGGTAAAGTCCTTTTTATATACCCTATTGATAGAGTTCATTTTTAAACCGTCACGATTTAATTGAACGGTTGAGATGTTGTTTGTGCATGATAATTATAATGTATCTTAATCCACAATATTATATACTAAAAATAAAAAAATAGAAATTCAAAAAAACTAAGAAAAAAAAGGTTTATCAACCAAAAACCGGCGGCCCCCCGACGCCGGTGAAGACGCCGAGGAGCCCCCCCCCCTTCCCTAGACGATGTCGCCCTCCCAAACGGTGACCAGATGTGGCTTTGGAGGGGATTGGGTGCTCAAGAGCCAAGGGAGGGGGGGTCGCCGGGGCTCGAGCCCGAGGGGTGGGGGGTCGCTGGGGCTCGAGCGCTGGGGGGGGGGGGAGGGTGGGGGGCTCAGGTTGGGGCTCGTTGGCTTCAGGAGAGCGAGGGTCGCTTGGGCTCGAGCGTGGGGGGGCTCGGGTTAGGGATCGTTAGAATCGGAGGAGGGGGGATTGCCTGGGCTCCAGCGCGGGGGGGTGGGGGGGCCCGGATTGGGGCTCGTTGGCGTTAGGGAAGGGCGGGACTTGTCGGCGTCGAGGGAAGGGGTGTCATCGACGTCGGGGGAGGGGGGCTTGTCAGCATCGGGCACAAGGGGGTGGGGGGTCCGTCGGAGTCCAACTTTTTCCTTTTCCTTTTTTATTTTTTTTTTCTTTACTTACTCTATTAGAGTATGCGATAGTGCCTATAAATAATCATATGCATCCTTAATATCCACACCATCGGATCCAATCTTTGTGGCTCAAAAAGGAACTCTACTAATAATAACTCTCAAAAAGTCTCTAACACAATCTTCAAAAAAAAAAAAAAAAAAAAAAAAATTTACCCCACAAAATTAAACAGTAATAAAACAGAAAAAGGCAATAAAAAATAGATTTTCGTTACCAGAGTAAAGAAAAAAATTTTACCAAGAAACTTTTTTTACCTAACGTGTTCACTCTATGAAAAGACACATATGAACGGATTCACATCCTCTGACCTCTTCTCCTGCCTCCAATAAGATTGCACCACATCAGTCGAAAAAGCCACATCATATACATGTCAGCAAAGAAGCTAACGTCCCAATGTTAACGTCTCCGTCCCTCTCTTGCTTTTTCATCTTCTTTCTCCCCTTACTAATTCGTTTCAGCACTCGGTCATGGGCATCGGCTCTCGCCGCCGTGTCGACGTCGAGGCTCATCCGCCGTTCTGTGGCGGTGAAGAAGAATAAATATCTTAGGCTGAAACCAACCAGGTCCGTCTGTAATCGTCGTCAATCTTGCTCCGGCATCGATCGATTTGAGTGCTTCCACACCAAACTTGACTGAGGCGCTTCAAATCCAAAACAAAATCCCATTAAAAATATCAGGAAAAAAAAAATAAAACATTAAACATTAAACCCAGAAAAATGGGTATCCCTTCTTATCTTCTCCACGCTGGTGCCTTTGCTTTCTTCATTTGATTTTCATAGTACATAGAGTTAAATTTTTTTTTTCTTTCCGAAAATGAAAAATAACCACACCAGAAAATGTGAAAATGTAATTGTGGACTTTTTCCTGAAGGAACGACCACGGAAGTTGAGGAACGACCGGGTTTTTGGACGGAACAACCGTGTGGTCGTTCCTGTGGTACATAGAGTTAATTTTTTTTTTCTTTCCGAAAATGAAAAATAACCACACCAGAAAATGTGAAAATGTAATTGTGGACTTTTTCCTGAAGGAACGACCACGGAAGTTGAGGAACGACCGGGTTTTTGGACGGAACAACCGTGTGGTCGTTCCTGTGGTACATAAACTTTTTTTAATTTTTTCCACTTAAGCGAAAATTAAAAAAAGTCATTCCTTCACCTAACTACATGTATTATTGGCCTAAAAACCTACGGATCAACCACAACATTTCCGGAACGACCACGGAACAACCACGGAAGATATGCGTCGCTCACAACACTTAATGAATATCAATCATAAATCATGTCTATGGATGCTGACTTATTGAGTTTTCTAAATTTTTTTCTCTTAAACAAAAAACAAAAAACTAAACACTAAGCTAATGAATTCTTCGAAAATACTTAATGAATTACACAAATTACTATCATTCGTCGAAACATAGACTTAATTTAATTTTTTTTAAATTAACGGAAAAAAAAAACCATTTCTTCACATAATGTTCTGTATTATTGGCCTCCAATCCCATGGAACGAGCACAAAACCCAATGAACGACCACGGAATTTTACGGAACGACCGTGTGGTCGTTCCGTAAAAAACATTGACTTTTTTATATTTTTCCCTTCGAACGAAAAAAATAATAACCAATAATCACCGTTCCGTAATGTAAGATTTGCCTAAAAAAAAAAACATATTTGTCAAACAATAACCAATAGCCAATAACTGTATTTTTTAAAATTTTCAATGAAGCGAAAAAAAAAAAAAAAACCAACATATTTGTAGCACTTCTTGACTATACACATTCAATTTTTTGATTAATGAATAAAATAACTACAGTTAACATTATTCCGAAAATGAAAAATTAAAATAGTATCCAAATATTGTGGTTACAAATTCATATATAAACATATTGGCAGTCAACGGAAACATAGTACTAAATTTCTTGATTCTTTAAAGTGTTTTTGTAGGCTTAGAAGCAGCTTGCAACCTTTTTTCAGCATCATAACTCGAGTGCTGCATCTTGTTTGGCAACTGTACCACATAAGGTGAGCGCAAGACCGCCGCTCTTTTCCGCAGCCTCTCAGGCCGGCCCGCGCTCTTTTGAACATTTTCGATATTGGCATCGACTTGCATATCAACCACCCTGTCATGGGTATATTCGGCACCTTCTCTTATTTGTTCGTCTTGTAAGAGATGTTGCTGGCAATCGAAATTATCCCCTCCACTGTATCTAGTACCTACACCTGGTGAGAACACCCGCTCAAACTCTACATTCACCCCACCACTACGTGGCTCCTTATGCATGGCCATAGCAGCCTCTATTTTTTCCATAATCGTCTTATTATTTTCCTCCATCGCCTTATTAATTTCCTCCATCTTCTGCATCATTGCCGCCTCGTGATTGGCCAACATTGATTTGATATGTGTTTCGTGCTCTCCTATACGACGGTCAATATAATGCATCAATGACTCTAAAGTAGGAGTTGAGGCTGTGGGCATCGCGTCGTCCGTCTGGGGGCCAAAATGGGTTGAGAATGTAGGTGTCGGGCCATGTGTTTGCTCGTCCCTGGGGGGAGAGGCTCGAATTGGTTCAAACATAGTCGGTATGGTTGGGAAGGACGTCGAGGCTGTAGCAGGATCAAGAAAGGTGGGACTTGTAGGCATCGGGTGTTGTCGGTGGTAGACCACGGGAGTAGAGGATCTAATCATCTGCTCATGTGCCGAACTGACGGGGAAAGACCTTGAGTGCATAGCAGGATCACGTGTGATGTGACTTGATCTAAGTTCATTATATCTCTGGTCGCAATCGGCAACACTACATAGGATGACATATCCCTCTAATAACTTCGTCAGGCCATCAATGACATCATCACTGCAGTCCTCTCGTCTTTCCATTCGCAAATAATAATCTCGTTGCCTCTCCTTGGATGTAGAATTCAAAGTAGGACGGACTGTAAACTGAATGAACACAAGTGAAAAATAATGAAAAAACTCAAATTTTAGATCTAAACAAAAAAACAAACAATTTAACGAGTTGGTTAATACCTCAGGATATCTCATGGCCTCCAAGCAACGTTCAAATGAGGTGCCAATAGGGTTCTTAACAATCTGCCAACGAAGACACCGTGGCCCATTTTTGTTCTTCTCATTCAAGGCTAATTTGTTAGCCAGCATCTCACCTAACTTCGGCATAGCCTCAAAAGCCCATATCTGTAGTACAAAATTAATTATGGTTAAAATTACACTGCAAGAATAATGTCCATTTATAGCATACAACAATAACATGTTTGAAAAAGTGTCACAACACAACACTTGTTAAACTTTGCCAACTTATAAAATATATTTAACAAAAGTATTGAAGAAAAGCTTACTTGAAATATCCATGGGCAACCATAGAAGTTGTAGGTTGTTGAAGATTTGTTAAACTTTGCCACCAGATCAGTTTTTATGTAATCCAATGTCTGATTGTAACAAACATTCCCCCATGGATATTGAGTGAAGAAGTTTAGATCGTTCGCATATTGGAGCCAAGAAGGATTAACCACCTTTTTGCTGTCAGAAGACATCAAGAACCCTGCTACCATGTACAGAAAGGCTAACTTTACCCTATCGTCGGTCCTAACCTTTGTAACGCTCAACTCTTTTAGTTTTTGGGCAACATCCGCTAACGAAACACCTTTCTTTGTTGGCCAATATTTGTTTTTCAACTCGTCATTTTGTTCTTGAGCTTTGATTTCATCCTCAGAAGGTCCACCACCCGTGTATAAACCTGAAATCAAGACGAACTCATTGAGAGAAAACCTCAATGGTTTTCCCTCAATTAAGAACCATACTTCATGGTCCTTTTGACATACTGTTTTTTTCAACAGCAAATAATGAGCCAACGCACCGGAAAATGCCCCTCCGATGGGCAAGTCTATGAAATGGCCTAATTGAGGATAACTTCGAAAAACGGTCTTAACTTCCTCAGTTAGCCATATCTGAATTTCTTTGAGGATTGCCATTTTCGATCTGATTGTGACTTTAGCACTGAAGTATTCTGCCAGGATAAGTGGAGGCAATTCTTTGATCTCTGATGTGAGGACCATCCTAGACATGTCGGGCTCTTCCTCATCAACCTCCTCATTACTTGAATTTATATTCATCTCATTTGTTTCCTAAAACATACAAATATATGTCGTTTAGATATATTAAAAAAAAAAACAAAAAACAAAATGGATCCATTGCAAAATAATCATAAATAAAACAAGTCGCTTATTATTTCATCACCGAGACATCTACCTCTTTACGTACAACACCGGAATATCATCATAATTTTTATAAAGAGTAACTACGAAAAATTTACATTTAATTACAACTCCCATATTACCTCTCTATCATTCCTATCGAACCCCGGAGGTGAAGACGATAGCAACGACGTGGTTGCCTGCGATGACGAAGCCGACGACATAATCAAAGGCGGCGACGATGGAACATCCGACTCCGACATCCTGAGCTTCAAGTGTTGGCTGTAGGGAGTATGAGGAAAGTTGGAAATGGGGAAGAACAGTGACAGGTTGGCATTCAGAAGTCTCACTGTGGCTCTTCGAAGGAGCAAGAATCCTGAGGAAAACAAAAATAGATCAGATACACCATAAATTATGGACAACATGAAAGGTTGCATCAAACTACCATAAATTATGAGCAATAAAGAGTGAAATTGAGAAAGAAATGAGTATCATAACCAAAAAGGGCAATCAATAAGGGGAAAAGAAAAATTCATAGCATCAGAATCTAAGTTAAATTCAAAAAGCTCTGATGCAACATCACCACAAACATCCTTTTATTATGCCAACTGTATAAAAGCAGAGTACAAAAAAAATAAAAAATAAAAAAAAAGAACAGATCCAAAAGAAATGTAAATCTGTATGATGATTCGAAAATAGGATGATTAATACTACGTCAAAATAAGGACACATTTTATTGTTTTGGGAGGGCTAAATAAAGACATGTATATATTTTGATTTTATATATATATATATATTTTCTGAACTTGATTACCACTTCAGTCAAGGTACGGCTTCCTTTATAGAACTTGTGATTACATAAACATAAAAAACTCGAAATCTCGAACAACAATATTAATCTGTCGGAAAAACATCTAGAACATTCCTATGAAAGAAAAGAAATAGATCAAAATGCTTGACAGAATTTACTCAGCTTGCTTATTTACTTTCTAATTGTTAATTACAGAAATCAGTCAAAAGGAACAAGATTTACAGAAAACAAAAGTCAACAGTTTCATCAGCTGAAAAAGAAGTAGCATAAGCACAACCAATACGAAGAATTCAAACATCCGAACAAGTTAAGCGTCCAAAAATCGTGGAACAAACAAATAAGATCTCGGAGATGGACGAAGTACCGCGAACAAACGGAAGGTTACAGAACTGAAATTCGATTCACAAAATCATAAGAAACGCATCTAAATTCTGCCATTTGATTCGGAGAAAAAAGCGATACAGGAAATTTACCTGAAGAGATGGATTTGTAGTACGATTAGGAAAAAGTAGATGCGCGAGGCTATCGATGGGAGGTTGTTTACCCATCGATTTGACGAAGACGGTGATGAAGAAAACGACTGAAAAATGACCACAATGAGTTAAAGGATTAATGAAGACGGTGGTGGAGGCGGCGGA
The DNA here is from genome assembly GCA_009761775.1 of Ficus carica. NCBI lineage: Eukaryota > Viridiplantae > Streptophyta > Magnoliopsida > Rosales > Moraceae > Ficus > Ficus carica. Next base: position 17,215,766 of record CM019743.1, read on the forward strand.
TTTGGGGAGACTCTTTTGAGGGGAGGGAACGAGGAAGAAGAAGAAGAAGCAGAGGAAGGAAGGAAGGGAAGAGGCAAGTTTGAGGTGGCGGCGGAGCTTGTGGTGGTCGGAGGGGAAGAAGAGGAAGAAGAAGAAGAAGAAGATTTGGGGGTCGGATTTAGGGAGACTCTTTTGTGGGGAGGGAAGGTAAGGGAACGAGGAGGAAGAAGAAGAAGCACGGGAAGGAAAGGAAGGAGACTCAACAAGTTGAACTTCCAGAAGTGAAGTTCGGTGCCCAATACCCAGATTTCTTCTTTTATTTTTTTATTTTAATTAATTTTTTTAATTTAAAAAAATTTATTTACACAATCAGCATTTTTGGGAATAAAAATAATTCAAAATAAAAGGGAAAGTCATTTCCCTAATAAAACTTTGTTGTTAGGTTATTTTGGCAAATTGTTCCCTCATCCTCATCGACAAACCCTCCCGCCCTGCCGCTCGTCTCTATATTTCCTTCATTTCTTTTCCCTCTCCCTGCCACGTCGCCAGCCACTCACGGCTCGAAAAAGAAGGGTGACGACTTGGCGATGGTTTTCACTTCAGTTTTGCTCTCATAAATGTTTTCTTCATTTGATTTTTTTCTCTCTGTATTTTTGTTTTTTTTGTTTTGGCGATTAGGTTTTGGGCAGCTGGCAATTTTTGCAAGCGTGTCCATTGTGTTGCAGGGGTAGATTAGGTTTTGTGCAAAAAGGGCTTAATTTTGGGATTACGGTCTAATTGCAGAAGACCAAACCCCCAACAAAATGCCAAGTATTTACTCACGCTTAGTTTTTGCTTTTTCTGTTTTGCAGGCTTTGGTTAATGAATTTTAATTCATTTACTGACAGGTAAATTTATCTATATATTGTATTTACCAATTTTTTGTACCGATAAACAATCACAGGAACACTGGTATAGAGAAGTACTGTCGTTTGGTTGTAATATCCTAGAAACCGAGTTTATAGAAATTGTATGCATGTTTAGTTTATAGCTCTTAAAGGGAATAGCAATCTAATGACAATTTTAACGAACTGGGAGGAAAAAAACTTTAGATAAACCTCTAAATTAGGAATTTTGCAAAAAGACCATGGAATTCATTAGCAAGATTGGTTTGTTTGCTGAAAGAATCAATGCTAAAGAAAAACAAAAACAAAAATTTTTTTTTCTCTTCTTTTTGATGTGACTATGGCTTTATGTTAAAAAAGGAGTTTGACACAAGCTGTGTGGGATTATGTAAGGATGGAGCAAAATGTTTGGTGGAGACCTTGGTGGAAAAATTAAGTTGTCCTGTTTGTTTTCTTGGTGTATTTTGGCAATTTGATTCATACTAAATGTGTCGAGTCTAACAAAAAAAGTTTCTTGTTATTACAGCGTTTTAAACATTAGTTCTTTGTTAGAATACTTGGGATCAGAAGTAAAAGGAGAGAAAGAGAAGAAATAGGTTAATGAGTTGCTATGCTAAGGAATTCTAGTTTTTCCCATCAGAATGTTTGAATAAACTTATGTTTTGTCAATCCTTTTGAGCATTTGGTGTTTCTTTTTCAGTTTTATTTATTTATTTATTTATTTTTTATTTTGGTTCAAGAAGATTAGTTTGCTCATTTGGAAAATTGGCATTAATAAAACTTTTTCTTATGTTGGTCCAGTGCCTAAAAGGAAGGTGATAATGGAGTGTAGCTCTAGAGGAACTTCGTAACTACAGTCAACGGAGAACCTTCAAATTGAAGTCGAGGACCTTTGGAATATGAACAAGGATAGTCAATGGTGTCTGGAAGATAGGCAGGTGCACATGAAACTGTGAACAAAATGAGCTTAATCTAGAGACTCCTTTCAGCAACTTAGACCTCATTGATATCATTCCAGATTTTATTTTATTATTATTATTATTATTATTATTATTATTATTATTATTTGACCGGATGATCCCAGTTTCTTTATAGTTCTACATCTTTAAGATTATATGTGCATTAGGTGTTTCTCTTGTACATAGATGATGTTGACAGATTCATATGAATTTTTAGTTGTATTGTTAGATTTGGAGTTATTTTAATAAAATCTGATGTTTTATTCATTAAATATGTCAATATTATTTGAAAAATACGTAGAAATTTTAAAATTTTTTGGCCATCAAATTTGAATCAATTTGGCACCAAAACAATTTGGAAGCTAACATCTTTTGCTACCAATTTTTTGGTAGCAGAAGGTAAAATTTCTTTGGTTCTTAAATCTCAATTATTTTGTTACCAAATATTTGATCACTAAATCTCGCACATTTCATTACCAAATACATTTTGTTATCGAAATAATTGGTTCCTAAATCTCATATTTTTTGCTACCAAATACCTTTCAATATCAAATATATGGTAATTGAATCTCATATTTTTTGCTACCGAATACATTTTGTTATCAAAATTTTGGTTTCTGAAATATCATACCTTTTGCTATCAACTACAATTTTCTACCAAATTTTTGGTCACCAAATATCATAATTTCACTACCAAAAAAAAAAAAAAAAAAAATGGTAGCAAAAACGTTTCGCTATCAAAAATTTGGTAGCGAATACTATTTGCTACCGATTTTTTACGACAAAAAACAAGACATTCGGCTACCAAATTTTTTTGTATTAAAAAATTCAAATTCTTGTAGTGTTGTTAGACTAAACTAATTATCATCCACCCAACAAAACTAGCATATACAAAGACAGTTCAAGCATTTGATATATAGGCATCTTTTACCCCTCTAGCAACAACCAAAACCATATTATGTACGTATATATCTAGCTATACTAAATCATCCACCAGTCCATTAGCAAATAAAAAATCATCCACCAGTCCTAACCATCATGGTAGTTTGCACAGTCCTATAAGTTAGTCTCTGAACGTTAGTTTTCAATATCCGTGAATCTCTGAGCAACCTATTAGGATTCCAAATATTTAAAATAAATCAAACACACAAATAACTAAGACACCATCTTAATCTCTTACCTCTCTAGTTAAAGAACCATATTTTCCCCTCAATGTGGCTACTTCTTCTTCAAGCTCTCTAATCTGCCAAAGAAAAACATCAAATTCAAAACTCAAGTAAAATAATAAAAAAGAATTATAGATAACCAACATTTAACTGCTACCCTTAATTTTTGGGACTCTAATTCTTCTTTTTGTCTGTCTTTTGTAGTGATATTTGATAACATGTTTGTAATATTTGCTACTGTCAACTTCCGCTCTCGAAGCATTTTCATACATTTTTCGGCTTCCTCGTATGGCCCACTATCTCTCCTGCAGTAAGTCATTATATATATCAAATAATTCTTATTAGTGAATAAGTTAAAAACCAACTATACTTAGTATGATAAATACCTCTTGTTTCCCAATAATAGCTTACTAATCAAAACCTCACACACGTAGAAGATGGTCTTCGAAACAATGAACGTGCTTATTACCAACCACATAATCGCAAAAACTCTTCCTCCATTCATCTTGAAGTAGAAATCACTAACCTACAGTGGTTAGAGATGTTATGGTAAAGTAAAAACAATCAGGTTAATCCATGTCTTCTTCCATAGAGTGTGATGCCAACGCCCATACAACTATGCATAAACTAGAAGCTGTCAATGCCGCGAAGCACTTTGTAAGCAGTTTCCTCATACCATCTTCATCTATGTAACACAAGAAACTAGTCACTAGCCCTTGATCCATGCAACTCAACAATCTGGCACTAATGCGATTGAAGATGGATTGACGAGCACTATATGAGATAATAGTCCAAATCCCAACAGCATCAAGACCGAGACAAAAATCTTAGCAGATGATAACTGGGGGATGATGTCTCCATAACCGACGGTAGAAAAGGTGACCGTCAAATAATAAAGGGCATCGATCAAGGCTAGTATAAAGCTCTGTGATAATGGTGTCAAATCCCCCTGTTTGCACCATTTCCCCAAAATGTGAGAATGCCATAAATCAAATAGAAAATGATGGCCAAAAATAGAATCAAGTAAGTGAGATTTGTGCGAGAACTCCCAATATCATCATTGTTGTTGGTTGGATGCCCCTCTACATGGGATGAACCTTGGCTGCTTGACTCTCATCCTTTAACATCAGTGAGATTTGGGTTAGAAATCTCAATCTCGTTAGGGTTGTCAGTCAAATGAGCCACTGACTGGGGTGAAACATCATGCAATGATTCTCGATTGGCTGACTCGATGACTAGTACGTCTCCTGGTGTAGACAAAAGACGCTCCTCCATGAAGAATCTGCATAATCTAATGATGAAGTTTAAAAAGTTAAATAATGTGTTGTATAACCAAGATAGAGGAGATAAATGAGATGAAATCTAGATAGAGCAAGAACAATTTCCATTATTATACAAAGGAATATAAGCAATTTGAAAATTCTCGGTAACAAAAGATCCAACATAATATGATCACTAATCAGGATGCACTAAGATGAATAAGAACAAGAACACAAAAAATAGGAAACTAGAAGATAAAATGGTCAATAGTCACTAGTAACTCTTTGCTGGGACTAAAATCATTCAGATACTTCAGAAACAAAATTAATAAAGTAATTGAATTCAAAATAATTCTAAGCCGCAAATATAGTTCTATAGTTGGAATTAAATCATATCCTAAAATTAAATCCAAATTTAAATTCTAATCTTGTTCTTGAACAATATCTTCTTATTGAAAAAACTTTGACTTAAACGAATTTAAAAATTCATGATAATAAAAGATCCAACACAGTACGATCACTAATCAGCACATTAACGAGAGTATGCACCAAAATAAATAAGAACAATAACACAAAAAGAGGAAACGAGAATATTAAATATTCCTTAGTCACTAGTCAATCTTTTGCTGAGACTAAAATGATTAACATATGCTTCAGAAATAAAACGAATAAAGTAATAATCCTAAGACGTAAATATAATTCTATAGTTGGAATTAAATAATATCCTAAAATATAGCTTTGCAGTATCATTCAAAACCCAATTTATATTCTAATCTTGTTCTTGAACAATATCTCCTTATTGATCGGTCCCATAATTATTTCTTTTATTGATTGGTACCGAAACTTTTAAAAATAGCACGATATGATCTTTTTTACTTATAGACATTAAATTTTTGACGGTTTTTCATCACATCATCTCAAATTACACTAAAATACTCGAATACCCTGAATATATCAAAACTCTCTTTTAAAAAATAATTAAAGAAAAAACCTTTAAAAAAATCCCAAAAAAGATAACCAGTGTGTTTCTTCTCCTTCTCAATCCCTCATATGCCAAAAATGGAAGTACGAGCAAAAAAAAAAAAAAAAAAAAATTCAACAAAAAACTTTTTCAGCCAAAAAAAAAAAAAAAGGGAATTACGAGCCGAACCTCACCGTCTCCTTGCAAAGCTCAAGGTTGCCACCAAACCCAGATTTGAGACCAACCTCACCGTCTCCTTGCAAGGCTCAAGCTCTTGCCACCAAACCCAGATTTGCGGAGAGGGAGAAGAGAGGATCTGCAAGGCTAGCGCCGTCACGAGCTCACCCCTTTGCCCCTTCGCAAGCCACCGCGAGACCGGATGATGAGTCAGCTCAGTGAGCGTCGTTCTTCATGCGTGAAAGGATCATTTGAATCCCTTTTCATGAGCTCAAGAACCGATCGATAAAAGAAAATAATTGACGAACCAAATGGCACTTCATAAGGAGTTTTAAGTACTAATACAGTAATTTACCCAAGAAAAAAAGAGAGAAGAAATAACAGGGTACCAAATATCAATGGCCGGCGTGTAGGCGTGTGCACCTTCTCCGGTAGTCGGCCGTGCAGAAGATCGGAGAATGCCGAGTCAACTGAAGTGGAGCTCCGAACGGCGTGGCGGAGCTTTGTGAAATGGAGATGAAAATTAGGAAATGAGGAAGAAATTTAGGCGATGAGTAACAACCATTCAAGTTCAACTAGCAATTTCTCTCAGTTTCAGGGAAAAAAAAAAAAAAAGGAAAAAGACCAGGTTACATGCTTCAGGAAAATAAAGGTAGAAGAAAAGGAAAAAGGGGTTACCAGAAGAGAGCTTCCACAGTGAGAGAGTAAGAGTGAGAGAGAGAGATGCCAATGCCAGTTTGAGGGTGAGTGAGAGTGAGGTTACATGCTTATATATGGATTTTTTTTTTTTTTTTTTTTTTTTTTTGGGTTGGGGTTTGCTTGATCACCAAGTTGTCTGAGGTAACCATTTCTTCAATTTCTCGACGTCCCTGCCAAGGTCGTTGCTGCACGCGCGTCCCTGCTAATTCTTTTTTTTTTTTTTTTTCTCTCTTAAGGCTTTGTTTGGACCACAGGTCTAAACCCATGAATTTTAACTCAATTTTTGTCTTTTTCTCAAAAATTTTTTTGTCTTTTCTGAAAAAGTACACATCAATTACTATTTAAACTTATCAATTTCAACTCAAACTCATACACCAAATAAACCCTTAATTTTTGAATCAGCTTGTTTAAAATCTCTACCGTCAGATTTTCTTGCATGTAATCAACAAACCTCCACGTATATCATACAATAGTCTTGATGATCACTCATGCATGATCACCAGCGTTGACTTTGATGTCAACCCATTTGAATTCGTCTGATCATTTGATTTTTTTTTTTTTTTTTTTTAATTTCTTTCATGTAACCGGCTCAATGTTGTTTCACGATAACAGTACTCACTAGTAATCTTGTCGTTTCTAAGATTGCTCTTTGCGATCAGACCGTTCATTTTCTCTGGGATTACGATCAGTGATCTGATCTGGCTTGATGAGCACTTAAAATGATCAAAACTGATTATGGTCCCTCATCTCGAGCGTTTGATTTTACGTTTGATTTTAATCAATCAGGTAATTTTAATCAATCAGGTAATCAAAAGCTAGCCAATACATACTCCACCAATAGCTATGTCACACATTTGTTTTTATGTAAATCTTTTCCCAATACACACACACACACACACACACACATATATATATATATGTATATATGTAATATACTCTGATGTATTTGTTGACGTACACTTGATCACATTTATTTTATGTCTCAAAAAAAGCAATTTCCTCATCTCTAGTCCTACAATTCGCACTCAACTAACCACACACACACGCGCACATAGATATCCTTGGCACTTTCTGAAATCTTCATCAACAACAATAGCTATGAATCAAATTAACAAAAACAAAAATTTCGAGAGCTTGTATTATATAATGGAGGACCACCATGCATGTTAAAATTGAAGGATCTCCAACAAATTATTAAGCACGACGTAACTAGCTAAACATTGTTCGCCCATACCTAAACAGTCCGATTATCAGCACTTAATTAATTTGCTTTAACCGGTCACTAGTATATATTTTGTCGTTTCTAATATATTGCTCTTTTTAATTCTTATCATATATATAATTCATCGCCTTTTCTAGATTAATGTCGTCTTGTTGCCCTTCCTTTTTTTTTTTTTTTTTTTTTTTCTCCTTCGTCTATATTCCGTTGTTGTTGTATTTCTTTTTTCTTTTTTCTTTTTTAAATAATCCGATGCAACCTTTTTGAACATTAATGAATTGGACTAGTTTTTAAAAATTTAGTTTTTCTCTTTAAGATAGCAAACTTTAGTCAGCGTGACAGCTCGTATTTCATCCAAATCATTCTTTCTACTGTTTCCTTGGACGAAAATGTCCATGACATAGTATATATTTTTACGATATAATCTAAATTTTAAAGTCTCCACATAAATAACAGAGATAAACATATTTTTCCAAAGTGTTCATGAAATGTTCATTAATGTCGATGTCGATGGAGTTGTCGAGATTTTGATTTATAGATAATGTCGATGGAAACGTCATTATCGACGGATATTTTGGAAAAAAATGGATACTTAAAGAAAAACTTATAATTTTTTATTAAATCTTTACAAAATATCAAAACAATCAATATTACATAATTTAAACTAATTTTATAACAAGAATAATATAATTTTTAAATCAAATATAAGAGCTATATTGCATGATGTAATAGTAAAACATAATAATTAAGCATTGATTGTAATTTCAATATGATATTACGTACTCATTAATCATTATACATAACATTTGACAATATTATAGAGTACATAAAAATTAAATGTCAAACATAAAAGGGTACATATAAGTTTCAAGTATACTTAATCGAAAAAGAGTTTCTAGTAGGTTGGAAAACATTAGGTAGTTGTCGACCCCGATCTAATAGAAACAATACATTTGTCAAGATTTTACCCTTAAATGGTTTTGAAGGAATTGTTAATGTCTCACATGTATGTTTCTTGGTCTCTATCAACTATTTACCCATAAATTGAATATTGTTGATTTGTTCAAAATGGTGAGTAGTCTTGATGGGTATGTAATGACCTCTCGATATCAATTTGTGGTGGATGATAGACCAAATATATATATATATATATATAACTGTCTTGATTTTGTGCTTCTAAACTAGACACCATTTGAGAACTATAAGGAGGGTCATAACCGTATGAACTTGATTTTTAATCTCAAGAAATAAAAACTCAAGACGAATCTTCATCAGTTTGACTCATTTGAGTCACACCACGTCTTCTTATATGCTATTTTCCAATTACCCAATACACTCACCTGCTATCTTACAATCGCGATCTTCATCATATGTAGCATGTTGTCATATTTTATTCATATTAAAAAAATGAAATGTGTGTAAAAATTAAATTTTTTTTGAAAAAAAAAAACTCTCCGAGATTTTAGACATTTTGTGAAAATATCCAAAAATATCCTGGATATTTACAGATATTACGGATATTTTTAGACATTGTGGACATTTGACGGATACTTCGAGAAGAAATATCCTTCCCCCCGTTATCATGTCTAGACTTCAAAATATAGATAATGTCATAGAAATATCGATGATGTCATGGACATTTTATCCTTGGACTAAATTGCCTACAGCATCGATAAATATCCAAGATATTTTTGAAAATTTGCATATAATATGTCTGTAAACGTCAGGAATGTTTTCTCTTGAGAAAAACATGCAAATGTCAGGAATTTCAGAATCAAGCCACAGGGAATGCTAATTCAAATATACATCACCCAACGACATCGAGTGGATTAGTTTGGTAATGCTTTCGGATAGTTTGGTAATTAATGCTTTCAGAGTCTCCAAAACTTCTTTTTAAAAACTATGATATAAATATTGTGTTCGGTAAAAGTACTCAAAAGTAATTTTCACAAACACCAATAAATTTTAATAGTTATTTAGAGAAGTTATAATTTTTAACTTTTCCTTCTAGTGTCTACTTCTCTATTTGCTATAAATAAAAATAAAAATTATATCAAAAGCATAGCAACCCCAAACCTATAATAAAGGTTAAAATATAAAAGAAGGTGATTGGATAAAATAAACATTTTTCCAGACCATTGCACCCATTTCTTAGTCTCAAACGGCTCTCACACGCTCACTCTTTGTTACTACCGCCATCGTGGCTAACGAGATTGAAATGTTAGAGATCGATAGTTGAGCAGTCGCCGGGGCCGGCCGAGGTAAAGGCGGTATAAGCATTGTTTCACGTTAAAGCTCGGCGTCCATGGTTGAATGAAAAAGCTCCTCCTCCAAGCATCTATGAAATCGCAAAGTCCCCCATAAGGGAAATTTGAAGGACAAGATTACATTTCTGACGATATTTTCCGGTCATCTTTGATTGTTTCCTTATCAATCCCAGATAGCTAGGAGATCGAATTATGTAATCTAAAAGTAATACGTCAACACGGTACAATAATCATACTCTATGAAAACCAAACCCTCAAAACATAGACGACCAGAAAGTAAAATAACAAAATCAAATCAAGTTAATGAAAAAACGGGTACAAATTGACTTGTTGTCTTGACACCCAAAAAAAAAAAAAAAAAACATTTGCCGTTTTAAACAATTTTTAATAAATATCCCAATTTTGATAAATTTGAAAAATGATTATTTCTTTTAAATGGTCAATTAACGATTGATTACTTGATGGATGATCAATCATTGATCAATATCAATATAGGCTTTTATTGATCACTCATTTATTAGCTGGATGGGTCGATTAATAACTTAATTTTCATTGGTTATTTTTTGAAAAAAAAAATCAGCTATATATATATATTTTAAAAATAAAAGTATCCTAAAAGTACCTATCTATCTAATTTCTCCTCTATATATATGGGCATGTTTGGCTCGTATGTTTATTTTTGAAATGAATTTTTTATTTATTTAAATGAGAAGTCACTTTTTTTTTTTAATAAAGAATAATGTATGGATGTATAATCTTTTGTAATCATGAAAAATATGAAATTTTTGAAATGATGTTTGGATAGATATTAGAAAAAGTCATTTGAAAATTAGTTTTTTTTTTTTCCAAAAATTTAAAAAAATCTTGTTATGTTTTAATAGTGTATAGATATTTATCTATTTCTCTCTTCATTATAAACATATTTAAAAATAAATTATTTTAATTAGAGATGAAATGAAATGGTTATGAAATTTTAAAACCATGAACCAAAAGAGTGAAATTTTAAATTTGAAAATGTTACTATGCAAAATAGTTTTGAAATGAAAATGAGGGGTGGGTTGATTTTGGGGGGAAAAAAATTTCTATTAATGAATTGAGCCAAACCTACGAAATAAATATCATTTTCCTTTCATTTCTAAAATGAATTGGGGCAAACAACTCCTGAATTCAAATTCATTTTTATTTTCATTTTAATCCATCAGTTTACTAATAATTCCTCGATTCAAATACATGTTTACAAAATTTCTACGTCTAACTACTGATATGCACCCATAATACCCAGTTAACTGAATAATATTAGAAAACATTAGTAATGTTAAACATCACTAATTAATAAAGGATATATCCCATAACATGAAACCCACCAGTAAATTTACCTCTCTTTTAGTATGATATTTAATATCACCGATACTTTAAATTATTTTTTTGAATTAACAACAAAGCAAAGTAAAACTATTCCGAAAGTGTGTTCATGTCTCGGTAGTCACATAATCTAAACAAACCTTTTTTCCTGCAAACATTCTTTCACACATGCAAGAGAGCGTCCTAGTAGAAGCAGTGTATTATTCGGACACAACAGGTATTTAACATCTCTCTTTCACACGTGAAAAAAAGCACATCATAAGGGTTTCTAGAATCGTAGCAAATTCTTCACAGTTGTTGAAAACATCAAATCATTCAATTAAAATAAATCTGTAGAACAAATGATTCACAAAATAACAATTGTCAAAAAAAAAAAAAAAAAGATCTTTAGTACGAAAAATAAAACCAAATACTAAATAAACAAGAAAAAAGAAAATCCAAAGTAATCGGAGAAAGAACCGCAGTTATTATAAAAAGAAAATAATGAAAATCACAAGTCAAAAACATTAGAACTAGGGATGACAATTCGTGTAACGTGTCGGGTTCGTGTCGTGTTAGAGCCGTGTCGATTTTTTTTTCCCTACCCCGAACACGACCTGTGACACGAAAACGACTTCAAACCGCGACACGAACACGACATGAACCCGTAACGGGTTGACACAACACAACACAACACGAACTGAACTTGACCCGCGACATGAAATTGACCCGCGACACGAAATTGAACTGCGACACGAAATTGACCCATGACACGAACTGAACCCGCGACACGAATTTGATCCGAATTGAACCCGCAACTCGAATTGGACTCAAATTGAACCCATAATTAATTTGAATTTGACACAAAAACCAATTCAATTTAAGCAAATTATATCTCAAATACATAAAAAACCTAGAAGAATAATATTAGAGCTTCAACAAAAACATATCATTGACAAAACAATAAGTTTTAAGGATTGTTTTCAAATAGAAAATCATAAAATTAAACTTCCAACTCAAGTACAAAGTTCACAATCATAATTAAGCAAAGTTATATTACAAACATCTTAATAAAGTCCACAAATCCAAATACAAACATAAAAAAGTATAAATTCAAACAACATAACACCAACAAAATACCGAGTTCTAGTAGATAAATATAACTAAATAAATAGCCGCACCAACATTAACAAAAAAACAAACACAACAAGTACAACTCAGGCACATTCAGAGTTAGAATCTTGGTCAACTGTTTTCTCCTCATCAATGTTAAGATCCACAACATTTTGAATGGCATTATCCATATCTTGGTCAACTGTTTTGATTCCAACTACACGAGAAAGATTGAAAAGAATTTATGATTATGAGATTAATTTAACAATGCTAAGTAATAATAGAGAACCTGAGAAAATTTACCTTCACTCCCAAACAACCAATCTCTTGAGCATATAATTACCTCAATAGTGTCAGGCTTAAGAGAGCAGCGAAACTGGTCAAGTACACAACCACCAACACTAAATGCAGCTTCTGAAGCAACTGTTGATACAAGAATGCTCAAAATGTCACGAGCAATTGCAGTAAGTATGGGGTAGCGACATTGATTTGTCTTCCAATAGGAAAGGATGTCTAGATTATCACTCATTCTCATCCTGGGCTCATCCAAAAAAAGTTCCAACTCCGATTTGCTATTTGCACTTGAAAAAGAATCAGAGGAGACATCATCAAATTCCTACATAACAAACAACAAGCATTATCTTATAAAAATCACTAGTTAGTAAAAATAAATAAATAAACAAAGGAAATGGAATACTACATTGAAAAGATCATATTCATCCACATCCATTATTTGCGTTGCTTTACCTTTGTCCTTTTTCTTATTAGAGGGTGGAGTGATATTTACACCTTTAAAAAAAAAAATGTGACACGAAAATTGACCTGAAAATTCATCCGAAATTGACACGGAATTGACCTGAAATTTGACCCGAAATTGACACAAAAAAAGGGGTTGTGTTCGGGTTCTACGGGTCCAACCCGAACACGACTCGTTTTTATCCGTGTCAATTTTAGGTCACCTGAATTCAACCCGTCCCCTATTTTTCCAACCCAAACCTGCGTTCGTGTCGTTTTCGAATCGTGTCATCGTGTTGCGATTCGTATTGTCAGTCTTAATTAGAACAATGTGAACGAATCAATCAATAAGAAAAAAATGACAAAATGACAGAAAAAGCAATCAGTTGGAAAACACATAGCTCTAAAAGTGGCAGACACACTACCATTATGTGACCCCGCTCCTTCTGCAGACCAAAACTTCCACAGATGTAAAATGACATAAAAGTCAAATAGTTAGATAACGCCAGTAACTTGATTATCTTAATTAATTTGTATTTATTACAATATAGTACGACACTTTTGAGATTTCCCCTATTGACAACTTTTATTGTGACAAAATTACCCTGACACAATAATTATCAGCGTTTAGTTTTAAAATGATAAATGATAAATTTTTTTAATTTAAGAACACAAGATTATGATAAATAATATATTTACGATAAATAATTTATTAATGATAGTATTTATAAGTTAATATGCAAATAAATTATTTAACATAAGTATTTTCAAATTATACTTTGTAATTATAAATATTTTAAGAAAACGTTATTTTCCTCTTTTCGTTTCACTTTTTTAGTAAATAAAAATAAATTATTTACTAAATTCATCAAAATATTAGAATAACAGACATGAATTATACTATTATTCTTCTTTTTTATTCTATTCAAAACTCAATCAATTATTATCCTAAAAAAATAATTAATTATTTACTCTTTTAAAATAAAAAAAATTGCACGGGACAAATTTTTTTCTCTCTGAACTTTAATATTCTTGAAATTTTACCCCCTTAATTTTGAAAATTAGTTTTTATACTCCTCAAACTTTGAATTGTTAGTAAGAATGTCTCTTGAACTTTAAACTATTAGCAAAAACACCCCTAGAATCATATTTTTGCCACAAAAACTATTTTTGCCCCTGAACTTTAGCACATTTACAACTTTACCCATTGAACATTGAAAATTGATACTTACACTTGTTGAACTTTAAACTATTAGCAAAAACATTCATTTTGCTATACTTATTCCACTTAAGGCTAATGTGATACTAGCTTAAATAATAAAAACTCAATTTAAACAAAAATTTAATATATTAAAATTCAGTACTGAATACTCAAAAAATCAATACAGCATTGTGTAAAAACAAAGCAAAATGTACAATTACTTCTTATTTTGTTTTTTTAACAAAGTTGAACTGACTAAAGCCATTCGATGCGATAGGGGAAAAAAAAACAGTACATTTTAAATTTTTTTTTTTTAAAAGGTCAACTTTTTTGAACCAAAAAATCCAAATAAAAATGGGGCTAATAATACCCAAACAAGCCAACAACATTGGAAAGGATAAAAACCAAAGAAAACAAAAACAAAGGCAGTATACAAAAACGTGGAAATGAAAAATGCATTAATAATAATCACTACTACAGAATGTGGATACCACGACGGAGATTCCACGACCGTTATTCAAAAACCGTCGTGGAAACTGAGCCAAAAACACGGAACAACAGTAGGTCTCCGAAAACCGTCGTGGAAGTCTATCCTTCCACTACGGGTTTTTAAAACCGTCGTGGAAGTATATATTTCCACGACGGTTTCCAGGAAACCGTCGTGGAATTATTGACTTCCACGACGGTTCTATGAAAACCGTCGTGGATGTCAAACGATTACACGACGGTTAAATAAAACCGTCGTGTAAGTCTAGAATATTACACGACGGTTAAATATAACCGTCGTGGAAGTCAAGTATTCCACAGGAAACCGTCGTGGAAGAATCGCCCTTTTTGTTCAGACATAACGCGCAGCTCGAGAAGCTCTGTTTTTCCCACATCGATACACCAGCTGTAAGTGAACAAATCTCATACCAGATCGCTCCGACAACAATTCCATACGCCGCTGTTAGACCCCACCCACCACCAGTACTGGTCGATCATCATTCTTGTAAGTCATGATGACCCAAATTAACTTATCTTTTTGATGTTTTCCTCTGTGTTAATTTTTTATTTACGAACCCAGAATATTAATTTTAATTTGTATTTTTTTGGATTCCTTTTATACGTTAAATACTGAAAAGTGTTTAATTTAGTGATCACAATCAATGTATTTTTAGATTTGTTTTTTTTCTGATTTGGATTTTTTAGTTAAATCCTAAATAAATGTATTTTTAAAATTACGATGTAATTTTTTTTGGATTTTGGTATTTATTTAAATAACCCGGGCCGATTTTTTAATTGTATTTATAGTAGTAGTTATGTTATGTTTTTTGGATTTTTTTAGTAAATATATTGTTGATTTAATTAATGCATGTGCTATGACTATTTATATATAACGTAACTAATTAAATACAAATGATATTCATGCGTGCAATTTAAAAATATGCACACCTATTGACTTCGAGGGCTTTGATTTATTGGTTTAGGATTTGCGCGCAAATCATGGATAGGAAATGGATGTGGTTTGATAGATTGACTAAAGCATATGAAGATGGTGTTGAAGAATTTTTGTCATTTGCCAAATCTCATACACAAGACGATAAGATTCGGTGTCCGTGTCAAGTTTGTGGTAATCATAGATCCCATTCCATTGATGATGTTAGAGGGCATTTGCGCGCTAATGGGATAATTTGTTCTTACCAAACATGGTATTTACATGGCGAAGATTTTGTCCATATTAAGAGAACATCGACTAGTACTAAAGGTAAATAGCCTATTGTTGAGGAAAACATTGTTGACGAAAACGTTGGTGATAATATGTACAATATGATTAATAATTTGGAAGAAAACTTTGTGCACCGTCCGGAGTTATTTGAGGAAATGATTAATGATGCCGAAACGCCCTTGTATGCCTGGTGTACAAAATATACAAAATTAGGGGCATTGGTTAAATTATGGAATATGAAAGCGTCGGGAGGGTGGACGAATTCTAGTTTCACGACTCTTTTAGCTTTTCTAAAAGATGTTTTACCGGAGGATAACAAAGTGCCACCTAGTATGTACGAGGCGAAGAAGACGTTGAGTACGTTGGGAATGGAATACGAGAAGATACATGCTTGTCCAAATGATTGCGTGCTTTACCGGAGAGAATATGAAGAGTTAGATGAATGTCCGGTTTGTAATGAGTCAAGATGGAAGAAGGGCAAGGTGCCATCGAATGGTAGTAAAGGAGTGCCGGTGAAGGTGTTATGGTACATTCCACCAGCTCCACGTTTCCGCCGTTTGTTCCGTAATGCACAGCATGCTAAGAGTTTTGACATGGCATCATGATAAACGTGTTGACGATGGCAAGCTTAGGCATCCGGCCGACGCACCGCAATGGAAGACCTTTGATGACAATCATCCAGATTTTAGTGCAGAACCAAGGAATTTACGTCTCGGTTTGTCGACGGATGGAATGAACCCGCATAGTAACATGAGTAGTCGGCATAGTACCTGGCCAGTCATACTTGTCAACTACAATCTCCCTCCAGACGTTTGCATGAAGCGGAAGTTCTTGATGTTGACATTATTGATCTCAGGCTCTCAACAACCGGGGAATGACATTGATGTTTACTTGGCACCATTAATCGATGACCTAAAAAGGTTGTGGGATGATGGTTTACAAGTCAGAGATTCTTACCGTCAAGATACGTTCAATCTTCGCGCAATGTTGATTTGGTCAATTAACGACTTTCCTGCACTTGGCAACCTAGCTGGTTATCCTGTGAAGAGTTCTATAGGATGCCCCGTTTGTATGAAGGAAACATCTTCCATCCGGTTGAAAAACGGTAGGAAAACCATTTACCTTGGTCACAGGAGGTTCTTGCCGAAAAATCATCGATATCGCAAACAGAAGAAGGCTTTTGATGGCAATACCGAAGAAAGAACCGCTCCTCGGATTTTGACTGGCGAGGATGTATTTGAGATGGTTAAAGATGTGAAGGTTGTTTTGGGAAAGAGGAAACGTAAGGATCCAGTCCTCGATGGACCTTGGAAGAAGAAGTCAATCTTCTTTGAACTTCCATATTGGAAGTCACTTTACGTGCGTCATTGCTTAGATGTTATGCATATTGAGAAAAACATCTGTGAATCCATAGTGGGCACGTTGCTTGACATTCCGAATAAGACTAAAGATGGTGAAAAGGCACGGTTGGACCTTCAAGAGATGAAGATTAGAACGAATTTGCTCTCCGAGAAAAGATCGAACGGCACTTACTTACCGCCAGCAAAGCACACATTATCCAGACAGGAGAAGAGAAAGCTTTGTGAGTGGCTTGCATCCGTGAAAGTGCCGAGTGGGTACTCTTCCAACTTCAAAAGGTTGGTGTCGATGAAAGATTTGCGGCTCGTTGGAATGAAAACACATGATTGTCATATCTTGATGCAACAATTATTACCTCTTGCTTTGCAGGGAGTTTTAACAAAAGATGTGAGATACTCAATTACGAAGTTATGCTCATTTTTCAATTCAATATGCTCCAAGGTAATTGATCCAATGATGCTAGATTCGCTACAATCGGAATTGGTTATGACATTGTGCCTGCTTGAGAAGTATTTCCCACCAGCCTTTTTTGATATAATGATCCATCTATGTGTGCACTTAGTTCGGGAAGTTAAGTTATGTGACCCGGTGTATTTGAGGTGGATGTATCCTTTTGAAAGGTACATGAAGGTCTTGAAGGGATATGTGAAGAACCGAAATAGGCCGGAGGGTTGTTTAGTGGAAAACTACATAGCCGAGGAATCAGTTGAATTTTGCTCTGAGTATATGTCCAACGCGGACCCAATAGGGTTGCCAACAAGCGGGCTATTTACGTCGAAAGGACTATCCGTGGCCGTTCATTCATCAGTAAATCAAGATGAATGGGAAAAAGCTTGTTTGTATGTTTTGCACAATGCTAAGGAAATGGAGCCTTTCTTTCAGGTTCATATGGCGGAATAAGAGCTGCGAATTTAAGAAAAGGAAGAAGTGAGAAGTGGATTCAAGATGAGCAGAATCGGACATTTCGGGAGTGGATAAGAAAATATTTGCATACGAAGCTTGGCGTTTCACAAAACATAATGAAGCTATCTAGAGGTCCGTCATCGATAGTCACAAGATATACATCGTACCTTGTCAATGGCAACTCCTTCTACACTCGGGATAGAGATGAGAAGCATCCCGTACAGAATAGTGGTGTCACCATTCGGGCCGAGTCTATGCATATTTCATCCGCAAAGGATAAGAATCCGGTCTTTAGTTCCATGAATTACTTTGGGTTCATTGAGGATATTTGGGAACTTGATTATTGCGGCTTGCGAATAGCACTCTTTAAATGCAAGTGGGCTGACAATAATTATGTTAAGGTTGATAGTGACGGCGTGACAGTGGTGGACTTTAGGCGATTGGGATACAAAAATGATCCCTTCATCATGGCGTCACAAACGGTACAAGTATTTTATACATCGGATCCTGCAGATATAGAGTTGTCTTTAGTTGTGCTAATGAAGTCAAGAATAATCCGGGATGGCTAAGAAGATATTGACGATGGTACCGACATTCAATCATTTACAACGGGTTTGCCACCGGTGGAGGAGATTGATGATTTTGACGATGATGTATCACATTTACTTCGATTAGACGTCGAGTGGACACGTGTTGAGAAGCCAAAAAAAAAGCAGAAAAAGAATACTTACCAAAATCTTTAATTCTTATGTACGTTGTAAACATTTAATTAGATACGGTTTTTTCATTCCGCATTGTTATATGGGAATTATTTATACATGCAAATACTTCTGGAAGCAAATAATAATCCACAATATTTTATTGCACAACATACAGGTTTTGCCACAGAAAGGGATTATATTAACAATTTTAAAATTATTTTGTGTAAATTTCTAACCTACAACGACGGTTTTTCGAAAAAATCGTCGTGGTATGTAATATACCACGACGGTAAAATTTTCGAACCGTCGTGGTAGAAATATACCACAACGGTCTTTTAGCTGACCGTCGTGGTAGATAAAGGGGAAAATTAGCACTGAACCCAATCACGACGGTTAGTTTAAAACCGTCGTGGTAGTCCTTAATTCCACGACGGTCAGGGTAAAAACCGTCGTGGTAGTTGAGTCGGCGACTGACCCTATCACGACGGTCTTAAAAAAACCGTCGTGGTACACAATCTACCACGATGATCAGTGAAAAAAACCGTCGTGGTTGTTTACCTATCGCGACCGTCTCTTCTGTTGACCGTCGTGGTAGATAGTCAGTGGCTGCAAATACATAACCTATCACGACGGTTTTTAAAAACCGTCGTTGTATGTCTAATTCCACGACGGGTGAAATTTGACCGTTGTGGTAGGTTATCTACCACGACGGTTTTTGAATAAACCGTCGTGGTATATTGTTTAGCGGCAATTTTTGAAATTTTTGGAATTGTTCAATTTTTTGCCGCTTTTAATAAAACCTAAAAAAAACCCCTTTCTCCCAAACCCATTTCATCCCGAGCCTTATTCCCAAACTCTCTCCAGTTCTCTCTCGTCGCTCCCTCCCTTTAAAATCTTCACAAACTCTCTGAACACTCAAACTCCGACGCCATCGTCGCACTTCTTTTAGTTTCCTCCATTCTCCGACGCAACTCCTCCACCAATAACAACGCTTGTTTTCGGACTTTCCCAGTGTCTCTCGCCGACCACAACCCACTCTCTCCATATCCGGTAAGTTGTGATGCATATTGCTTGGGTAATGCACGAATGTGGGTAATTTCGGTCAACTAAGTCGAAAATAATTGATTGTGATTGTTGATTATGGGTGTCGAACTTGATTACACTCAAGGCCGAAATGGGCAAAAGCCAGAGATAACATTTTCGGTCCTTGGGTATTGTGTTTGTGATTTATATTGATTTGAAATGGTTGGGTAAGGCTCGGATTTGTTAAGAATGTCATTTTCTGAGTTAAATGTTTGCATATTACGTGGTTTATTAAATGCCTCTTTGTGTGATTGGTTAGGCTCGGATTTGTGAAATTTCCGGATAAAATTAAAGTTCTTGTTTGTAAAGTACAAGTTCGATTAAATGCCCCTGTCATACACATTTGGTGTTTTGTGCCAATGTAGATTGATTTACAATGTCAAAAGATTAACAAGAAGAAGTTTCAACCCAAACTCAAGTTAGAAAACCACGAAGAACCAACTCTTCAAGATTCAATGCCGACGATGAGGGAAAACGAAGAGCAACTCTCCTTAAAAGAGTGCACGTTGTTAGGACGAGGGGAGAACGAATTCAAGTTTCGTTTGACGCAAAAGGCCAACCAATTGGCAAGGAAGGTGATGAATTACAGAGTTGGATTGGAGTGCTAGCTCGTTAGCACATTCCAATTTGGATTGCTGATTTCAGAAGTGCTGATTTGGAACCGAGGAAAGAACGAGTGTGGTTGGAAGTTGTAACTTCATTCACAGTTGATGAATCACACAAAAAGCAAGTTTTGAAGTCCTGTGGGGAGTCGGCTAAATGTTTTCGATATGATCTTTACCAAGCCTTTGTTAGGGATCATATTGATGATGAAAGTGTTTGGCAACGACCGGCAAAGGTGGTTAACAATTACCCAACCATCAGCCAGGACGATTGGGAAAGGTTTATTATCTATCGACGGACGGGTGATTTCAAGAGGCTATCCGATCAAGGAATCGAGAGACGGAAAAAGAGCAAATAAGGTTCTACCACAGGCCGAGACGGCTATAGGAAACGTGATCAAGAAATCGTACGTTAATTAATTGGGAAAAAAGCTTAAAGTCTATATAAATTTTATTTTGAAGTATGTGTTAGTTATGTTTACTAACTTTAATTACTAAATTGCAGTTCGAAAAGACGGGTTCATATGCGGACCGACATGTTATTTGGCGGGACACGCGGATCAAGCCCGATGGAGAGTACAAGAATCCATCGATTAAAATTATCGGCGATCAAATAGTAAGTCCACGGATCCTATTTCAAATAAAGTCTAAGATTGTCTCCATTATGTTTACGGGATGAATAACATATTGTGTAATTGTTATAGGACGAATTAACACAACAAGAGACCCAAGGAAGCTTCGAATCCGTGGGGACAGAAGACATTTTGACCAAGTCTTTGGGCAATCCCGAGCATTCCGGTCGTCTTCGTGGGCAATCGAAATTTGTCAAGCAGTCGCAATACTACAATGCCATGCACGTACCAAGGGAGAATCCTAAAGTCTCCTTTATGAAACGACAGCTGGCTGCCTTGGAAAGAACGGTGCAGGAACTTTGTGCGAAGCACGGTATCAACCGTGAGACGATGGCCGAGGAGGCAGCCCCAGAAACTGTTGATCAGCACAACAGTTTCAAGGCGAGTTGCACACTCAATGAGAAAGACGCGGACGTGCCGGATCCGCAGCCCATGCCTAATGAAAGTAAGGAATGCCAACTTTTCCTTACTGATTTTATTAATGGTGGAGAAGTTTTGGTTGCACTAGGCAGGGCATACATGGACTGTGTTCCAACCGACACAGTCCATGGGATTCCTTTGGGCGCGGGGAATGTGCGAGTGACAATCAGTGTCCCAAAATTGAAACGTGCACTCCTTCCGATTCCGACGAATGAAGCCACATACATAGAAGAGGCTGTCGGGGGGTTTGTTGCTTGGCCCAAAAAATTAGTCGTGATTCAGAGCAGTTTAAGCCAAGCCAGTCGAGGTCCCAGTCAAGCTCCCGACCCGGAAGCAAAGGGAAGGAAACGAATAAAAATGAGAGCCGGGAGGAAGAAACTACAGTCATAACCGGAGGTACAACAGCAAACGGAAGAAGAAGTACCTCCTACGTTTGACTTCGATGCAATTCCTATTGAACTGAGACCGCTGGCTTATTACGCACAAAGTTCCTTGAGTGACGGTAGCCAGATTTCGTGCCCACCACAACAATCCGATGAAATGCCCATATATATTGGGTATGAAGAAGTATATGATTTCATAACCTTTAAAGAAATCAGTGCAAGCAGTATAATGGTTTACATCAGGTAAATGCTTTTTCCTTAAACAATACTTAATTATTGTTCCAATTAGCGTCAAAGTTAGATATATATGTTGATTTTGCACGCATAACAAGTTTGACTTAATATTTTGCAGCTACTTATCGGATTGTTGTGCAAGAGCAGGATTGGATCAACGTTTCGTGTTTATATCTCCATTCCTTGTCTCGCCAGTTCAACAGAATGTAGATCGCGTAGCCTACATTCGAGAGAGAGCCGACAATATCATCCGGATCATAACAAACATACCAAGGGGAAGGCTTGTTCTCATGCCATATAACAGCGGCCAACATTGGATATTGGCTGTTATTAATCCGTGGGATGACTCCGTGCTCTATTTTAATCCTCTTGGAAACGATCCGGGTGAAGATTTTCAACAGCTAATTACGTTGTAAGTGTTATTTGATCGGCATAGTTCCATGATTAATTTGACATTCCATAATTATTGTTCCGGATGTATTGATAATTGATAATTGTTAAATTGTTAGGGCACTAAACGATTGAAAATTGCTGGTGGGACGAGGAATAACAAAGCGACGCAACTGCAAGACGTTGATTCAGACTGCCCGATACAGCAAGGAAATGTGCAGTGCGGCTATTTTGTATTGGGGTTCATGCGAGAAATAACGTTGAACGTCGATGGACTTGCCTTATTGCAAAACAAGACTTCTTATAATGAAGCTGATTTGAATTTGGTTAGGCAAGAGTGGTCTACATATGTCATGAGCTTCATACAATATTGAGGCAAAGCATTTAGTTCAAATTTTGTATATATAGCAGTAGTTAATTAGTTTTATATATATTAATTGTTGTACATTAATTGTGACATTGTATCGGCTATATCATTTATGTTATTATTTTATTCTTTGCTGCTTAATTTTTTCATGTCATGAATGAATGAACAGGAATGAACGAACTGGCATGGTTCAATTGAACGAATAGATATTTTTTTTGCATACGTTACGACCTACCACGACGGTTAACAACAGAAACCGTCGTGGAAATCAATATACCATGACGGTTTATAGAAGGACCGTCGTGTTAAGTCCATTTACCACGACGGTTTGATATTATTCCATCCACCGTCGTGGTACCTAATATACCACGACGGTTCCTATGAGGACAATCGTGGTATGTAATATACCACGACGGTTTGTTGTTGTATAATCCACCGTCGTGGTAAGGTAAAATACCACGACGGTTTATATATATAACCGTCGTGGTATATTATATACCACGATGGTTATTTACATAAACCGTCGTGGTAAATCGCATTACCACGACGGTTTTTATTTAGAACAGTCGTGGTATATTTATCAAAATGTTAATTTTTGGTACTATTTTTACATATTCCACGACGGGTACTATACATAACCGTCGTGGTAACGTTAAATACCACGACGGTTTATATGTATAACCGTCGTGGTATGTCATATACCACGACTGTTACCACAACGGTTTTTAGTTAGAACCGTCGTGGTATAGTTGCCAAAATGTTAATTTTTGGAACTTTTTTTACCTATTCCACGACGGATAAAGAACCGTCGTGAAATCTTTTTAGATTCCACGACTCTGGATTCCACGACGTATCCACATTCTGTAGTAGTGAATTGTCTAAATGTTAAACCATTACAAGAAACAAAAATTAAAAATTAAAAGAAGTTGTATATTAAAAATTTTTTGTTGATAGATGTTTAAGATTATTATAAGTTCAAAGTAACTTTTTATTAGTTACATTAGCGTCACATTAGTCTTCTGTGGACGTAATATGATATAACAACAATTTTTTTTTAAATTTTTTATAATCTAAAATTCGAGAGGTGTTAGTATCAATTTTCAATCATTAAAGTTGCAAATGTACTACGTTTAGGGGCACAAAAATTAAGTTTGTGGCTAACTTGTGAATGAATTGGTGTTTTTGTCGACGGATTAAAATTCGAGGGACATTTTATCTAAGAGTTCAAAATGTGAGGGGTATAAGCACCAATCAAAGTTCAGGAGGCTAAGTATAAGAGCATTAAAGTTCAGGTAGCAAAAATAAAATTTATCCAATTCTATATGTATTTTTTGAAAGGGAAAAAAAAAATCATACTTTCTCTTTGAAAGAAAATGAATTATTTAGCATCTTCAGTAAAAAAAAATTACTCTTTGAAAGAAAATGAGTGAAATATTTACCATTTTCAGTATAAAAAAAAAAATCCATACCTTTTATTTTGATGAATGAAAAAAAATTATACTTGCTCTTTGAAAGAGAATGAATTATTTACCATCTTCAGTGAAAGAACAATCATTTATTACAAAAAAGAACATAAGACGTCATTCATTTAAGATTTAAGATTTTTGAGTTTGATCTTCTATGTTAATTAGGGAACGTTTTGAATTAAAAAACCCTGGCTTTGAGGGATTGGTGTTGATCATTTCATTGGAAAGTCGTTTAGTTAGAGGTAACCCAAAATTTTGTTAAAAAGATTCAGGGATCTCAAACTAAAATTACGTATTTTTCAGTTTTCAAAACGAAAAAGAAAAAAGAAAAATTAATTATGCATTATAAATTGTTTATTGATGTCGAGTTTTCTGTAATATGAAGATTTGCATATGAATTGATGATTATATTATCTTTCGTATTTTGGGATATAATAAAAAATGACAATCTGACATTTCTCACATTTAATAAGACCAGTGACGGAGCTAGGTGGAGGTGAGGGGGGCTACCACCCCCACTAAATTTTTTTTATTCTTTTAAATTTATCCCAAAAATTTTGTAATTTTTATAATTTACCTCTACTAAAAATAAAAAATTCTCATATAATTCCCACTTTGTCCCCACTAAAAACAAATAATTCTCATATAATCCCTACCAAAATTAATTCTATATTTATAATTTTATTGGTTTGCCCTATTACAATTAAAATTTTTTATTAAAACCCATTAAAATTAAAAATCTTACATAGTCCCACTAAAATTTATTTTATCCTGAAAAAAAAAAAATATATATATATATATATATATATATACCCCCATTGGAATATATTTCAGGCTCCTGCTTTCATATTATATATATATATATATATACACACACTATATTTTCATTGGCAAACGTATGCATGTTGTTGCAGTGAAAGGAGAATTAAATTACAGTAAACGACATTTCATTGACCAAGACATTGCTTTCAAGTTAGAACGATAATAAACCGATGGGTCATGTGTGATATTTAGTTCAGTAGTACTATGTGTCGGTTATTAACAGAAAACTGTGTCATTTCTATCAATGATAAACTAAAGACGTGGAAAATTAGAAAGGATGATTTCTTATGTATTCCTCCTACGACAATTAATACACTAAATTTTGATTATGTAGCTAATAAAGCCCCTCCATGGCTTTTTTTTTATTTATATTTTTTTTTCCTGAGGTAGGGAGAAAGTAGTAAATTCAAATATTTAGAGTAAATAGAAGATAACCAATTACGTGGTTGCACATATAGTTTAGCGGTATCTAATTATTCTTGAAAATAAAAATAATAAATAAATATAAATAAGAGAATAAAAAATAGAAGAAATAGATAAAGAATTAACGTGGTTTCAACCACGGACTAGGAATAAAGAGAAGATTCACTAATAAGTAGCACTCTGAATGGGCTCTTATATAAATACAAGTTTACACGTACAAAAAAAATGGGTAAGTTACTCAAAGACATTAAATCTTCTATAATTAAAAATTTTCCTATTTCCTAATATGAAAAGTAATATAAATAAATTTAAATTTCCTATATTCCATTTAATCAATCTAAAAATTAGAAATAATCATAAATAATAATTTCAATAAGTATTTCACAATCTCAAATCTCATCATTCCCCTCAAATTGGTGCTTACCAACTTGCCTTAAATACTTCGCAGATTGATTTCTAGAAGTTTCATATGCCAAGCTCAAATTCATTAGAGCTTCATAGCACATGCTTTAAATTGATTCACATGCCAGTTTATTACCAAAAAACTAGGAAAGAAAACTAATACTCCAAATCCGAAAATAATTATTGGATTCCAAGTATATAAGATAAAATATTCCATTCAAAAATTAACGGAAATGACTATTACAGTAATATTTTAAAAGTTTAGGGATATACTAGTTATGAAACAAGTTCAGGACCAGGAGTTGAACCAAATTAAAAGTTCCAGGACTAAATAAGCAATTTATTCCTTGTTTTTATTTATTTATTTACTTACTTACTTACTTACCACGTTTTGTATATTTGATCGTGCTTATGTTTGGCAAGTCATTCAAAATTAGTTGATTAAAAGATTTGGTAAAAAAGTCACGCCTTAAAAGTAGGGATAATGGATGTACGACTCGTCTTGCGAGAGGTTTGGATTCTATTACGATCCAAGAAACAATGACTACAAGGTGCTCAAGTTTTCCCTGGTTCGTGACAGAGTAATGCGGGTTTTCCTCTACTCGCTTAGGCTTCTTCGTTGGAGATACATCCTCTTTGACGGTCCTAATAACATTCAACGATTATCTGATTTCCCGCCATCTTTAAGCAGCAATAGAATTCATTGGGTTGCGAAATGTAACCACGGTCCGATGTGGAGGGTTGTGTCGTTTGGCATAAATGATTGAGGTGTTTGGGGAGATAGAGTTACCCAAAAGCTTACTAGCTAATACTAACAACATTACTCATGTTGAGAGCCATAGTCGTCGGGAAAAGGAAGCTCTTTTGGTATGGGTGATGAAAGAGTTTGGTTTAGTGGATTCTTGGATCAAACTATACAGGATTGGTCCCCGTCTTTCTGATCCGAGATTAGGCATGTTCGATGATGCAACTGTAAATTTATGTCGTGGTGTGTACAGTGATGTGGTTTTGCTTGACGCCCTTATCGGAGCATTATAGCGTGGTCTTATATGGAGAGCTTGGTTCTACTAAAGGATATTGCCATTTTACCATTTAGTTTTGCCTCGTTTCCGTCTGAAAAGAGCTGGCTCCACTCCATTGCAGATGAAATAAAAACCAAACTTGCTTCAATCTCTTCTTTCTGGAAGGCTGACTCTTAGTGGAGTTTGTGATCAAGCAAGCAACATACGGTTGGAATGGACTTGGAAATTTTACTTTTATTAGTAGTACTACTTTAGCCATTTTTGTTTCAATCTCTTTGATGAGTGGATAACTTGGAATTTACCATTACTTTTGTTCTTGTTCTGCTCCACAATGAAACCCTCTTTGATCATTAAATTAATATATGAGCTCATAATAATAATAATAATAGTTTTTACAACAGAATTTAAGACTTACTCCTCACCCGTGAGAGGAAACTCATACCTCATTGCTCATGGAATGGAGATGGGGATTGAAGTTTGGTAATATTCGACTCCTGATTGCTCAAGGGAGTAGGATAAGTAATGAAGTAAGTTTTACTGCAACACCTATCAGGAGAAGCTTTTTTACCTAAGGAAGAGGTAGACTTTAGCCAAGCGGGAGAGGAGTGGATTAGGTCTCCTCAATGCTCTACACCAAGAGCATCACAGATGTGGCAATGTGATAGCTCAGCAAAATCCCTAGAGTTGTGAGATTTAAACTAGAGAATCTTCAGTATTTGAAATTCAAGTTCAACAGACCGTGGATTATTCTCCTTGGAGATGTCAGAAGCAGTTTAAATTACAAATTTAGCTATATTTAGCTATATTTTATTTATTTATTTAAATTTATTATATTTATCCAAATGGAGCCTATAAATAAGGGTCATTTTCCCCTTTGGAACCCGATGGTGCTTTTTCTACACTCCACAGCCAAGAGCTAACACTTTTAAACTCTCTGAAAATAGTGAAACTTCGATACCAAGAAAAGATGTAGCCCAAGAGATTCCGACGAACCTCTATAAAATCTTTTGCGTTCTCTACTTTTCTGCAAATTTACTTTTATTATTCATCGTGAGTGGAGCGTGATGAGGATAATTCTAAGTTGACTAATTTTCACCGTCAACAATTGGCACTAGAAAAAGGGCACAAACCTCCAATCATCCACAACCGAAGAAGAAGAGTCCTCACAATGGTCCGAGGAAGACAAGCTGAAGATCCTCAGCCCTTGCAGGAGGCCCATCCTGCTAGGGGTAGAGGGACACTTTTGCACGTCGCAACCTTGGAGTAACGCGTCGAAGAATTGACAAATTTAGTCCACACTCTTGCTAAAAGTGTGGCACATCTAGTGGGAGGGCAATTACGCAATGGTCATTCGGGTGATGACCCGGTAGACCCTGCGAATTCTAATGATCTCCCTAACGGGGAAAACAAAAGGGAGGAAGCAGAAGGAATCGGAAAGACTAGCGGTGACAACAATCATCCCCCTCCCGCGAGGCCTTCACGTAGCAAATTGAGGGGAAGTCGTCAAAGTAGAGCTGAAAGGCGAGCCCAGGCGTGAGCGGCAGCTGGAGAATGCATCTACTATTGGTCAATTTCCTCACCCAGAGGGAGACTTAAGAGACCACCTTAGGGCTCGTCGAAGAAATGTGCATAATAAGGATTCAAGGAGAGTCGTCCAATAAGCAAAACAGATGATGCAACAATCACTACTACAAAATGCGGATTCCACGACGGAGCTTCCACGACCGTTTTTAAAAAACGGTCGTGAAAAGTTCGG
This sequence comes from Ficus carica, assembly GCA_009761775.1. NCBI lineage: Eukaryota > Viridiplantae > Streptophyta > Magnoliopsida > Rosales > Moraceae > Ficus > Ficus carica. The sequence goes on from CM019743.1 coordinate 17,244,399, forward strand.
GAAAAAACATGACGCGGAACAGGGTTTTCGAAAATTGTCATGGAAGTCGAAACTTCCACGACCGTTTTTAAAAACGGTCGTGGAAGCCGAAGCTTCCATGACGGTTTTCAAAAACCGTTGTGGAAGCGACATGATTCCACGACCGTTTTTTAAAAAACCGTCGTGCAAAATTCACAAAAAATTCAGAAAAAACCGAGTGTTGCCCTCATTTTTCCACATCAATACCGCAGCTTTAGTAACCAAAATCAGATCAGATTGCTCCGAAAACAGTCAATACACCACTGTTGGACGTCACCACCACCATTTACCATCCATCAATTCTCTTGTAAATGATCACTAGCTTCTTTTTGTTGTTTTTCTCTGTATTTTTTATTTATGATTTTAGGTTTTGTATGTTTTGGGATCACTTTTGAGTTAACTTGTGCAATAGGTGTTAATTTAAGTGATCACGAAATATTTTTTTTCCTCGGTATTTAGACTTAATTATGGTTTTAGGTTTTGTATTTTTAGTTTTGTTATGTTTTTTTCGATTTTTGAGTTAATTGTTCAATTAATGGACCGGTGTTAAATGAAATTGATATGCATTTTAAAATTCAGTAATTTGACTTCTAAAACTGTGATTTTTTTTTTTTATTTAGGATTTGCAAATCATGGATAGGAAATGGATGTGGTTTGATAGATTATCTAAAACATATAAAGATGGTGTTGAAGAATTTTTATCATTTTGCCAAAGCTCACATACATGATGATAAGATTCCGCGTCCGTGTCAAATTTGTGGAAATCATAGATCTTATTCCATTGATGATGTTAGACGGCATTTGCACACTTATGGGATTATTTGTTCTTACCAAACATGGTATATACATGGTGAAGATTTTTTTGATATTAAATATACATCGACGAGTACTAAAGGTAAAGAGCCTATTATTGAGGAAGACGTTGATGATAATATGTTCAATATGATAAATGATTTGGAAGAACACTTTGTGCACCGTCCGGAGTTATTTGAGGCAATAATTAATGAAGCCGAAACGCCCTTATATGTCGGGTGTACAAAATATACAAAATTAAGGGCATTGGTTAAATTATGGAATATGAAAGCATCGGGAGGGTGGACGGATTCTAGTTTCACGACTCTTTTAGAATTTCTAAAAGATATTCTACCGGATGATAACAAAGTGTCACCTAGTATGTACGAGGCGAAGAAGACGTTGAGCACTTTGGGAATGGATTCTGAAAAGATACATGCTTGTCCAAGTGATTGCGTCATTTACCGGAAAGAATATGAAGATTTAGATGAATGCCCGGTTTGTAACGAGTCAAGATGAAAGAAGGGCAAGATATCATCGAATGGTAGCAAAGGAGTGTCGGTGAAGGTGTTATGGTACATTCCACCGGCTCCACGTTTGCGTCGTTTATTCCGGAATACCGAGCATGTTAAGAATTTGACATGACATCATGATAAACGTGTTGACGATGGCAAGCTTAGGCATCCAGTCGATGCACCATAATGGAAGACCTTTGATGATAATCATCTAGATTTTAGTGCAGAACTAAGGAATTTACGTCTCGGTTTGTCATACTCGGAATGAACCCACATAGTAATATGAGTAGTAGGCATAGTACCTGGCCAGTCATACTTGTCAACTACAATCTCCCTCCAGAATTGTGCATGAAGCAGAAGTTCTTGATGTTGACTTTATTGATCTTAGGTCCTCAATAACCAGGGAATGACATTGACGTGTACTTGGCACCATTAATCGATGACCTAAAAAGCTTGTGGGAAAATGGTTTACAGGTTAGAGATTCTTACCATCAAAATACGTTCAATCTTTGTGCAATGTTGATTTGGTCAATTAATGACTTTCCCACACTTGGTAGCCTATCTGGTTATCTTGTGAAGATTTCTATAGGTTGTTCCGTTTGTATGAAGGAAACATCTTCCATCCGATTGAAAAATGATAAGAAAACCGTTTACCTTGGTCACAGGAGATTCTTGACAAAAAATCATTGACACAGCAAACAAAAGAAGGCTTTTAATGGTAATACCAAAGAAAGAACCGCTCCTCAGATTTTGACTGGCGAAGATGTATTTGAGATGGTTAAAGATGTGAAAGTAATTTTGGGAAAGAGAAAACGGAAGGATCCAGTTGTCGATGGACCTTGGAAGAAGAAGTCAATCTTCTATAAACTTCCATATTGGAAGTCACTTTACGTTCGTCATTGCTTAGATGTTATGCATATTGAGAAAAACGTCTATGAATCGATAGTGGGCACGTTGCTTGACATTCCGAATAAAGCTAAAGATGGTGTAAAGGCACAGTTGGATCTTAAAGAGATGAATATTAGACCAAATTTGCTCCCTGACAATAGATCGAACGGCACTTACTTACCTTCGACAAAGCACACATTATCGAGACAAGAAAAGAGAAAGCTTTGTGAATGACTTGCTTCCGTGAAAGTGCCAAGTGGGTAGTCTTCCAATTTCAAAAGGTTGGTGTCGATGAAGGATTTGAGACTCGTTGAAATGAAAACACTTGATTGTCATATCTTGATGCAACAATTATTACCTTTTACATTGCGGGAAGTTTTAACGAAAGATGTGATATATTTAATTACGAAGTTATGCTCATTTTTTAATTTAATATGCTCCAAGGTAATTAATCCACTTATGTTAGATTCGCTACAATCGGAATTGGTGATGACATTATGCATGCTTGAAAAGTATTTCTTACCAGCCTTTATTGATATAATGATCCACCTAGTGGTGAACTTAGTTCAGGAAGTTAAGCTATGTGGACCGGTGCATTGGAGGTGGATGCATCCTTTCGAAAGGTACATGAAGGTTTTGAAGGGTTATGTGAAGAACCGAAATAGGCCGGAGGGATGTATAGTGGGAAACTACATAATGGAGGAATCAGTTGAATTTTGCTTGGAGTATTTGTCCAATGTGGAACCAATAGGGTTGCCAAAGAGTAGGCTATTTACGTCGAAAGTACTATCCGTGAGCGTTCCTTCACCAGTAAATCAAGATAAATGGGAAAAAGCTTGTCTATATGTTTTGCACAATGCTAAGGAAGTGAACCCTTTAATTGAGGTTCACATGACGGAATTAAGAGCTACGAATCCAAAAAAAGGAAGAAGTGAGAAGTGGATTCAAGATGAGCACAACCGACATTTCGGGAGTGGATAAGAAAAGATTTGCATATGAAGACTGGCATTTCGCAAGACTTAATGAAGCTAGTAAGAGGACCGTCATCGATAGTCACAAGATATGCATTGTACTTTGTCTATGGCTATTTTTTCTATACTCGCGAAAGATATTAGAAGCATCCCATCCAAAATAGTGGTGTGACCCTTCATGCCGAGTCTATGCATATTTCCTCCGCAAAAGACAAGAATCCGATATACAGTTCCATGTACTACTTTGGGTTTGTTAAAGATATTTGAGAACTTGATTATTGCGGCTTACGGATGTCACTCTTTAAATGCAAGTGAGTTGACAATAATTATGTTAAGATTGATAGTGACGGCGTGATAGTGGTGGACTTTAAGCGATTGAGATACAAAAATGATCCTTTCATTATGGCGTCGCAAGCGGTATAAGTATTTTATACAACAAATCCCGACAATTTAGAGTTATCTTTAATTGTGCCAATGAAGCCAAGAATAATCCGAGATGACCAAGAAGATGTTGAAGATTGCACTGACATTCCATCTTTCACAAAGGGATTGCCACCGGTAGAGGAGATTGACGATTTCGACGATGATGTTTCACACTAGCTTCGTTTAGATGTCGAGTGGACACGTGTTAAGAAGCAAAAAAAAAAAAAAAAACTTGATAGTGATTTTTTTTTATTTTTACGTTGTATATAATTTATAAGTTTTATTAATTATGTTAATTATGCACAATATATTACTAATATATGGACATTATTTATATATAATTTTGCGTGAATGAAACTAAGAACAGGAGTTAATGATGGGCTGCTGCATGCATAACACACAAGTTTGACCGCCTGTGGGATTATAGTTAAAATCTTCAATGTGGCAGAAGTTATTTAAAAACATATGATGACTGTTTTTTTGGAAAACTGTTGTGGTTTATATCTGAGAATGGACATACGACGACTGTTTTTGGGAAAAATGGTCGTTGTTAACAGTTAAAAAAAAATTTAAAATTTTTCCGATCAACATACCACGACGGTTTTTTCCAAAAACGGTCGTGGTAAACAGTTAAAAAAAATTTAAAAATTCTCAGTCAACATACTACAACCGTTTATTATAAAAACCGTCGTGGTAGGTCTATGTACCATGATGGTTTTTCCAAAAAACCGTCGTGGAATAGACCTAATTAGTCACCGTTTTACGCTAGTTTTGTCCATTTCACGACGGTTAAAAACCATCGTGAAATTTGAATAGATTTCACGACCCTGAATACCACGACGATTAGAAAACCGTCGTGGAAAAGGTACCACGACAGTTCAAAGTGCTTATTTCTGGTCAATCAGTGATTAACTAATGGTTAAAAATAATTATAAAAAATAAAATAAAAACCTTTTAACTAATTTTTAAAAACTTGGGTCATTTATTAAAAAACTTACTAAAAAAATGTCATTTAGCTATAAACCCCTAATTTTTATTATTACTATTATACATTTGAAGTTGGAAGAATACGATTAATTACTTAGGGACTACGGACGTGAAGTATTGGGTGACCTTTTTCTACTTTTATTCTTAAATAGTTGTATTACACACGGTTCGCGTGTGCAGAATAAATAAACAAAAAATAAAAAAACCTTTTTGTATTGTTAAAAGATTAAGAGATACAAATAAAATAAGGGGGAGGGGGAGGGGGAGGGGGACAAAGCAAAACGAAGCAAAAGGATAAATATCACACGGTGATCACATTGGGACCACCACATGACGACCATTGGAGGTTGGACGATAGAGCACATTCGCTCATTCATATAATGTTAAGAGTTAACTCTTTTATATATAGGTAACATATATATAATCCTATCATCTCTAATCCTAGTGGGCAATGTAGAATAAATATAAATCTATTTATTTTTTTAATGATGGAATATTAAGGCAATTAATATATGTAAATATATACTTGTATTTAAAAATAAAAAAAAGAAAGAAAAAAAAAAGTAGGGGATTTAATATTTGAGAGGCAATCGATTTCTTGATACGAAATAAAGCGCCTGGGTTGAAAACAAAAGATGGCGACTTAAAACCCAATAATTAAAAAAATAAAATTACAAATAATGAAATTGTTCATTGCCAACGTCCATGTCGAAAATGAGACAATAATAAACCATTTAAAGAAAAGAAAAGAAAAAACATAGAGCAAACCTTTGGCACAAAATAAAACAAAATAAGAAAAATTAAAAGAAAACGAGAATCATTGTACTGTGTTGACTACCTCGCATGTTTCTCTCTTTGAAATAATACTGCATATTTCAAATCTGGCACTGTAATCAATTAAAAAGAAACACAAAAGAAACTGAAATTAAGAGTGGATGACACGTGCATGAAGCTGAGTGAGGGACGGACGAAAATAGTAACAATCTTTGTGAAAGGAGGAGAAGAGTAAAGGCGTGAAAGAGGAGAGGCCAAAAAGGGTAGGTCATTTGGCAAATATTTGAATGTGAACAAAAGATAGCATTCATTCTTTTAAATAGAGGAAGGAGATTTGATTTGACAAACTTTCTAACTTTCAAGTTGCAATAATCAAATTACTCTCATCTCCATATCTCTCGCACTGTCACAATTACATTCTCGACCTTTCTTTTCTCCGTAGAACTGCTTTCATGGAATCGTGTAGCATTCAACTATATAATGTAATAGTGATACTATATGTATGATGATTTAAATGAACGAGTAGTATATAAATTAAGGGTTTGTTTGGTAAATGAGTTTGAGTTGGAAATTTTAAGTTTTAATAGTAATTTTTGTTGACTTTTTAGAAAAGATAAAAAACTTTTTCAGAAAAAGATAAAAAAAAATAAATACAGTTTAACTTGAGTTAAACTTACCGTCTACACAAACCCTAAGTCTTTTTTTTTTTTTTTTTTTTTATCAAACGTCTCTCCTAACAAAAAAAAATTTATTGTAATTTCAGAAAGAAAGTTGACTAATGATGAATGCTTTTAATTTGATAAAATGAAATTGGGTAGCGTGAAGAAATTGGTTTTGTGATTTACACTTTTAAAGTTGTTAAAAAATAATTCTTTAAAATTGTCCTTAAAATCTCTACCTGTCCATCAAACCAGTGAAATCACCTGTTTTACCCACCTTCAAACCGCCCAACCAGCTATATTGTCGGGCAGTTTTGTTTTGGGATTTAAGAGATGGAAATTTCTAATAAACCCGCTATATTGTCGAGGCAATATCAAGATTTCCTTTTTGGCTTTTTTTTTTCTTTTTTTTCTTTTTTTTGGTGCTGAAGAAACTTTAATTGACTTGGAGCTCGGATGAAACTACTCCTGCCAAGTTTTTTTTGATCTGCAGAATTTTATTACAAACATATAGGGGGATCACCAAGAGAGAATAATGTTCCCCAAACATCATTACGAAAACTTGCTTCCAATTCATCACCCTTTCTCCTTGTAATAACTTATAATTATTTTCAAGATCTTTATCCAATATCAGAAATTACTCGGATTCGGTTACAGAGATTAATCAAAAGTAACAAGTAACAACTAATCATGTGCTCAAAACTAAAAGTCAAAATTCCTCTAGCTTATCCAAAGGGTTTTAAAAATTAAATAAATAATAAAAAGACCTCCTCAAGTTCCCAAAAAGATCCAAATTCTTACGAATTCTACAATAGAATCATATTGTTTCATAAAACCTGCTATAATTATAAAAATGCAATCTAAGTTAGAAAATATTTTTAATTTTAGTGTGCAGAGACTAGAGGGTGTTTGGTTCCTTAACTCAAACTCAAAATTTTCAACTCAATTTTTGTCTTTTTCTGAAATTTTTTTTTATCTTTTCTGAAAAAGTCAACAAAAATTACTATTAAAACTTTAAAAATCTTAACTCAAACTCAAACACCAAACACCCCCTTTGACTCCATGTTCAATTTCACCTTAACGTACACAAAAAGACACGTAAACTACTGCCAAAAGATGAGAAGAAAGATTACCATTCTCGATCTGCAGCTGCAAACAAATGTATCTATGACATCACTCTTTTACAAAGTAAAACGCACTATCGTACGTTTAAAAACAAATTAAATAAAAAATGTCGGTTAATGTAACCGTTTGATCTCCTTGAAACGCCATTGTTTTGCCTTAACCCACTACCAACCAAACTACTCTGACCGTTCACGCCATCTAAACGGCCCATATTGAAATGAAATTAATAAAGGCTCGTCTCACGGGATTCTGAGGAGGGATATCCTCAAACTTAAGCATGCATTTGCCTATCAGATTCAAATCTAAATTTTTTAGTTTTTATCTTTTTCTAAAAAATTCAATAAAAATTATAATTAGTTTTTGAAGAGTGAGTCAATCAATTTTAACCTAAAAACTTCATCTCAAACCCGTATTACAAATGGAGCCTACGTGCTGATCGAGAAAGGATATAAATTTGTATATTAAGCTTAATCTGATGGTATACAGATGTAAAAGTTCAAAACACAGGATATACTTTCTGAATAAAAGTAAAATATATGATACAAAAAAGTAAATAATCCTAAAATATAAATAACCTGCAAAATTTTATGTATACAAGCATTGTAAAAGATAAGGGTATTTAGCACTGATACTCCTAAATTTGTCACTTTTTAACAACTTGTCCCCTAAATTTTTTATTTTGACAATTTGCCCCCTTCAGCTTGTTAAATTGTAACAATGTACCCCCTATCAATTAGTTTTTTGTTAAATTGATTATAAAAAACTCAAGTACGTCTTATGTGAAGACCTGAAAAATCTATTAATTAAAAAATTTTAAATATAATACATTCTCTAATGCGAATATTTTAATTTCAAATATTTAATTTATTGTAAAATTAACTAAAAAAAGTATAATGTAACAATTTAACAAGTTCAGATGATAAATTATCAAATTAAAAGTTTAAGGAATAAATTAATAAGGATCCGTTTGATGTTTGAATTGAGTTTAAAATGAGATGAAATTTTTAAATTTATAAGATTAAGAAGTATCAATACTGAATATCCCAAAAGATAATGCCAATGGCCAGCCAAAACATATAAAAAGAAAGTGAAGCTTCAAAGGGAAGATTAAAGGATCAAGAACCGACCAAATCAATCATCATTGCAAATCTTAAGTTTGTGATTTGTGATGATAAGATTAGATCATCATGACCCAAGCTAATTCCACTACTTGTGAAAATCCAGAAATATATGACCGTTTAAATGTGCAGTGTGAATGGACCAAAAAAGTCAAAAGGTGGGGCAGCAGACTCGGAATTCAAACGTTAGCGGCAAAGAAAGAAAACTAGTCTATTCAATTATCAAGAAATTCAGAAAAAGCCCACTTCCGAGTTATGGGGACGGCAATAGAAAAATGCTCTCATGCAAAATGCCAAAATAAACGGCTCATCAATACATGGGTCCTTGTCAGCCAGCATCTGACCAAGTAGTCCCCAACCCTCAAACGGTATCTTTCCAGAATTTTTTAGGATAGAAAATTCTTGTGGATAGTGTACCTTTATAAGTATTATTAAATCTAATTAAAATCATATCAAAATAAGAAAAATAAGTAAAACCGACATAACTTAATACATATTTGACAGTTCTTAAAGTATAATTCTCATGCTGACAATGTGATGAATCATTTCGAGGGCAACAATGTTTGAAATTGAAGGTATTCAAAAAAGAAGACTGTTAAAAAGATTTAGGAGTTTGTTATAATTTGATTTTATGTTTTTTATTTATTTTTTAATAAAGAAATCCAAGATATATCTTGGATTCAGTAGGATGTTTAGTTCCACTTTTTTCTCTATTGGTAGTTCATATTTAAGTCGGAAGTTGTACATTCAATGAATTAAGTCAATAAGAAGAATCACACTTCAATTCTTCCAAACTACATAGTATCAGAGCTAGGAGGGCTTCACTATCCCTGATGGCGAAAGTTGACGTGCCTAAGACGGCGATGATTGGCGTTGGTGGTGATTCTCCATCTTTCTCCGACGTGGTTTCCGGCAAATCTACAGAGACTGAAACTCCTTATGTGGCATCTGGCAGTGTTGATTTGATCACTTATCTTTGGGATCTTCTCTTCAAATTACCATTCACAAATTGAATGGTAAAAATTATTTAGAGTGGTACCAATCCGTCAAATTAGCCATTGATGGCTGTGGGAAATTAGGTTATTTAACCAGCGAAGTCAGGATTCCTGCTCCAACCGATTCCACCTTCCGTGTATAGCATTCTGAGAACTCACTGGTGATGGCTTGGCTCCTCAACTCCATGGAGGCAACGATCGCGAAACTTAACTTGTTTCTTCCAACAACGAAAGATGTATGGGATTTGGTTCGTGAAACCTATTCTAACTTGGAGAATTCTTATCAAATTTTTGAATTATAGTTGAAATTGTAGCAATCCAAGCTATGTGATCGCAAGGTTACAGTCTATTACAACATGATGGTAACCTTGTGGTAAGAGTTAAATCAGTGCTATGATGATGTCTGGGAGAACCCGAATGATTGTGCACGACATATGAAGCGAGAAGAAAATGACCATGTCTACATGTTTCTAGCAGGCGTGAACAAAAGTTTGGATGAGGTGAAAGGAAGAATTCTTGGTTGAAAGCCCGTTCCCTCCATCCGTGAAGTTTTTTCCGAAGTGCAGCAAGAAGAATGCAAGAAGCAGATTATGATGGGCGATCCTCAAACCAGAGATTAACGGCTTTGCCCTTGTCATACGGAATCCCAAGTCTCAAGGATTATAGAAGGAAGAAGCCATGGTGTGACCACTGCAAGAAACCATGCCACACAAAGGAGACTTGCTGGAAAACTCACGGGAAGCCATCATATATGAAGAACCGTACCAATGGTCGTGCTCTATAAACCGTAGTCGATTCCTCTCATGAGCATCACGTTAAATATAGTACTCCTTCTTTCACCAAGGAACAATTAGAGCAAATGTATAACTTCTTCCAATCTTCCCAATTCTCTATTAATTCATCTTGTTCTTTAGCACAAACAGGTAATCACCTATTTGCCGCTCTTCCTAGTGTCGCACCTAACCCCAAATGTTCTTGGATTATCGATTCAGGAGCAACTGACCATATGACAGGGTATTCCAAATTTTTCTCCTCTTATAGTCCGTGTGCAGGGAATAGGAAAATAAAAATCCCAATCGATTCCTTTTTGGCAAAAGCCAGATCTGGGACAATTCAAATTTTGTCCTCCCTCACACTTCACAAAGTCCTTCATGTTCCCAAATTATCATGCAATTTGTTGTCTATAAGCAAACTTACCCTTGATAACAATTGTGTTGCTAATTTTTTTTCCATCCCACTGTGTCTTTTAGGAGGTGGGCTCGGGGAGAACGATGGCAGTGCTAGAGAATATAGTGGCCTTTATTTCTTTGAAGATAGAAACCATTCAATTAAATTAGTCCAGAGTACCTGTTTTGAGTCTATGTCTATTTCTAGTGATAGAGAAAAATTGTTGTGGCACTATAGATTGGGTCATTTGAGTTTTGGTATTTGAAATTCCTGTTTCCAAATTTATTTAAAATTAAAGTTCTATCTTTATTTCAATCTGATGTTTGGGATCTGGCAGTGTTGATTTGATCAACACCAATCTACTCTCTGTTTTCTTTAGCAAAACATCACCAATCTACTCTCCGTTTTCTTTAATGCATAGTGATGTTTGGGGACCTTCTCGAACTTCATCAATTTCCGGAAAGAAATGGTTAGTCACTTTTATTGATGATCACACCAGAGTTAGTTGGGTGTATTTGCTTAAAGAAAAATCTGATGTGGAAAATATTTTTAAAAATTTTTACGCCATGTTACAAAATCAGTTTCAAGGGCAAATCAAAAATTTTCAAAGTGACAATGGTTGATAATATTTTAATCAGTTTTTAGGGCTTTTTTTTTTTTTTTTTTTTTTTTGAATAGGGGATCATCCATCAAAGTTCTTGTATTGATACACCATAACAAAATGGCATGGCAGAATGTAAAAACAGACACCTTCTCAACGTTTCTAGGGCTTTGCTTTTTACAACAAATGTCCCTAAATATCTCCTAGGGCTTTGCTTTTTACAACAAATGTCCCTAAATATCTGTGGGGAGAAGCGGTTCTTATGGCTGACCATTTAATAAATCGAATGCCTTCAAAAATTTTAAAGTTCAAATCTTCCTTAGATGTTTTCGAAAAAAAAATTTCCCAACTCTAGGCTAACCTACTCATTACCTTTAAAGATTTTTGGCTGCATAGTTTTCGTTCATAACAATGACAAGGGACAAGGGAAATTAGACCCTAAGGCAAAAAAATTTGTTTTTGTTGGATTTGCCCATATCCAGATAATCAGTTTCATAAACGGGTCTATTTTTATATCGTGTCTCTTTAAAGTGGAATTCATCTTTTTTTTTTCCTTTCCATTCACTCGTATCTCTTCCGTTTCATCGATTTTTTCCGGATCCTCCTTTTCTTCCGAAAAAAGGGAAGGTTTGAACAAAAAGTCGTTATATGGTCTCAAGTAGTCACCAAGGGCGTGGTTCGAGAAATTTACTTGTTCAGTGAAGCGACAGGGCTACAACTTGGCTCAGATGGATCATACCATGTTCATCCGACATTCGGGAGACAGGAAGGTGACCGTGTTGATTGTTTATGTGGATGACATCATACTTACAGAAGATGAACAAAGAGATATGAACTGGTTGAAGAACAGTCTAGCATCAGAGTTCGAGATTAAGGATTTAGGCTCTTTTAAATACTTTCTCAGGATGGAAGTTGCTCGATCCAAGGAAGGAATAATGGTCTCACAGCGGAAGTACATTCTAGACCTCCTTAAGGAGACAGGGATGAGTGCATGTAAGCCGGCAGACAGCTCAAAGACAACCAACAAGGAGATCCAGTGGATGTAGGTCAATACCAACATTTGGTGGGGAAACTTATCTACTTGTCACACACACGCCCATATATTGTCTTTGTCATCAGCTTAGTGAGTCAATTCATGCATACTCCACAAAAGGAACAACTTGAAGCTACTTACAGGATATTAAGGTACCTAAAGAGTTCACCAGGAAAGGGCCTTTCATTCAAGTAAAGTAGATAAAGGTCAATCGAAGCTTATACGGATGCAAATTGGGCAGGTTCAGTAACAGACAGGAAGTCCACCTCCGGGTACTGTACTTATGTGTGGGGAAATCTTGTGACATGGAGAAGCAAAAAGCAGAATGTGGTAGCTCATAATAATGCGGAGGCAGAATTTCGGGCAATGGCTAATGGCATCTGTGAAGTCCTATGGCTACAAAGAATACTCGAAGAATTGAAGAGAACAGTTGAGGCTCCATTGAAGTTATACTGCGATAATAAAGCTACAATAAGTATTACACATAATCCTGTGCAACATGATCGTACTAAACATGTGGAGATCAATAGACATTTCATCAAAGAGAAACTGGAGGCTGAAATCATCTGCATGCCATTTGTCCCTACAACTCAACAAACGACTGACATCATAACGAAGGGATTGTTCAAACTGAATTTTGAATTTCTTGTTAGCAAGTTGGGAATTATTGGCATCTATGCTCCAACTTGAGGGGAGTGTTGAAAAGATTTAGGAGTTTGTTATGATTTGATTTTATGTTTTTTATTATTTTTTTAATAAAGAAAATCCTAGACATATCTTGGATTTAGTAGGATGTTTAGTTCCTCTTTTTTCTCTGTTGGGTAGTTAGGATATTAAGGGGTAAATTTCCTATTTAAATCGGAAGTTGTTCGTTCAATGAATTAAGTCAATAAGAAGAATCACACTTTAATTCTTTCAAACTACCAAGACTATATGTAAGACTATTGAAAGTTCAATGCTCGTTCCCATACCAGTGAAGATGTCTTGAAATGTACTTTTAGGAGACAAGGAATTATGATTCATCAAGAAGAGAAAGACGGTGAGTAAATTTTCTTTTGACTAGAGACCAATCAAATAAAGGTTGAGCAAACGGGCATGATGGGCTGACCATGATTCTGCAACTAAAGAGCAAGGCATAACTGCTGAAAAGAAAAAAAAGGGTAAAGGATCATTGATTAAAGGAGAAAATGAATCCAATTCATAGTTTGTTCAGCATCCCAAGTACAGTAATCCAGTAACAAATCAGGAAAGAGAGAGAGAGAGAGAGAGAGAGAGAGAGAGAAGAAATAAAATCATGTATAAAATAGACAGCCCTTTTGTCCCCAAGACATGTCTGTACAACAAGAGCCCTTTGTATGTATCTCCGCAAACCCAATTGACGGGGCGTTGGGATCTTGGGAACCCGGGAGCACCTCTCTTTCTTGTATGATCATATGCCCGAGAAGGCAATACCAAAACAACAGCTAAATCCTCATGAGCCAAATGGGGCCATTTCCAATACAAATTTTTTAGCTCAAATTCAGAAAACTGATTCTAAAAAAGAAACTTTGAGATGTATATTATGTATAAATGAGTTACTGAAAACTTTTACTCTGGTAGATGGTAAGGCAATCATTTGCCAGCGATGATGTGTTTGGTCAGTCCTATCCATGAGTTGTCTCTGAGACTTGGCTTTCTGTATCTCCTGGCTTGTTTGGTGTTTCAGTCAAACCAGGTATCTCCTTCATTGATTCAATTTCCATGCTGGTTGTTCGGCTTTTTCGGTTTCTTCGATCCTGTATAACCTCATACACATAAATGATGGAAGCAACTCAACAACAAATTTCGAACAGCAAAGTTAAAGATACTGTTTCTGGAAAATTAGCATGTGAATTTAACATTTATATAGAAGACAAGTTCCACCGTTATAGTAAATATGCTAGAATCAACGTAAAGAACCTTCCTCAACCATTTTATGTAGTACTAAAGTTTGGACCAGTATCAATTATATGCCCAAGTCTAAGGATTTCTAGCCCAAAAAAAAAAAGAAAAAAAAAAAAAGTTACTTAAAGAAAAGCAAGATTAGCACCTCACGAAATGGGTAATCGTCAGTTTCGAGCATTCGCACAACATGACTCATTTTGGGTCTCTTTTCTGCATCTGGATCAACACATCTAAGAGCAACAAGAAGGGCATGTTTTAAAGCACGCGTGGCCGGTTTAACTTCAAGGTTTGGATCCGCAACCTCCTCAGCTCTTCTTGTGCCCACCATCATCTTTAACCACTCAACAAGATTAACCTGCCACAAGTGTATACAACAATCCGAATTGACATATTTGCACAAGACAGCAAAAGTGGCTCTCAAAAAGAGCAATCCAAGCTATTGGTCGAGAGAATCAAAGAGAGTGAACATCCAAGCAAAATATGATCAGGACAAGTATAACACAGATTAGAATTAATTACCTCATTGGCTGGGCGGCCATAGTCCACGGGGTCTCTTCCGGTAACTGCTTCAAGCAGGAGGACACCAAAGCTATAGATATCGCTTTTCTCGTTTAACAAACCAGTATTAGCATATTCTGGTGCCACATAACTGCAAATTACAAAACAAACCAGTTATTTGTCATCAAATCAGAGGATATCATTAAAACATACTATTTCTAAGGAATCAACATTTATGCATACCCAAATGTTCCCATTACTCTGGTTGTGATGTGACTCTCTCCGGAATCTAAGAGTTTGGCCAGTCCAAAATCAGAAACCTTCGCATTGAACTCGTCATCAATCAAGATGTTGCTTGATTTTATGTCTCTATGAACAACTTTGGGTTCTATTGCTTCATGTAAATAAGCAAGCCTGTAACAATAGGAAAAATCATTATTCGTTCATATTCAAACTTCCAAAGAAAATTGGTAAAACATAAAGATAAGAATTTAAAAATAAAAAAAAAAAGTTGTAGAAGTTAGAATTGTTATATGAAATGCTACAACATTGAAGCTCCAAAGAAAAAGAAAATAAAGAGAATTGTGCCATGTTGAGTCGTACAAATGAAACGTAGAAAAATGAAGATGAAAAGAGAATCATAACAAATGAATTTACTGTACAAGAATTTGGCTCCAACAAATATTTAACTATGTTGGATTGAACAATGAACTTACGCCTTAGCAGTACCAAGAATCACTTTCATACGAGCCTCCCAAGTAAGGGTGCCATGATGGCGCATGGCGCCATGTAGCCACTGTTCAAGGTTTCCATTGTTTACATATTCATAAACCAGCATCCTGTGAAAGAAACAGCGAATATCATCAAATTTTAAATCCTCAAGCCAAGCTTTTGTGGGGGAAAAAGTTGGAAAAAACATGGTTAAAAAAAATAATAAACGACATCGAGCATATTTCTTTAGTACAGAATGCAATATGTTAGTAATATAATGCTAGAATAATCAAGAAAATGAATAAATAAACTGATCTGAAAAGTAAATGAGATCTCACCTGTGAACTCCTTCTATGCAATAGCCAAGGAGTCGTACTAGATTCTTATGCCGTACATGGCCTATAGCTTCCACTTCAACTCTAAATTCTTTCTCTGCCTGTCCCCTACATAAAAGGAAGAAAAATATAGTTATAATTCAATTTTCACAAAGAAAATACGTCTACCGAAATATGGTGATATAATGTTAATTTGCTTACAGATTATTAAGAAGCTTTTTCACAGCCACCTCACTTCCATTTATCAGTCTGCCCTTGTAAACAACCCCGTATCCACCCTCACCAAGCACATTCTCCGCAGAGAAACGGTTTGTCGCAAACTCTAGATCCCTAAGAGTAAACCAGTGGCCCCACCCAAGATGTGAAATTTCTGGCAAGCCAATTAAAGGAGAAGCTGTAACAAGTCCTGCATATGATGAGGGCTGCTTCCGGACCGTCCCAGAGCTTCCTTCTTCCCCTGACTGTGAACTACATGCCCTCTCCTGATGATAAACCGAGCTGCACTGACTCATGTTATCATGATCACTTGATTTGCTCATGCCCAAATGAACTAACATCTTCTCCGAGTTCTTATCACTAGATTTATCATGAACCGTTAGAAATAAACTCTCAGGGTGATCATGGGTACTCTGAGCCCCAACCCTGTCAACCTTGATATCTTTTGATACATTTGGGATTTGGGTGAGCGAAAACTTGTCCAAAGATCTCCTAGATTTTCGCCGAAATGAGACCCATATAGACAAGAAACAAAGGATCAAAACAATAAATGCTCCAACACAAATGCCTATCAAAACCCATAATTTTAAACCCAAGAATGAAGTCCTCTTTGACATTTCTGCGTCCAAAGAACCCTCGGACGACATTGCTGATTGTCTAAACAAAATCCGAAACTCAACTAGGGTCTAGTAAAAGTTCTGAAAACGTTAGGACATCTCCCCCTGAGTGACAGAAACATGTTAGATATCTGAATTTTGTAATGGAGTTTTCGGCTTTAACTTGCAATGACTATTGAAATCAACAGAACCAATATGTAAAATAATGAAGGAAAAAAAATCGAAATGAAATAAAGAAAAGGTAGGCTGATTAGATTGGCATTTACTCTTTGAAATAAAGATTAGTGATTCCAAAGTGAACTAAAGCAGTCTCAGACATGTTGTTTCAAAAAAAAAAAAAACAACGCAAAGAACCAATTGGCATATGCCATCACAACAAAAAAACCACTACAAATTCCACATTCCATGAGAAAAAGCAAACCAAAGGTCTTATCCAAGAACCACTAGCGAACAAATCAAAATCCCACATCCATATCAATCAGAAGAAAAAAAAAAGGAAAAGAAAAAAAATCCTCAGAGAGCATCACTTATGATTGAAGTAAGAGACCCCAAAAAGAGAAAAATGTGAGCCGTGTAAGCCAAACTCCAAAAAAAGAAAGAAAAAAGGAAAAAAAAAAAAAAGTGATTCAAAGAAGAAAAGCACTGACCTTTGCAATTTGATCTAAGCTAACCACCTTGATCTTCTTCCTTGAGGAGCCAGAGAAGCAAAGGAAAGGCTTTTTTTTTTAGCCAAAAGAGACCCAATACGCATAGATAGGCCAATGTAGACCTGAAGAAATACCAGACGAAAAAACCCAGATGATGCCTCAAAACAGGAGTAATTTAAAAGTAGGGGGTTCTGTGGACTCGGGTGGGCCAAAACCAACCCAATTCCAGAGAATGATAAACAAAATAGATGAAAATAAAAAAATAATAAAAATAAAAAAGAGGAGGATTAATAAGGTAAGGCCAGACAAAAATGTAATCTTTGAAGGGAAAATGTAGAAGAAGAGAGAGAGAGAAAGATGGGGAGATTAAATTATACAGATATAAGGTGGGATTTGGGAGACAAAAAGGAAAAGTGGGTAAAATGGTTGGTGGGTATTTTGTGAGTGTGAATGAGAGAGAGAGAGAGGGGGGCCTCTGAGCAAGCTGGAAAGAAAGGAAAAAAAAGGGAAGCTTGGTTTGCAATGGAGGAAACCAGAGAGAGAGAAAGAGAGATAAACAGTAAAGGAAAAGCAAATATATGAGGTGAACAGTGATGGTGGGCATTTATAGCTGGGATATATATATATTGATTTTTTTTTTTTTTTTTTTTTTTTTTTGGTGCAAAAGAAAGGTAAAGTAATAGGAACATATGTAGAGAGAGAAAGTAAGTTTTATAGAGAGAGAAAGAGAGTCAAACCATGAGGAGGGAACTCCAAATCTAGCTTTGGCTTTTGAGGTTTACTTACCAAACTGTCCTCATCACTTATGAGAAATATTCTCTGGAAATATTTTTAAAAAAACCTTAAAATTTTCTCTTCTTTTTTTTTTTTTTTTTTTTTTTTTTTTTTTTGTGAATGAATTTCATTTTAGTCTGAAAAGAGAGCACCACAGTCTCGCTGCGTGTTTTGCAGTTTGACAGACAATTTTTGGAGTTGTGGAGCTCCTGAAAAATGTTTTCTTTTAGGAGCATAAAAATTGTTTTTCATAGAATTGTTTCTCACTGTCACGCACTAACATTTCATCTTAATTTGGCATTCACATCCTTAATTTTTGTTTGTCAATATAAAAACAACAAAATCTTTTTTCTTTTTTTTTTTCCTCTGTAATTGGTAGGAAAATTATAATATTCAGGGATTGGGATCACATTTAATGAGCATGAAATTTCTTAGGTATTTAACATCATAAACCACCAAAGAATATTTAATAACATTGGAAAATTGAAGTGGTAGGAGACAAGTACTGAGTGAAATTAAGTTTCATTGCAAACATAGGACATTTAATTTTGTAATAATTAGGAAATAAAAATTCTTATTATTGACCTAAGAAATGGGATGGGATTGAATTTGGTCCTATGCGCGTATCATAATTCAGTGTATTAGTAAAACTAGTGTCCGCAAAATCAGGAGAATTATTTACATATCACCATTAAAAAGTTCAGGATTCAATTAACCAATGCTTGAGTTTTTTGAATCCCAAAAAATGTACCAACTCTCATATCCATAATTTACATTTTTTTAGGGTAAAAGAAAAAAAAAATTTGAAGGTGAATAAAATTAGCTAATATTGGTAGTTCTCGAATTTTGAAGGAAACTGCTACACGGTTCATGGGTCAAAAATTAAACTCTTCATGGCCAGTGATGAAATTCAATCAAATTAGATACATGGCACTAATATCCCTATAAATAAAAAATTTAAAAAAATTAAAAAAAAAAAAGAGAGATAAAGAGAGAGGGAGAGAAAGAAAGGAGGAGGGAGAAAAAGAAAAAGAGCTCCATCCAAATAAAACATGGGGAAGAGAAATACCAAATATTAGAAAGGTTATATTTAAAATTGGTTAATATTTATGCCTAAAGAAATTGGACAAAATATGATACAAAATAATATTTTGATCATACTGATAAATATTGTTCTCATCGTTCAATTAAATTTTTAATGGTTTAATTCGTGACTAAAAATAACTATATGTGACGAGTTGTAAATTTTAATTTTAATGTAAACACTTGCAAATCAAGTTATTAAAAAAATTAATCTAAGGAGCAATTGGTGGGTTTTTATTAGAATTAGTTTATGTAGATAGAGAAGAAGCTTTTTTTCAAAATATTCTCGTTCTCTGTCAAACTGCTTCTGGAAGTTTAATTAATTCTCTCTCACTGATCACAAAAAGAAATATTAATTGGCAGCTCTCAAAGAGCTAGCTGTTGTGCTTGTCTAGCTTTATTTTATGATGGAGAATATGGGTTTTGACCAAGTTCCCTTAAAAAAAAATAAAAAAAATAAAAAATTCAAAACCTTCCGCTCCAACGGTTCCCAAGGACAAAATTGTCATTACAACATGACTAAACCCAACATTCAGAGTTTTTTTTTTTTTTTTTTTAATTTAAAAACACATAAACAAAAATTAAATAGTTTTTAGTAAACAAATGTGCCTTTCCTGAATACCATCATGGCTTGGGACTTGAAGGGGAGGATATGAAGCCAATAGGGGTGAAAGTAACAGAGGCTTTGATTTGAAGCATTACTTTTTTATTAAAGTGTGTTCCAAAGAAATCCCCTTTTGTAATCCTTTTTAAGAGTTTTACATTAAAATTTAAAAAGTGCTTTTAGCACTTAATTATGCTACTTAAAAAAAAGTAACCAATTAGGGTCGTTTCGTGGGACCCACTAGGTAGATCTTTTATCAAAAATTTTGACTTTTAATCCCAAATCCCAGCCGTAGATCAATGCTCCAAATCATATAATTTCACTTCCCATTACCATCTAGAATTTATTGATCAAATGAGAGTGAAATAAGATTTCCTATTTTGATTACTAGTGTGGTGTTATGGTGATAAAATAGATTTTATTTGGAGTCTTCGCTTCTATTAATTTAAAAATTAGAGTTTGCATCATGTCTTTTACGTGTTGGATTTGGACATGAAAATACTATTATCTCTTTTTATATTTATAAAAATAGATTTCCTATTTTGTATTTTCACTCACCTTTTGCGCATGTCACGTGAATATGCACTTCTTTTTCTAACTTTTTCAGTAGTGATTTTTATTTCTATGCTAATAAATGAATTCCCATTATTTGTTTAGTCAAAACTCACAAATCTAAGCCCATATATTGAGGGACCATTCTGATTTTTCTTACATGACACCTGTATTTTTTTTCCTTCCTATTTTCAGGCATATTTTGATGTTATATGATTCATTTGATGCATAAGAATGTTTGGTAAATATATACGAAGAGGAGGGGAATGTTCTCATGGTTGTGGAGAAATGAGATAAGGGAAGTAGTAGTGGGCATAAATAAGAGCATCATAGAAGACAGTGTTTCTGTATATTCTATCTTGAAGTTGTAAATGGATGGACAGCCACACAAATTTCAACGCATATTGGACGGCTAAAGTTTTGGCCTTGGAAGTTTATACTGTGAATATGATCAATAGTGCAATACAAAATAAAAATAAAAAATAAAAAATAAAAAAAAGGTGAAACTAACATGATACGGGGATCAAAAAATTCAAACTCTACATTTTATGATAGAATTAGATGTGAAATAATCGTCAGATTATATATATGACTACAGTTGTCATTTTTTTAATATTACTTTTTTTTTTTTAAATTATCACCTTAATTTAAATTAAAAGACAACATTTATTAATAAAATGATGATAACTTACCGTTATCTATAACTGATAAGAATGTTGTAGCGCATATTCTTACTGGTTTCATTGTCAAAAAAATTGGAAGGAGTAAAATTGAAAGGAAGAACAAGGGCCCCAATGTAGCAACGTAAAAGTCAGAAGCATGCTCTTCGGATCTAATCCAAGTTCAAGTGTAAGGGTGGGTAAAGTTTGAAAGAAAAATAAATAAATAAATGCCGAGATAGTCAAAGAACGTGAAAAGCCAAAATTCTTTCCCATTCACTCGTTCACATTCAATTTGAATTGCATGATTTTTCTGTTTTTATTTATTTTTTTTTTTGGTGGCAGATTGTAATTTGTATAGAATTCCATTAAATGTCGAACATGTAAAATATTTTTATAAATTTGGAGCGGGGGATTGAAATTTTGGTAGAATTACCTATTAAATTAGTGGTACAGTATGTCTACAATTGCGAGAATCGGTATGATTCGAGTATCTAAAAATCGACATATCTAACATTATACTCGATAGTGGATGACAAAATATAAAAAATAAATAAAATAGAGAGAGAGAGAGAGAGAGAGAGAGAGTTGGATTTCATGTATTTTCTCCCCTTATTCTGATATGTATCAGCATTTTGGGTCTTGATTAAGGCATGTTAACCTGCGGTGTTCTCCGGCCGGACGCATCAATGGGCATAAATGCGCGTCTTCTACAATTTTAGTTAACAAATATATATAAAAAAAACAATTTTTAATATTATATATATGTGTGTACTGTGTATAGATAGGATGTTGTGGATAATCTTATAAACTGAGAGGGAAATAAATACAGAGAGAATCATTTTTTTGCCCTAATCATAGGGATCCTGTATAGACGGAGAGAGATCGAGAAAGGACATGTTTCACATTCTAACGGGATTGAGTCGAAATCTGAAATAAATTACAAGATCTATATATTTCATATTCCGATCTAATTAGGATTAAGATGTTTATAAATAATCCTCGTTTAAATTATAAAGCTTATGTAATTTTCTCCCACTTTGATTCTATATATCGTGGCATTTAATTATTGTATGTTTCACAGCAAATAAAAGTGGGCACGCAGAGGCTCAAGACCTAATAAGAACAATTTATGCGCTTGTAGAATCTTAGCAAAAGATTTATTTGAAAAAAATTGGAGGAAAATCCTTGGATTATATTCCTGACATTTTTATATCAATATGCTTCACATGACTAGCTAATTATGCAGTTCACGTACTTTCATTTTATCAATTTAAAATAAATCTTCAACTTGCCGTTTTTAATATTAAGCTTTAAGGTTAAACATTCCCACTAATACACTGTCCTGAATTTTATAAAACCAAAGCCGACGTGAAGAAGATCTTGTAGTCATCCCATGAAACTAGTCTCTCATGAGTTTTGTTTGTTTCTGTATGTCTCACCTAACATTCCATTAAGAAGCTGATTTTCTAAAAGATGCTTTGACAAGGCTTTTGAAAAAAAAAAAAAAAAAAAAAAATTATTTAGCTTCATCCCACTCTCTCATATTCATGGCATTACTTAGTAATGCATTAGTAAAATATCAGACATCAATAGATTAAGTTAATAAATAGTGGATTTACTTAAAGAAAAAAGCACTTTTATTCAATTTTACTCTAAATTGGAGGGGGGGAAAAAAAGGCCCAAAATTGAAAAACGTTAAATCCTAAATTACCAAATTTTAACCCCAAATCCCTAAATTTAGAACCCTAGATTTATTTATCTTTAAAACTCTACCCCAAACTAGTAGAAGTTGCTAGCAATGAAGAAGATGGCATGACTGGAGAAGAAACAATGTCGTTGTTGGAGATTGTGGCAAAGATCCCACGGAGATGGTATTGAATCACGACAACGCTGAAGCACGATGGAGATCACAGACCATTGCCCGACCTCCCACTGACGTCAAGACTCCTACCATGACGTTCATGTAGTGTTGCGTCTCAATGGCGAAGAAAGGTGAAGTAAGGGCAAATTGGGAATTTGAAACTTTGAATTTTACAAAATAGTTGTATCTGACAATAAATTTGAAATGACCATTCTTAATCATTATTAAAAAAAAAAAAAAAAAATTGGCTTATTTCTTGCAAATTTTCATCTTCTTTCAAAACTTAGGCTCCGTTTGGGACATGAGTTCAGACTCATGTCCATTAGTTCAAACTGAACTAAAGACGTTTGGCTGAGCAATTGAGTTTGAACTGGCCATTGGAACGTTATACAGGAACCTGAGACTGGTTCACTGTTGGCGTTCAGAGCTCAGAATTGATTCCCCTCCTCTCGTGAGCAACGCTCGGCAGAGAACACCCATGTGCTTCCTCTGTTTCTCCTTTACTTTCCTTTCTAAATCTCGAAATCATTCAAGCTCTGTCTCTAACTCTCTCTCTCTAAATCCTTCCTCTCTCCCCATTTCTTTACTCAAGGGATCCGGTTATAACGTCGGCCCCCACCCATCGACCATGCGTTTTCGCGAACCGCCGGCCAACACCCCGTCCGCTGAGCCCATCGACGGTGTCCCCCAAGAACCCAGTCATGCTGCACCTTCTTCTCCCTTCCACCGTGAACAATCGGCCCCCAACACCATTTGTGAGTTTCAAATTTTGGCTCTTTCTCTCTCTCTAGCTGATGAACCCTCCCCAGCACACACGGTTTGAAGTCCTCCTCTCCTCTCCCGAATCTTGGTTTTCGTCTTGCCTTCGGTTATGGTTTCTCTTTTGGAATATGAACATTTAAGAAAAACAAATTTTGGAGTAGCAGCCGGAAATTTTTTAGATCTAAAAGAGACCCTGCCGGCCGCCGGCTTCAATGGCTTCCCATATTGCTGTCGTTTGCCCTTGTGCTGTCGTTTTATGGGTTGTGATTTTGTTGCATCAATGTCGTTTTCATTTGTGTATAACAGGGCTTGCTGTCGTCTTGTGTGTGTATTGTCGTTTCTTCTTTTTGTTTTTGCTAGACTAGCCGTTTTGTTGCTGTCGTTTTTGCAAGCATAAACGCAGGGAGGATGAGGCAAATGGGGAATAACGACAATAAATAGAAAAACGACAACATTCTGAATTTATATAATTGATGGGTGTTTATAAATAGAAAAACGACATTAGATGGGTAATTTTATACAAATATAAGCGCCTATGTTACATTATTAATTAGAATTATTATTTTAAATTAAACTTTAGATAATTTGATTTATAATTAGAGCAATTATATTTTACACTACGTAAATTTTTTTAGGAGGACACTCGTATATTGACTCTATAAAAGAAGTACTTGAAATAACAGTTCTTTAAAATGCAAACATAAATCAATAAAAAGGGATTGGGTTAACTAAGAGTGGATGTAAAAAATATTCCAAATATAATGTAATAAACATGTCACCTACCAGAGAGTATGAAAGTTACACTGCTGACAAGTCAAGAAAAACTGCAGAGCTAGTTATCTGTATTTTGAGTAATGTAAATAATAATTTCAACCCCAATAAAGGTACTAAATTTTTTTTTAAATATATTTATGGTAGAAAAGATGGTTGGAATAAGTCCTAAATAAATATTAATCCCACATTCCCAGTTGTAATTCGTGGCTAACTCGTTAAAAAAAAGGAAAACATTATAAGGCCCTATTTGACCATGAGTTTAGTTCAAACTTTTTTTTTTTTGTCTTTTCCCCAAAAGTTTTTGTCTAATTCCCAAACAGTTTTTTTGTCTTTTCTGCAAAAGTCAACAACATGTTAAATATTAAACTATTTACGCTATCTTTTTATTTGTCTTTTACTCTTATTTTTTAGGTCCTACTTTCCGTTTCGGTATCGTCGGTGGCACATGCGTCGTAGATTGAGGTCCGCGAAGCAGAATCGGACAAAGTCTTCATTACCCAGTACTCTCGCGTTAGGAAAGCTTTGGTGCGACCCATTGCTTCCTGCCCTGATCCGCCGGCCTCTACCGTTTATTCCTCTTCCGGTTCGAACTCCGTTAACCTGGTAGGCTTTATTAAACTTATCAAACGACCGTTAATTTGTGGGAATGTTGACTTTCATGATTCCACGATCAAGTTGTTAGTAATTTGTGCTATATTTTTTGCGATGCCAAAAATATATAAATTTTGATGTTCAAGTTTACTTTTAAAATAGTTTTTTCCCTTGTATTCGCTATATTAAGAAATGCCCCGTAAATCTTCGGGTGAGACGTTGTTTGGAACCCCGTCAAGGAAAAAACGGTTACTGGAAAAAATGGATGACTTCTGCTCATCCAATCCCGGGCGACAGCCCGGCATGCAGATATATGACTTATGGGCCAATGAGTTTAACACGGAGTTTGGTGGCGTTCCCGCTCACGGTGTTACTTTATACAAAAAAAAAAAAGAGCGCATGAGAAAAATTTATAAGGGTTGGAAGTTCTTGCAATCCCAGACCGGCCCTAGGGTACGATCCTGTAGCCGATAGAGTTGTTTGCTCAGATGAGGCGTGGCAGAGTTTCATCAAAGTAATATTAATTTTCTAATATAAGTCATGCTTATTATATTTAATAACCACTTGAGTAGTAGCGACGGATGACGTGGCATATCCCATTTTGCAGGTGCATCCACTCTGCAGGCATCTCCGTTACGAGGGCCTTCGCCATAAGGAGTTGCATTACAACGTGTTCGAGAAAACTCACGCGGCTGGCGCCTACGGTTATGGATCAGTTACGATGGGGGACGGCAGTAATTCATCCGTAGACTACGAGTTCAACTTCGCCAACTCTGAAACACACCCGTGCTTAGAGGAGGACTTAACCCCGACCGCCGGTGGGCGGCTGGCCGACACGCAGCAAGGGCCCGACGTAGCCGGTCCGTCCCGACGTAGTGGAAGCCTGGGTAAGAGAAGCAAAGGGATGCAACCGATGCGATGGCGTATGAGGCTATGGAGGAAGTCCGATACTACTTCCGAGGCATATCGCAAACTGGCGGTGGCAGTGAGCAATCAGTCCAAAACGCCGGCCTAGTGCAGTGCATGAACATAATGAAGGGGATGGGTTACTCAGCACATCATCAGATGATGATGTGGCACTACTTTGATTCTCACCAACATCTTATGGGTCCATTCTGCCAGGTTGACGACAACCTCTGGCGAGAAATTATTGGCTCCGTCATCAACCCCCAGCCGCCGCCAGCTATATGAGTGTTTATGTGTTTATCCCTGTTTGTTTAATTTTTCATTGCTCTTTTCGGCAACATTGAGACTATTTTTATAAGTATTTGTTCAAAGTTAAAATATTAGTTCATGATGTATTTATTTTATGTAACAATTACCGCTAAATTGTCTTGTAAGTGAATTTACGTTTACGTTAACTGTGCGCTGAATGAATTTAATTACGTTATGTTATGTCGGCAGTTGCCAATTGAAACTAATACAAACTTTTTTCCTATGTACGTTAATGTATAACAGGAATTGTAGACCAAGTATAGTGCAGCTCGGGAAGAAGAACATGAACGACCGTGGTTCCGTACACCACCGTGAAGCTGACAACCATGGGGCCGAAAACGGCCAACGCAACGTTCTGGCTATGGCTGCAATGTCAGTGTTTGCGTATCGTACATGGCGGTGTAGCATGCGCAGGGATTCAGTACCGATGCATAATTCAAGCTTAACATGACAGATGCGCGTGGACGAGATACTAAATGGTCAACCCACGTATAATTCAAGGTTTAATAAGTATGGAATCCGGTACATTCAGAGCGATATCTAACCATGTTATTAGTCGCGGATTATTATCCCAACTAATAACATGAATGTGGACGAGCAGTTATTTATTTTTTTTTATATTTGTGCCCAAGGCGCCACAATCCAACAAGCCTCGTACTTATTCCAACACTCGAAAGAAACAACGTCGCGGTGGTTCTATGCAGTGTTATTGGCCATTTGTTCGCTGAAAGACGAGTTCATCAGGTCACCCGACTACACAGCGATTCAACCATTAATTCAAGAGCACAGGTACAAATATCGACCGTGGTTTGATGTAAGTTATCAATTAACAATTACTAATATCATCGTACGCCAATACTTTAATAGAAAATCAGATGTAAGTTGATTGGATTTCATGATTTAAATAGTTTGTGAATTTTGCAGGGTTGTATTGGGGCGATAGACGGCACCCACATCCCATGTGTGGCTCCTCTGAAAATGCGGACGGCTGGATTAATCGAAAAGGGTTTCATTCACAGAATATATTAGCGGCATGTTCGTTTGACATGAAATTCACTTACATGTTGACCGGGTATGAGGGTTCGTGTCATGATGCTCGAATGTTGGCAGAGGCAATTGCATTCAAGGGTTTCCCAATACCTCCGCCAGGTAAAAAGAGTTGGCCTTTAACTGTCAGTAAATTATTCATATTCCCTTTAGGTTGAAATAGAAAATTGCCAACATACCATTCATGAAGTGGTATTTATTTTGTAGGTAAATTTTACTTAGCCGATTCAGGCTACGCTAATAAGGATTGTTTCCTGAGCCCGTATCGCCGAGAGACATATCATTTACCTGAATACCGAAGAAGGCGCGACGGGCTCGGCAACCGAAGAGAGGTGTTTAACTACACACATTCATCGTTGCGGAACTGTATTGAGCGGGCATTTGGTGTCTGGAAGGCAAGATTCAAAATACTAAAAGGCACCAATAGCTACCCGATGGACAAACAGGCTATGATCCCCGTGGCTTGTGCTGTTCTGCATAATTTTATATGGATGGTGCAGGTTGGGGATCCCTTACACGAAGATTACGCCGGAGATTGTATGCCTGTAAGTGAGAATATTATGAAGTTGACGACGTAGCCTCCGGTACAGGGCCAAGTACAGGACTGCAGCACCATGACACGAGGATGGATGCCATGAATATATTGAGAGATATGATGGCTGATGATATGTGGGACAGATTTCAATCAGACCCGTGGTATAGAACCACGTGAACGTTGGCGTCTTGATGTCACTGTTGACAACATTATGACAGTAATGCTTAATAAAACATTTTAACATAAAGTTCACTGACCTACTACATACTGATGGTGGGTGTATTTTACGGCTATTTACGTAATTTCACTAAATATTTCGATGACGTAAGTTGATTGGTGTTATAGATTGAAATTGTTAATCGCGACATTTTGCGTTAATAGAACCTATAATAAAATGTTAAATTGAGGATAAATGAAAATTTTAAGTTTACAGGGTAGTTTGATTATAATTTTTCTTCAATAAAATAAATAAATTTAGTTGATAATATGAAAAAAGACAGTAGGTGAGGTGAAAAATTTAATTTAGTTGGAGTTTAGATAAGTTACCAAACACAAAAAGCAAAAAATTGGTTAACTCAATTTTTAAACATCCAAACAAGGCCCTTGTTTTTTTTTAACTTTTTAACTCAAACTTTTTCACCAAACAATCAACTCAAACTAAACTTTTTATCTCAAACTTTTTACCAAACACTCACCTTTTAAACTCAACTTAACTTAACTCAAACTAAGGGTTTGTTTGCCTAACCATCTCATTTTAAACTAACCATATCAAATCTCATCATGTTTTTTGTCTTTTCTGAAAAAGTTTTTTGTCTTTTCTGAAAAAGTCAACAAAATTTACTATGCAAACTTAAAAATCTCAACTCAACTCAAACTGAATTGGTGTACCAAACGGGCCCCTAAACTTAAAAATATCAACTTAAACTTACACACCAAACAAGCCCTTAACTTATTATACACTGAGGTACATTTCTTTTTCTTCCAACAATGAAAAAAAATCATTAGCGTTTGAGGTATGTTTTGTCCTTTTTTTTTTTTTTTCTCTCAAATAAGCTACATATTGTCAGTGAAAAAAAAAGCACAAAAAAGACTCATTCATTCCTTTAAATCTTGCTTCATAATAATGGGTTTGTCTGCTCATAAAAGAACATTAATAAATTTTGTTAAGGGGAGTCTATTGCCACTCATTTGTCCATTTTTTTCACACCCTAATTTAATAAATTATGTTATTCCTTAATTATCCACAAGTTAAATTACTTTTTAAGGACAAAGTGATCAAAGATATACGTTCCACACAATTTATTTAAAGATTAAATAATAAAATTGAAATATCCATTTTTAAATATAATACAAAATGCACAACCAAAATCAACAATAAATAGAATAAAAATGGCCTCTAATGAAAGGAAACAGTATTTTTTTTTTCCCCAACTTTCTCTTACTTTTTTTTTTTTTTTTTGTATGAATCAACAATTTGTTTATACTATCGTTATACTGACTTTTTTTTAATACTTTTTTTCATTATAATTGCCTACTGCACTTTTTTTTTTTGGGAAAAACACAAAAGACAATCATCGTGTATATGCAATTTTCAATGATAAACTAATATTTGATGTGTTTCAGAAAAAACAAATTCTAATGCTATTTGAAAATCTAAATTATTTGAAAACTATAGATTAGTTATATGTGTGTGTATATACGATTAAAAAAAAAAGAGTAAAGGAACGTGGAATACAACACAAACAGTTAAAGAGAGAGTGAGTGTTTTGATCTGTAGGTGGGTGTAAATAAAGAAAAATATATATAATTGAATTTAAGGGATTCTTTTGTATAGTAAGAGGTGTGTAGAAAGTAATAGGTAGATGGTTTAAGTAAATGTGTTGAAAAAATTATATAAGGAGGTGGTCAGTAGACCCACCCTTTTTTAATACTGATCGCAATTAGAGCTAAATATTACTTTGTACTAAATAATTGTTATTATATCTAATTTTCGTAGCCCTTAAATAGAATAAATATTGCCAAACATTCTCTTCTTTATATGACAGTGGGTTTCAATTACTAAATATTGGTACTTGCATATTGTTGATACCCGAAAATTTGACACGGCTCAGGCCTAACCCACATCTTGCAATGTGGGTCAAAAGCGTTGCGTGAACCCAAGCAACGCTTCGGGGATCTTTGAATAGGCTGTGATTTGGAAGACTAAAGAACATGAGTGGGCTCATTTATGTAGTCCAATTAGACTCTTGGCTTACTTAGGAGCCTTTAAGTCTATGAGAAATTATAATAATATAAGTTGTTAAGAACTTTAAACCCCCCCCCCCCCTCTCAAAAAAAAAAAAAAAAAAAAAAAACTTTAGCCCAATCCAATAATCCTAGATAAGCCCATTAAATCTAGTAGAAGCCCAATAAATACCCATAAATTATTTTATTTTCCCTGCAGATTAAGATTAAGATTTCGTAGTTTGCTAATGTAGGAATTAACAATACACCATTTAGGTGAGACCTTTCCCTACCGAAAAAAACATATTCTACCTAAGGGGACACCTGAAATAGCCCTCATTGAAAGTATACAATAGCTAGCTTATCTCCCTAGGCATCCATTACCAAGGCAACTCTTTTTGACCAAGTTCAAACGTCAATGGAAGAGTTCTCCCGCCTCCTTAAGCAGCCATTCCGAGAAAGAGAAGGAAACCATAGCCAGAGAAACCCCCAACTAGAACCTCCAAGTAGAAAACCTCCAAACTAAACTAGAAAAAAATTTAGTTGCCATTAAATTCTCCTCCACCTATAAATACGACACTATTCTCACCCCAAATGGTCACCTTCAGCCCAAAACACTGCAAACAACTCATCTTTCATCTCCACTCATGGCCAAGAAAAGATACCCTCTCTAGATCAGGTGGCTCCCCTGACAGAGGCGCACTTAAAGTAGGAATCCATTTTCGAACACATTGTATTTCTACCTCACCAACCATCCATGATCACATCATCAGATCCCACATTCCCTCAACACTTCTAACAACCATCCCCTTTAGCTTTCACTCACCAAGAGAGGTGACCCTCTCTACCTTAGGGAACTCCATTGACGGAGGTGCACCTAAAGCAAGAAACCATCACAAGAGTATCATTTCTCTCACCATTCCTCACTTATAACAAATGGCCAATTTAGATATAAGTGCACAAAAATACACTTTTATTCATATAAGTTATTAGATAATTTAAGTTTTAATTGAGTATTTTCATAACGTTAATTTAAAATATTTTAATTTGCAAGTATTTAATTTTAATTTAATTTATTTAATATTCTAGTTATTTTGGTTTATTTTAATTCCTTTTCTTTTTCTTTTTCCTCTTTTTCTTTCTTTTCTTTCCTTTCTTTTCTCTTCTTTCTTTCCGCAGGTGCGCCTCCCCAAGAGCCGCCACGTGTCTCCTGGCTTTGTTCACTCCCTGCGATCTCCTCCCACGTGTGCAAGATTGCTCAGCGTTCTTGTTGGGCTGGGTTTGAGCCCATGATCCTTTCTCTAGCTGGCCCGTGATTCCTGGCCCTTGTCTCAAGCCACAACCCTAGCTGCAGGCCCAGCGAGTCTCCAGTTGATGTACCAGCCTGGGTGGCGAATTGTTGCGCCAAAATTCTCCCTAGCATGTGGACTTTATGGCTATATAATCAGGGCTTCTCAAGAGAGCAAGTGTTTCTCCTTAGCATTTGGCTAAGTTTTTAGTGTTGCTTTTCTTGTATTTTCTACTTATTCTTGCATTTTTCATTTTATGTTTCTTGTTAGAATCTTGTGAATGAATTGCAAGTTAGGCTAGACATTTAGTGAGGCTAGTAATGAACTTATATGTCTAGTGATCCAATTTGAGTATGATTTCATTTATTTTGTAAAAATAATGTTTTAGCGAATTGAACCTCTTCATCTTATTTTTTATTCAAAATATTTTGTGTCAATCTTTTATATAAATCTAGTCATACTTTTTTTTTTATGTAATATATCACATTCTATTTTTTACAAGATTTGTTTTATAAGTTGTCATTTACTACAATTTGCTAAAAGCAGAGTAGTACTTGTCGATTTGGATAACTTGTAACGATAAATCCATTTGGTTCAATATTGAGATTAATCCACTAAATACATCGTTTATTTTATTGGTTTTTAATTCCATATTTTCCGGTTGCTTGTTAGGATCTGAAACTGGCAATTGAGTCATAAATTGAAGATTGGATCCAAATTGGAGAATGAAGCATATAAAAGATTCACGACGTCTTGCCTTATTTAGTATTGAATTTTTCTCTACCTAAATCTATCTTTTTCATATTTTGTTTATTTTCGCTATCACAAAAATTCACAAAAAATATCTCATTTTTTATTATTTTATTTCTTGTCTTTTGAAACTTTATTTCTAACAATATTATTTGTTTTGTTGTCACCTTCCTGTGGATATAATCGCCCGATCTGTACTACAACTGGACCGTTTTGCGAGTGTCTCAGTTAGGCGTTAATCAAAAGGATACCCTCTCTAATACACCATAGCTTCCGGTGACAAACTCCACTAGCGGAGAACCTTCGAAATAGGCATTCCCAACTATACAACCACCTTCGATTCCTTCAATCTAATTCTAATACATTTCACCATCAACCCCCTTAAACACAATTAGCAACCATTTGCCTCACCCTCACTCCCTTACTCGGTCAAGAGAGGGAAGATCCTCTCTAACTAGATCATTCCGATGATAGAGCACACCTGAAGTACAGAGTCACCTTAAGCACTCTACATTTCAGGCCTCACTCACTATTTATAACAAGACCATAGGTCCAAACCCGCATACTAAGCATCAAACAAACCTTCCATTCACCAAAAACATCTCTACACAAACCATTCATGCTCTTCTCCCACACCATATGGTCATCTCAAGATCTCCTTTAATGAGAGTCTTCATCCACACGGGGCTGGAATCACAACCGGGTGTCGCCCTTGGAACCGTTTTTCCCTTCCTCGGGGTCATCCGGGGTTTAGAGAGAACTACGGACACACCTACTGGTTGTTCAGGTGTTTCGACCTCCCAACGTAGCTCGCAGTACATCCGGCGGCACATTCCTTCGACGCCAACTAGACGCCAGCTTGAACCAACCGAAGGAGCCATGACAACCTACCGTCCATGTCAGCACGGCCACCACAAAAGAGCCCCATCACATATCTATTATAATATATATATATAGATATATATATAAGAGGGATTCTTCAAATTATTATTTGCACTTAAATTTTTTCGACGAAACCTTGTTCGGGATCAACAGATATTGTTCTAAAAACCATTTAAAAAAAAAAAAAAAAAAAAAAAAAAGGTCCTCTCTAGCTAAGCATATTTTATTATCATTTTAAGGAATTGCATTATTACCTTTTTGCTTGTTTTTAACATAGAACTAACTATGATCTTAGGGAAATGTAATAAAAAAAATCTAAAGGGCAGTTTTTGAACTTGTATGGAAGGTGATATCCGGTTTACCATGTAATCATGTAAGCCTTGTTAATTAATGTTGAATCACTATGAAACTTAGGGTTCTTTGTGTTTTGTATTTATTCTCCTCCAAGCATTTCTTTGCTATTAACTATTTCTCACAATGGCGGATCACATGACGTGAGATTTAATTAGCTATAATTTGTATTCACATCTTTTTTACTTTTTACTTTATTTTATTTTTTAAGTAAAGTTAATATTTGCAGTTTTTTAACCCATCTTTTCTTACGCTTCTCTTACAAGATGTAAGCCAAAAAATAAAAAAAAAAATAGCACAACAGAATTCTCGTAACCAATGCACAACTACGAATAATATGACACCATAAGATTGAAAAAAATAGAAAAAAGACTAAAAATAAAAAATTTAATAAATAAAAATTGATTATACCATTTTTTTTTCACTTTCCAAATTTTTCTTTAAGGAGAGAGAATATGATTTAGGCAGTTGAAATCACATGCTTCTTACGTGTGAAGCGCATAAATACTAAAATTGTTGAATATTTAATTTATAAACATAAATATTAAAATTTACAATATATGATATTTTTTGACATCTATCACAAAAAAAAAAAAAAGTAAATACATAAAAAAAAAAATTTTATAGGGACAAAATTGATTAAGAAAGTAAATCTATTAAAAAAAAAAAAGATTAAAAAGTTGAAGGAAAAGAAAAAGAAAAAGAATAAAAGAAAGTAACAAATCAAGAAAAAGTAAAAAATAAAATAAAAAAGACATCATCAAAAAAAGACAAAATAATTTAACCAAATTTTTAAATAGTATTTTTAGGACACTTCACACTTTTCATATAGTTATAGATTATAGATTAGAGGGAATTGTATAATCATAAGACTAAAAAGGGAATAGTGGAACAAATATATATAGCAATAATCAAGGTATTTCCTAATAATGAAACCGGACGGCTTAAGGGGACCTTAGGCAACTGCTTTTGGCCTTACCCTTGAACCTTTTTTTATTTTTTTATTATTTATTTTTTAACTTGTATCCATGTGGGTCGGTCCTATCCAGCCTTATAGTATGACGGGCTAAGGTGGTCCGAGGACCGACCCCATGTTTTAAATGCAAAATAACTATAAAATATTAAAAAAAAGACGCAATCTTTTATGTGCTTGAAGCAGTTACAAGAGGACATCCCGTGGACTATGAACGGTCAGCCGATGAGGTAATTTAGCTTAATTCATAATCTGTGTCCTAATTGTCCTGATCAAATCTGTGCAAAGAAGTCTATTCTGATTGCCGTATACACCATGGCAGGTTAATCTTGTGGTGTGGTGAAAGATGATGGTGGGCACAAGAAGAGCTGAGGAGGTTATGGAGTCCCCAACCCCCATCAATTGGGTTTGTAGCGAGAGATACAGAGATACATACAAAAGGCTCTTGTTGTTGTACAGACATGTCTTGGGGACAAAGGGCTGTCTATTTCGTACATTGTCTTTCTCCTCTTGATGAATCATAAGCTTGGAAATGCACTCTTGTACTTCAAATTTGAGTCTCTTATCTCTTCGGTCTCCATTATATCGGCAAGAGTAAGTTTCCCACCATTGCCTTGTTTCAACGAATCAAATTGTTTGCCAATCTCCAGGATGTCCGTCTCTGTTACCTTTCTCATCTCCTTAAGCTTGAATATTATGTATTCAGATTTGCTAAGCATGATAATCAATAGTAGGAAATCAATAAACATGCCTAATTTGAACGTGAAAATCAAGAAAAATATGTTTACGTTCGAAACATGCACATAGAGAGCTTGATGAACACAGGAGAGGAAACCTATATTGTGAACCCGAGGACCAAAAGCTACGTCTAGAAGTGTTGATTTGTCAAAAGAGCTTTTACTCTCCAAAAAAAATTCGTCAAAGTCCACAAAAAAAAAAAAAAAAAATTAAGTTATTAAAAAAGCTCTTTTAAGTAGACTTCAAATTTTAAGATTCACATCTTCCAAAAAAAAATTTTAAATTTATATAATCAACTAAGGGTCCGTTTGGTGAATGAGTTTGAGTTGAAAATTTTAAGTTTGAGTTGAAAATTTTTGTTGACTTTTCAGAGAAGACAAACTTTTTCAGAAAAAGACAAAAACTAAGATGAAAATTTTGAGTTTAAACTCAATTGCCAAACGAGGCCTAAGCTTTTTTAAAAGAACTAATTCCAAATACTTGGTGAAAAACTATGTCTTCTGCTCCTCTTTCTCTATTGACTATGCCCTAACTCTGTTTTTGGACCAACTAGTAAGTTTATTCTAAAGCTAACATGAACCGAGTTTAATGAAGTAAATTCTCTCCATGATTGTAAATTCATCTCCAACATTGTCCTAACTTTCAAATGTTGTTTTGAACATCTGGACTTCTAATTTGATCAATAATCTGAAGTCCTTTTAAGAAGCACCATTCAATAGAAAAATAACCACCGAGGGAAGCAAATAGGAGAAAACTTTTGAATCCCAAATATTACAAATGAGAACTTAATAGACATACCTGATGTATCCATCATTGTCAAAATCTACTGCCACTAAATCGCCGACGGTAACCTTCCTGTGAAGCACCAATCGGGCAAGACTACGATTCCTCTTGTCGATTCTCAACTCAGCCAGGTACAAGAAGGCCCTACCAAAAGCAAATGTGCTTACAAACAACCAAACAATCCCAAAAATTCTTCCTTCTTTCGTAGTGAAAGAATAATCGCCATAACCTACAGTTGTTACAGATGTAACAGAGAAATAAAAACTATCAACCCAATTAAACTCCTCAAGAAAATGCACTGCAACCGTCCCTATGGTTATACAACAAACGACAACCGCTAAGGCCAAGACGACCTTCACTCTAATCCTCATTCTTCCCTTTTCTTTGTCAAGAATATACGTTTCAAACGTTGTGTTTAATCTGTTCTCGTCCATGGCGCTTAATAGTACTGATTCTTGCTGGTCACAAAGGTTCCGAACGAATCCGTTTAGCACTACATCAAACAATCCAAACCCCATCAAGATAAAGAAACAAGTGAAGAGCTTCGTGAATGTCGAGTCAGGAACAATGTCACCATAGCCAGTGGTGCAAAAAGTTACCACTATATAGTAAAGAGCATCGACCGTCTTGACTGTAACATGTCCCTTGAAGCTTCCACTAATCAAGAAAGTTGCAAAACCGATTAGGATATAAAGAGTGACGCCGAAACATGATTCCAGGGCAAGAGAACTGTCTGGTTTACCGGATGAAGGCTTGGAATGACGGGAATTCTCAGAAGAATTTCCACTTTCGGTGAAGGGAGTACTCATCGAAATCGACGGGGCAGAGTGTGCTCGGGTGATTAGTTTCCTCTTCTTGTCTTTCTTTAGGTTGGCTAAGAGATTCGGGAATGAAGAATTCAGATCAGTTTTTTTGCTGTTGGTGATAAAACGAGGCTCAGATTGCGGTATTGAAGTAACGGCAAAGTGTGAGAAATTCTTCAGTGATGGACTGCTTGACTCTCCGACTTCCACTCCTGTTGTTACAGGCAGAAGAGGTTCATCCATGGTGAATCCGCATTATAATGATGGTGAAGAAGTGTAATAAAAGTTAGAGAGAGAGTGTTTTCTTGGAGAAGACGACATAGAAAATGGGAATTGGCTTGTGTTTTGACCTTGTGGAAAGGAAAACGAAATCCAGCAACTAGTCAAAGTGTAAGACAGATACGAGTTCAGTTTTGATGTTTAGCTCCTACGAAGTGGTGGTTTATAACTGCCGCATGGTGTGCTGGTAGTTGTGACCCATTAGAAACTAATTACAAGCTTTTGACTTTTGCTTCTTCTTTTATTTTTTTATTTTTTATTTTTATTTTTTTTAACACAAACAATCATATATACGCATTTCTTACGAAGTAGATCGACCACAATGATTCACAAAAAGATGAATCAAATGCACATTAATTCTTGTGAGTTTTTTGTCAACAATTATTTATAAATTGTAACTACTCGTTGGAAGTTAAGAATACCAATACTTAAGCATGATTTTTTTTTTTGGTTTCATGAAATCTTTTTTTTTTTTTTTTTGGGTAAATTTTTAATTTAACGTTTGTCCCCTTTTATGTATAAGAAAATCATCATCATGAGTTTTTGTACAATTATGTTACCTATTCTGTTATTTGATATTATCAAAATGAGATTTAGCTCATATACCATCTTTTTTTCTTTTTTTCTTTTTTGTTCCATTTGTGCCACTATATCGATACCATATCATGTCAATAGACTGTCAGAATCTTTCAATTAATGTGATATTATACGTTAATTGATGTTTGACCTTTATAATTTCATTTTTTTTTTTTAGAATTTCATGTTTTTTTTTTCTTGGTATCTCTAGTCTTAAAAGAATATTCCTTTCTTAATATGTATTAGTTACTTAAATACTATCTTAAACATTAATTAAAAAATAGATTTTAAAGCTAAAAAATAATATAAAAAAACTCCCAACTTGAAAAATTTCAAAAATCCCAATCAATTCTGGCAACATGTAAACGTAGACGGTCTGACGGTGCTATACTTTTCAGTATGGCAATGATTTGGTGAAGGGATAACAACAGAGAATTGATCTATTCTAGACCAATACTAAATAATTTTAAAATTATTGTTATGTATAATGAATATCATATTACATCTCAAGAGTTTAGTGCGTTAAAAAATTATGAAGATCTCCTGGCCATCCCACGAAAGTGGTCAATCAGCAGTTTTGTTTGGTTTCCATGTCTCAACTTAACATTCCAAAAAGAAACTGTTTGGCACGTAAAATGTTTTTGCAACACTTTTGAAACCTTTTTATTTCCCTTCTATTCTCTTCTCATCACCCTTTTCTTTTATTTATTCCGCTTATAATAAGAAAAAGTCATTACTCATGGCTCTACTTTTTTTCCCCTCTTAAATAAATTAAAAGTTAAGGATTCAAACTCTAAAATTGAAAAAGTCATATATGAATTTAATATTAGGTTATATCTGTAACCGCAGTTATAATCATTACAGTTTTATAATATAATAGAATATTATGTGAATGTAACAACTGAAAAAGTGTTTTTGTAAAATTGTATCACTTTAGAACAAAAAAGTTCTGGTTGGATGCTGTTTTAGACAAAAAGGCAATAAACACATACATGTATACTCACACATAGTTTCAATTGATGCACTAGTTCATTTTAAGATGTGCAAATAAATGAGGCTTCATCTCTCTAATTGCAAAAGTTAGCACAAGGAAAAGGAACCAACCAGGCCCCTTTTTCAGACTTCTCATATATGACGAAAATATGGTGAAAAGCATAGAATTTCCTTGCATTTATTGTTCAAAGAAATAAAAAATCTTTTCTTTTTTATTTAAAAGAAACAAAAAAAAAATAACTATTTACTTGGATAACATGTCAAATTTCAGAAATTAGAAAATTTTTGTAAAATAGTATTTTCCCAACTTTTTCCATCATTCTCTTATTTTTGACCTTTTGGAAAAAAAAAAAAAAAAAATTATCTTTTTGAAATCTTCTTACACTCTCTCTGGAAGAAGATGTGGATTGACCTGATTGTTTTTACTTTGCCATAACATCTCTAACCACTGTAGGTTATGGTGATTTCTACTTCAAGACCAATGGAGGAAGAGTTTTTGCGATTATGTGGTTGCTGATAAGCACGTTTATTTTTTTCCGAAGACCATCTTCTATGTATGTGAGGTTTTGATTAGTAAGCCATATTGGGACACAACAGGTATTTATCATACCAAGTATAGTTGGTTTTTAACTTAATCACTAATAAGAATTATTTGATATATATTGACTTATTGCAGGAGAGATAGTTGGTCACACAAGAAAGCTGAAAATTTGATCAAAATGCTTCGAGAACAGAACTTGACAGTAGCAGATATTACAGACATGTATCAAGTATCACTGCAAAAGATGAGGAGTTCAACAGACAAAAAGAATAATAAGCGATTGTTCAGAGATCTACGGATGTTGAAAGCCAGCTCTCAGAGACTCACGGATAGGACTATGCAAACTATCATGATGGGTGAAGAGTCACGGACTATGCAAACTCACGGATTGGTGGATGATTTTTTTGCTAATGGACTGGTGGATGATTTGGTATAACTAGATATATACGCATCTGATATATACGCATCTGATATGGTTTATATTGCCTTCTTTTCGGAAGGGGTGGCCTATGGAATGGCTATTTTGATGGGTCATGCACATTGTGAAACTTCATCTGATGTGGGAAGTATTCCTTTTTACTTTATCATTAAAATCTAAATGTTTGTAACCATCAGGTATATATCCTATTGATGTAGTTGAGAAAATGAGTTACAAATTTTGACTCTGTATATCTGAACATATTACACATGGTTTATTATAATATCTGCCACAAAGTGTATATCCTAGGAATCCAATCGAGAAAAAGGAATACTGAGGTGTTAAATATTTTACGACAGTCTGATAGAGCAAAGTAATTTATGAGTATTATTGTGCAATAACTATATGTGAATAATGTCTTATTTTATTGTTTACTTACGTCATCACTATTGAACTCTTGTTTTAACCTTTTGCTCTCCTAATATCTAATTAACTTGACTTGTGCAAACTCTCATAATCAAGAGAAAAATTGATGATTATATCTGATACAAAATATACTAACTCCTTTTAATTAAATAAACTTGGTTTCTATGTAGGAGTTCTATCTTATTCCTTTCTGCGCTCTCACAAGCAATGAAAGCGAATTTTCTAAAGGGAAGACTTTGTTTTCCTTAGGCTGATATAACCTGCTGTTGTTGAAGTAGAGGAATTGATTTTGGTATACATAGCTTTAGTGTGAGAATCCTTCTATTTTTGATGATATCTGTATCCCTTTTCCCAGTGGTGATAGTGCAGTTTGGAGATTCACAACACATATCTACATAGCAAAGAAAACTTGAACTTTGGATTTCAGGTAGTTCCTCTCTGGCCAATAGAATATGTCAACGTGGCTTTCGAAGATGAAAGTGTTATCTCTTGGGCTCAATGAGTAAGCTACAAAGATAAGGAGCATATCTTTATAAAGAGTAATATTATGAACACCAACTCTAATCCTAATTTTTTGAATACCAACTTGTGTGTCATGTATTCGTTGATAGATGCAATCAATTAATCTAACAATACTTTAAACACTTACCAATAAAAGAATAACAACTCTTATGTCATATAAATTAATGATCAAAAGTTAGAATTAGAGTTGGTGTTCATAGTATTTTTCCTTTATAAACAGTAGTCTTCACTTCAATTTCACAACGATCATGTTTTGCTACTAGATTCATGGAATCATCTTAAAACTAAGATAAATGGCTTTTGATCTTGTGCTCACTCGGTAAACATTCGTACCAAAAACACAAAATTGAGATATCTCTGTTGTGTCTCCATCTATGATTCATCTACAATTTCTCTATCCACATCTATGAATTGCAAGATCCAAATATCAACTCCACGATCAATTATTAGAATCGATGGACCCTCAAATCGTTCATTTTATTGAAACCCTTCTCGTTAAATGATCATGATACTTCCCAAAATTCAAAATTCTAGATCAATGTAGGAATAATTTCACCATTTTTCTTCAATAAGATACCAATATAGATGATTCATGATCGACTCATTTCATACTAATTCTTTTGATAACAAATTCAAAACTATATATATATATATATATATATTGCAAATATATAAAATCCAAAACATGAGTTAGTCCAAAGCACAAAATCAACACGGACAAAAGCCCATTTACAAAGATCTTGGTCATGAAATCAAGTAATATTCATTACTTACTACAATGTTAACAAAATTACTTTATCTCTATCTAATTGATGTCTTAAGAATAAATCCAATGTTGTGGCAAGGACGACTTGAAGATTCTAAGAAGCAAAGCCTTATCTCTGTTGCCAAGCTTTTTACCACGAAAGCATTTAACGGCACCAAGCTTGAGCCTTTCTCGACCTTCTTCCCCAGCCCTTTTTCTCACATCCATCAACAGATCCGTCCCTTGTGGTTGGGGTTTGGGACCCACATTCTTCTCCTCATAAATTTCACCTCTCCCTTTCTCCGCCGATGGGCCGTCGTAGCCGTCGGGAGAGCCGCTTCCCCACCACTTGTTCGACACGGTGGACAAGCCCTCCGACGGGAATCCGTTTTTGAATTCGTCGGAGGTTGTTATCGCTTTCGCCAAGGTTACGTTCGTCACGGTCTGGGGTCGCCCGTGAGCAGCCATTGTTGATTTCGACATTTTCGCCGCTGAAAAAAAAAAAAAAAAAAAAAGAGAGAGAGAGAGAGAGAGGAAAATTTCGAAGCAATTAAGGAAAAAAAAAAATCAAAATTTTGAGGCATTTAAGGTGAATCAGAAGCAGAACCGAAAAAATAACACAAATCGGAAAGAGGGAGAGAGAGATTATACCGAAAGGAAAGGGACTAAAACGGAGATTTTCTTCTGTTGGGGTTTATTTGTCTGTCAGCAAAAAAACAGTAAAGAAAGTTGGGAACTCTCTGGATAAATTTGTCTGATTAAACGACAATGGTCAACGAGTCAACCATAACAACAGGCCATAAACGACAGGAACAGCAAAGAAAACGACATTGGATATGTTGGAGGACCACTATTCGAGGAAACAGAAGACAAAAGAGAAACTAGAAACGTTGTACTTAAAAGACTTAAAAAGTCATTTTTTGGACAACTGGTAGTTTACTTAATTAAATATTTGTTTAGATTTGTTGGGTAACAAAGTTTAACTCCAACTAAATTATATTTTTTCATCTCAATTTTTGTTATTTTCTGAACGGTCAACAAAATTTATAACTACTTTTTAAAAAGTCAACTCAACTCAAACTTAAAAATTTCAAACTCAACTCATTCACTAAACGGACTCATAAATTTTATTTGAAATTTGACAGAAGTAATCTTGTGCTCTCCTGTAGTTCTAGAGCATATCCGAACCGAGAGAATTAAGATTAGTTAAAGTTTAGATAACTACAAGAATGTGAATGTGATGTTTTGGCTTTAGCAAATGTTACAATGGTTGATCAGAAAGGTGGGATATTGATCTCTAACAAAGCCTTTGATGAGAAATATTTTAGCTTCAGATTAATGCTAAGAAAACCTCGATTCCAAAACATACAAGAGTTTGGGCAAAATCCACCGAAGATACATATGTGTTTCTGACTTTGGAAGATGTAGAACCTGACAACGAGTGAATATCGAAAGTCACTATATTTAATCCGACTCGGGCACAACTAGGAACTGTTATACAGATAAAATCAAAAGAATATCAAACGTCGATCTAACAAGAACGTGAATGTCAAACAACAGGAATGTCAAGCAACCGGAATGTCGGGCTGCTCATAATGTCTTTTCGGTCTTGTCCTTTCTCCCTGCAAGAATCATTGAAATCTGGAGGCCTCTGCTGAATGCTTGGTTGAAGAGCAAGCGCGTTTGGAACTCCGAAACAAATGGGAACCATGACAGGATGGCGGTGGGCATGAAAATTATCAGTCCCATAATGTATTCATATGCTCTTGCTAGCTCCTTTATTGACTCCCAAAGTCCTATGTGCTTCAGCAATACCCTGGATGCTTGCCCAATCTAAAGAACACCACAGATCGTAGGTTTAGAAAATCAATGTATTAGCAAAACTAAGGGTCAAAGCTAAAATTAGATTTCTAGGTTGTGATAACTAGCATTTTGCCTACTAACGTTGGTAGCGTAGGTTGACTATTAAAACTCTAACTAGTATCAAATTAAACAAAAAAAGTTTAAAACTAACTTAACGAGGACCACCCATTGAACCCAAATAGAAAAAGAAAGAAGGGAAACAGCATGAGAGGTGTTAAACTTACAAGAATAATGGCCCAGCCTGTTGGCAAGAAGGCAAGGATGGCAGCAAATAAATCTGATATAGTAAGGCCGCAGACTACAAACAAGACCGTCATGACTGACATGAAACCAAGAAACAAAAGTGCTTTGAGAATTCTGAACATGAGCTGGAAGTCGGTGCCAAATCTCCGTCTGCCCATGGATACCATCTGAAAAAAATATGGTAAAACATAAGAAGATACCGATGTAATATATACGTACACAAAAAGCTGCTAAGTCAACTGGACTGTGGTAAATAGTTTGAATTGGTCTAAGTGAGCATCTCAAAGTAAAAATATTTCTTTTGTAATTGTCAGTTCCATTTGCTTACCTTTAAGACGAGAAGAGCAGTTACCATAACTCCCCAAGAAAGCCCATAAACCTAGAAGAATTTAGAGTAGAAGCTTGTGAGATGCCTTAAACATAAACATATATTGATAGACAACCAAGAGAAGGAATGCTACTGGAAAATACCAGAAAACTCTTGCTATGATGAGCTATATCAAGGTGGTAGACGATTCCATATTGGTAGATAAAGAAGCGAAAGGCAAGTAAAATCTCGAGCACTCTTCCTCGTATATTTGTGTGTTTGAGGTGCTCCTGTTCTTCATCCCACCATGATTCCCAACTTTTATCAGGCGAGATCCCAATACCACCACGATTTCCCATCCATCTCTTCCAATCCGTCCAATCATCCACGGTTTTTTGCCAGTCAAAGCCAGAGGGATTGAACACAAAAGGAGCAAACAACCAGGAAGCAACAAGAAACCACATGGAAAAAGTGATGAACAAATAGAGTCTCGAACTACGATAAGATTCCCCGTAAACTTCATACACA
This sequence comes from Ficus carica, assembly GCA_009761775.1. NCBI lineage: Eukaryota > Viridiplantae > Streptophyta > Magnoliopsida > Rosales > Moraceae > Ficus > Ficus carica. The sequence goes on from CM019743.1 coordinate 17,288,105, forward strand.
ATCAACAAGATTGAGAGCTCCAACCCTTTGACAAAGTGACTGCGAGAATAGAGCCTGTAGTTATCAGCAAACTTTGCATGAAAAACGACAAACCCACGGCCAGTAGCTCTGTATTTAGAACCTCCATGCAAGATTGTTCTCCCATAATAGTGTACTTTGGTTCCTAGTTGGAATGTGAAGAAAACAGATGCCATCTGCAGTAGCATAATGATTAAATCACCCAAAGCTGTACGGAACCCTTTCTCAAGGCCAATTTCCATGACCATTGGCAGCACCAGCAACAAGCCTAATTGGAAAACAGACTGGGTAGCCAAAGCTTCTTCAAGAGCCTTACTCTGATGTATAGTAGGGTTCTCTAGGATCTCCTTTTCTATTCCACTCATAACCATGTAAAGCCGTCCATATAAGAACAGATATACAGTCAGCACCGTTACCTGGGACAATATAACATCACATTGGTTGTTAATTTTTGATCCACTTCCACTGAAGAAAAGCAAGAATGAATCAAGTTAACCATAACTAAAAAGGACAGTTCGAAGATGGAAATTGATTAACAAAAATCTTGTTGAGGTTATTAGAGGGATCTGAAGGTTCGAATGTTCCAAATCTTTCAGTCAAACACCTCAGTACTTCCATTGTACTTTCTAAGTACCCTACTCGCCAAGAGTCTGAAAGAGCAAAGTAGTCTATTTCTAACATGAACATCAAAAGATATTATATATCATGTGTATAAACACACGCTAAAATATACATGCAGAGATACACACATGTGAGATCACCTGAATTAACTTACCATACTACTAAAGTAGAAACCAACTGTCGTGAAATAAAAAGATAGCATTCTGTAGAAGTCAAATCGACGACCAAGCCGATAAACATCACGGCTTAGAGTTTGCTCTCCATTTCCACTTGCAACCTTAGCTTCAAAGAGTGATATCTGATTCATGCCCACATCACGCCCTTTTCCTACTTGGATATACTCATGATGTGTGATAAATCCTCCTCGCAAAGTTGAATTGTAACCTATAGATTTATTGCATCAATCCCCAGTTATTATCTGTAGGTCAAAGATTTTTTTAGCGATTCAGTATTTAATCCCAAGTATTACCTGCAAATATATCCTCACTTAAATTAATAATTCTTGAGGCTTTGCTTATGCCACCTCTTGTTATGTGGAAGATTCTATCAAAAATATCCGGGTGACCATAATGAAAACGGACCCTGTAAAACCAAAATAGCATCGTTCAGATATTTACATATTAAACAGACAAATAATAAGTCATCGATGAGACCTACTAAGCTACGGATTTTTTTTTTTTTTCCTTTTTGAAAGAGAATTTATTGAAAAGAGAAGCAAGGCATCAAGGTGTGTAAAAGCATACGGAGAACATGGAGTTCTCCTAACTAGAAGTTTAATTTAAGCCATGGTTTCTGGATTTTGAACAACGACTGTTGTACTAAGTAGTTGGAATGGTGAGATAGGAAACAGTGAAGTCATTAGGCATTCCAAATATGTTCTCCTTTAAATTACCTAAAATTACTCCATGCTCAATGTAGAAATGCATTACGATTCCTCTACTTAATTTGCAAGAAACAATTTTTCTATCCCATCTAGCTCATCTCCTAAATTCCAGTTGCATTAGGAAATGGGACAAACAAAAGAGAAACCTCTATGTATTACGAAGTTTAAGGTAAAAAACCACAAGTCGCATGAAAATATTGGAGTTACCTAAGAGGATTTGCCAAAATTCGTTGCCCAATAGTTACAAAACTAGTTTCCTGATTGGACATGAACCAAGCAAGCGAGGAAACACTGAAAGACAAAATAGCAACAATTAGTAAAGAACAGTACCATCGCATCTTTCTGACGTATCTTGCATAACAGTAATTCATGTCAAACCTACTGTGCAGATATATGAAAAAACTGACCTTCCAGTGAATATATGCTCCCTGAGACCTAAAATTGTGGGTTTTCGTGCACCACGACGATTCTTTGATAACTCCTCCAGCACATTTCTCATTTTGAAAGCTTCTTCAAAGTAATTATCCTGGAAATTACAAAATACGTTGGAAATTTTCTTCCTCGCTTTGGTGTTTTTAAAATAGAAAGAAAGAAACTTACCTGATTCATGTCTATCGTTTGCAGGGCTTCTCCACGAGTAAAAATAATAGCATGATTCTGGTTTTCAGGTTTCCCTTCCCCAATTTCTGTAGGAGGTCCTGGAAGCTTGATCCTGTATATTTCCTGGCAATTTAAGAAGCTCCAGATGTTAGCTTAGAGAAGTTGGTTACAACAATGACACTGAATTGGATCCCACAAAAGAAATTGAATTGGACAGAAATGTTATAAATAGCTTCATACGTAAAATCTACACTTAAACCAAAACGTTGGTATGACTTTTTTCTTCCCCCCTCTTGTTATAAATAGAAGATACAGAAACATTCATTTTTACATACAAAAGGAAATTCCCTTAAATATATTTAACATATATGGATAAAAGGAAATGGAAGGATACAAATAACGGACAGCAATGCCTTTCTTTTTCCTAATAGAGAACAAGCCATTCATTGGAAAAGGGAAAAGGATACAAAATATAGAGGACAACCTGACGCTCACCAACCTTCCAACCAGAGAAACAAGCTAAATATTTCCCTGCTGGCATCTTATGATATGGAGCTAACCAGGTCTCATGAACTATATAGATCGATGGTTGATCCATTACGTAAGCTCATCTTGACAATCTACCCAACCAAAAACATCTCAGTTTCATACTTACAAAGACAAAATAGAATTTATCTCCTCTCCCTTTCATCCTCATCTTTTCTGCCAAGAGTTCTACCATTCACAACCTTTTAACCCTAATTCCACATGCATAGCCTTGTTGTACCAGTCTCTCCACACTCATTCTCTCTTTGCAAGTAGCAATATACCTCACCACCCAAATGGCACTTATATCATGCTTTGACTTTGACAAATCAATGAAGATGCAACATTGGACACCCTAGTCACACCTTACATCATTACGCTAACTGATTTTCGTTGTACAATCCAGGGAAATTGCAATGTGAAAAGCCATCTTATTGCACAATGACCTCAAACCTAACCCAGTCAACATTTTTTTTTGACCTTCGGGTTTTAACAAAACAATGCTGAGAAATTATCACCTTTTGGAAAAACAGAGAACGCTAAGGAGTTGATGGAACCAGTAGATAATTTCATACCTCATCTAACGTCTCCCCTCCCTTGATCAAAACAGAGTAATGAACCTTTTGGGTCCTTTCATTCACTGTATCCTCTCTTGTATCTATGTAAGCAACACGCAGTGATTTTTCTCTGTACACAATTTACATAATTTAGAACAGCAACGACAATTCAAATATGAAAGGAAATTACTATCCATTTTGTCATATTGTACAAATGACTCACGTTGTCATCAGCTTGAGAATACTATTATAACAACTTTTGTCACGAGGATCTTTGGATTGCTTCTGAGCACCATAGACCTGACAAGAGACAACATAAGTGAACTTCAAATCAGCCATTGCTTGCGCACGATCACGGAAAACCTTGTCATCTTTGTCATTTGACTCCAAGGTTTGGAAGCCGCCAAAGATAGCTGCGTGGAAAACAAAAAGGATTATCAGGCACATATTTAACATTTCAGCAACAACAATATCTGACCCAGAATATGGATCTTATCATCTGGAATTGAAAGATTGCATTTGTCTTCAAACCAAAAGAAAAGAAGGATAGCATTTGTCACAGAAACCAACTAACCATTATCTCCTGCCAATTCAAGGAAACATTGAAGCTCCAAAGCCTTCCTATAGTACATCATTCCCCTCACTGAAAGATAAATTAGTGAAGTTTTGACTTCAGATCTGTAAGTGATGCGACTATTAAGGAGATTAATGATCAAATTATCACCCATACCTGTTCTAGAAAGTGTTTGGCCCCTATAAGATACCCACTGACGAAGAAGATCGGACTTATCCTTGTCAGAAAGTTCATTTTTGGGATCATGTATCCGATTAATGAAGTTTGTCCATTCATCTATTTACAATCACAAAGGATATGGAGATGTCAAAGCTTATTTTAGAAGAAAGAAAATAATGCAGCATGGGAGTTGAACCTCACCAGGATATATTTTCTGCAGGTAGAACAAAGTTGATATCCCATCCTCATTTTCCTTATTAAGTTCCTCTTCAGTGTAGAGGACTTCTTCCTTATAGTACGGAGTCAAAACACTAATTGGAAGACCGGAAAAGATTCCAGCAAAAAAAAAAAAAAAAAAAACAGAGATGTTTAAATCTTATAGGGGAAAAAAGCGCATACACACCATCTAAATTTGCCTACCATTGTTGATAGTGAATGCAACTATTCTTATGATATTTATCCAGAAGAAAACCATCTGATCAAAAGCATGATACAGCCGTCCGATTTTTATCTCGGTACAGCTGTAAAAAAAATTTCTTGATAAGAAACAGAACTTTGGGGAAGCAAACATAGGAGAAATAATTGCCGAATTATTCATGAGAAATAATTGCTGAATTATTCATTAGGTCACCCTCCAACCTTCACTTTATGCAATGTAGTTTCTCTGTTATAAATAAGGAGTTCCATAGCGACACAAACCTAAAGGAGAGCATGTTACGAACTTCAGGAGCCCTTGGCATATTCATGAAAAGGGAGTTTGCAAAGAAAGTGATGCGGCGGCGAGCTTCCAAGTTCTGAGGCACATTTATGGCAGATTCCTTGACAGTCAAAAGCAAGTGAAGCCTGACCACCTACGGAGAAACGTGGAAGTTAATGTAGATAAAGGATTCTGATTCTGAATATAACAATTTTAATATATGTATATGTATGTATGCAAATGAGAGTACCTTCTCCTTCCAAGATTTATCCTCTGTAAGGTAAATGTTAATCTTCTCAAACCTCTGCTCTTTCTTAACATTTTGAGCATTTAAATTTTGACGATGAACTGATTCCAAGATTCTACAAAGGAGCAAAACCAGTAAAATTCAGGAGACACAGAGATTCGTTAGTCGCAAATTTAAGATCTCGTTTTCTTTTTCTGTCTCTAGTAAGTTTTAATTTTTTCAGTACTTACTCATGTCCATTAACCATAACATCTTGCGTGATAATTTCCATAATATCCTGAAGGACGTTGATTATTGCAGTCTCAGGTTGGTAGTTCTCAGATTCTTCCTCATCAGATAGCTGTCAATATAACAACATAAAGTACTCAATTGACATGTGGCATGCCCAAGTCATATATTGAAATATGAAGCATTGATAACATTGAGAAACAAAAGAGAAAGTATGTTACCAATAATGTTAAAAATTTCTCCAACCTCTCACTTAGAGAGGGCAGCCCACTCATCCGGAAGTGATTCAAAAATTCCTGCTTTTCTATGCTTTCGTCTACTTCAAAACATATCTTCTTTACAATCCTATCTCATAAGAACAAAAAAAAAAAAAAAATGGAAATGATACTTGTTAAGGAAGGGCAATATTAGTCTTAACAAACAGCAGTTTTATAGCAAGATGATGCGATCTTCAACTTGGTACTCAGAAAGTTTTATCCTTACATCTTATCAGCTTCGTCTTCCAAAAGGCCATTTATTATATCTCTAAGTGTCTCATAGCATTCAATCACGGCTGAATACATGTAGTCATCAGCCCTAATCTTCCTAAATAAGTCCTCATCATCCTTTCCCTTGAAATCTTTTGCCATATCTAGTGCTATAGGAATCTGTCACATCAAAAGTTCGTAAATAGAATGAGATATACTTTACAGGATCTACAGTGAGCAACAACATTACGCATAAAGCATTGCAAGGAAAATACCTTACTAGCGAGCAGGAAAGGGGGCCACTGGATAATGGAAACATTACTGGAACGAGAAGGAACAAGCAGCAAATTTCTATCCCTGAACAATTGCGAATAATCAGAAACTTAAAACATTTTGCTCTTATATTATACAGCTTCTTGAGCGAGAAAAAAACAGAACCTGTTGCTAATGAGGTCTTCCTCGCGCATAGAATTTATGAAGTGATTCCACACTTGAGAAAAATTGGCAATATTCTTTCTCACAACTGATGAATCCTGTCATGGGTAATCATTCTTGTTACTTGTTAGCCAAATACGCCTAACCAACAACCCCCAAAAAAATGACAGAAAGAAAGAAAGAAAAGGAAAGACAAATCTCTGCATAGCTGTGTTTTTATATCAAATTGTTTGCATCTAGGACTAAATTTAAATTTAGAACAAAATCTACTGGAGTTCCCTATATCAAAGAGAACTGTGTCGAGCAGTGAGTGAAATTGGTATTACCTCGTCTTTCTCTTTGGCGTCCTTATCCAATGCTGGCATGAGACGTTCACTGAAAGCTGAAGGCACTGATTCAAATCTGGACCGCAACATCCCAAGCGTTCTTATCTGAGGAAAAAGAAAAGCGATCATCAGGAAGAGAATTATTGAACCTATTACATTAATATAAAAAATGTTCCCCATAGCGTGCGAAGAGACTTCATCACCAACCTCACCCAGATGGCTGAAAGCCCCACGTATTCCACCAAATAGAGTTGAAAAAATGGCATACCATATTTGTGCATCCATAAAATAAACCTACACACCAAGTGTACATAACAAAATGGAAAATACGATATTCACAAGCATAAGAATCACATTTTTAGAATATGAGGAGAGAAAAAAAGACACAGATTAAAGTAACTTCTGTGACGTTTTTACTTACCAGAACGATTGGTGCCCATATAGCAATGACGACACCAATATTATGCGTTACTACAGCAGGAACAAAGTGCAAGTACTAGAATCAGCCACATTTAAATATAAAATGGGAATAATAACAGGAAAATAAAAGGAGGTCGAGGCATTACCATTTGGAAAGAATTCATGCCATTGATAATTGTCAATAGAGATTTCCAGTATCACCTTTGTCGGTTCCACTAGAGGTGATATCTGACAATAGAACAGATTAATCAAAACCTGAACTGATTGAGAAATCATTTACATAGTGCTTCACATTTAAACTGAAACATGATTGTCACAAGTCAACCGAAAAATCAAAGGGAAGGGAATCATTAATCCCAACTTTAATACTTTTTTACCCTCACTTTGGTATTTAATCATCACAATTTTTGTAAGTAATTAAGTTTAACAATCTGCTTTATTGGTTTTACGTAAAATTCCTATTGTTTATGAAGATTTACTGTTTCACTCTTTTAGAGTAGTTATCTCTTATTTCTAATTCAGGAACAAAACTTCCCCTGTTAGATTATAGTTGAAATCAATCTCCAGAATTATCTCAGGGACAAAAAGAATCAGAAAAATAAAAATTGCATATCATTATTATTATTATTTTTTAAGTTCAAAAAAAAATGTACAGGAAAATTGGTGCTTTACGTTCATTTTCAAAACTAAAATTTTTAAGTATATCCAATCATTAAACCTTATATTTCCTAATCTTTACTCGTATCAGACTTACTATTAACCAACAAAGGTGGCAGAAAAAATTTAGAAGCTTAATCTTTAGATAAAATAAAGAGGTTAAGAAATCAGTTAGGCAAGTATAGCTGAAGATTCTTCTTCTTGTTTCCGTATTCTTTATTTTTTATTTTTTTATTTTTTTATTGAGAAAACATCCTTAGATTGATAAATGAATCAAGTACAAGGAGAAGACCTGTTTCCATATTTTTCCACACTACTAATAGACCTGTTTCCATATAACTTGTGAAGTTGAGTAATGTTCTGTGCATATTCTGCCTCCAGTTTTCCATCACTGTGTCATCTTTTTATGTCAATTATGAGAACAAATTTAGTTTTTTTTTTTTCCTTTTCAACCAATAACTTTATCCATCGTACACCCTTCCATTTCTTAACATAATTAAAACAGTTCTCAAATAAATGGAGAAATCCTTTTCTTTAATTAAAAAAAAAAAAAAACACTTATTAATGCAAAATAAAGTTGCTGAAAAAACGTCACATGCATGCAGATGTCTGTGCTTGTATCATAAGTAAAACTGATACAAAACTAGGCATAAATGTGTTGGCCACATAGAGAATTGACTTTAAATTACAAAAATAAATAAATAATAAATAAATATAATATAATATAATTTAACACATACAGAATACCATTCCACTAAATAATAAATAAAAAACACAGTAGCTGAACAATTGACTGTAATGATATCATTTTAATCAAACAGTGGACTACATTTACCTCAACAAAGTAGCTGAATGCCAGCTTGCTGATTAGCAGCATGATCCAAAACAATGTATATCTGAACAGACAAGAAGCACATCAATTATATAGCATTAATATATAAATAATTATTTTTCATTGCCAGGATAACAAAGCGAATTTCCTTATAACTGCCTTAATAGTTAATGTAAAATTTGTAGTCTGTATAATGTACCTTTGGTTTGTATATTTTATCATTTTCCTAGGTTTAATTCTCGTACGTTATGTATAAGTTATTACAGAGGTGTACAACCATTTATTAAACAAGAGAGAATAATTACTAATCTTCAACACATTAGATACTAAATTCATTAAAAACCGAGTGCGAACCATGTGGCAAAGTCAGAAAACCACATTACCCCTTCCCCAAGGCCCCTTCCATAATTTGGGGCAGAAAACTTAAAAAGATGAAAGTCCTTACTTCAGAAGTGAAAACATGTCTTCATGCATGCCTCTTCCTACGTACAACTTTGGCTGCAGTGTGGTAAAAAAAAATGTAAAGGTTACTTAAGTCAAGCAAAAAGTTTTAAATAAAAGAAGAAAAGAAAAGTCGTCCCTAGTGAATGCTAGCATGCTTACTTGAGCCCACCACATCAGAAGAGTAACCACCCGATAGTTTGAACGCTCCATGGTTCTTCGTAAGGGTGGAAGTACAAACACTACAGCAGCCAGCATATTGGGTAACAGATAAAGTGCAACTGCATAATTGTAAAACGACTGGTCACTCCAATCTCCGACCCAACTGCTGAAGAATCTCACAAGTCCTGTTGGGTTCTGCAATGAACTAAAGTAACAAATTGGCAGGACAACGACCCAGAAAGCAGCCATCACAAATTTCAGGAGGTATCGCACGATTTGAGTGATCTTTAAGCTTTTCCATGCATTGAAACTAAGAACTATATCCAAAGTGGCTGCAAGACATTAATAGAGAAAATAATATAGTTACAAGAAAACTTGGTTAACCTGTTATACATAACAAGACAGATACCTTAGGTACAAATACTTGTGGTTGCTGTATCAGAAGTTAGAATGAACAAATAACATATACCAGCAGCTAAGAAACATGAGTCCCATCCTTTCATGCTAACACAAGAAATAGCTTCATACCCAAATATCATAGGCAAAGAAATTAATTAACTCGTCACTCGTGTAGGGTATCACCTTTACCTTGTAAAAAATTAAGGAAAGCAGAAGTAATGAAGATGGTTAAAACACTTCTGAAGACATCTGCATCGAAGAAATTTAAAATAGATCCAGAAGGGCTCCAAGCAACAATGAACATGGCCTGAAAAACACAAAGTATGTACACAATGAGGCGCAATCCTTAAGGAGACGGGCCAAAAACCAACACAGCAAATCTGTGACATCACTTGTATTTTAAGTAAAACCTCCCGTTGGTTTCCTACGTGGATGATTATTCATGAGGTGATTCATGACAGAAATGTTTGAACATTTCCTAATGGTCGGGATAATATAACTCCTCAAAGCATCTTCGTTATTCCGTTAAATTCTTCTCCATACTTCCATTGAATTGTAGAGATTCAAAAACTACCCTCAAAATAAAGATTTCACACCTGTTATGTTCTTACCAAGATAAAACTATTACCTTTCCCATCATGCTCAAGTTCAATTCCATCAGTCAACAATAAGTTGGATGCATTTTTTTAAATATTTTTTACGCTTTGACATACTGCAAATTTATATTTTATTTTTTGGTTCTGATAGAAAAGAAAATTGACTGCAGTTTTCAGTTGGGATTTATTTGGACAAAGTTTCAAGCGCAGCCCAATGATTGTAATGCCACAAGTACTGGAAGAATCAAAGTGACGTGTCAATTCATCCCAATGGATACTGATTCAGGCCCTGAGCCTGGGGTATCAATCTGAAGTTAGAAACCTGCATGCTTAGTCTTTATGTTGTCTTCTTTCAGGAATTCAGAATTCGTGCAACAAGGGAAAGGCTGCTTTTCGGTCAAAAATCTCCTTTTGACATGGAATGGAAAATTCTAAGGTGGATATCATTCTAATTTCAGGTTTATGTAAATATGTATGTAGTAGCTACAGAAAGCCTGTAAAAAATTAAAGCAATTTACTTAAATGAAAAGCACATTCTCAAACGTTGAATATACCTGGAAAGCCATTATAAAGAATATCCACATCCGATCAAAATTTCTGTAGAGGTGCAAAAATGTACGGACTTCAACAAAATTTGTTTTAGGCTTCCTCCTTCCACTAGCAGTTTGATTTAGTCTCTGCCAAAAAAGTATGAATATCATCCCCTTCATTTCAGGGACTTAAAGGCCTAAACATATGGTAGTCGCTCTAAAAGTTTATGTATATAGTATTAGTATCTATCTATATAAGTTCACAGTTTCCATGTACTTGAGAACGTGAAATGTGGACATGTGAGTATAGATGCTTATAAACAATAATGCCGAACCTGTTTGCATAAATGAATTTCAAAACCAATGGTTATCTCAAATGGTTACCGTACAATACTTTCTTGCATTAACAATGAAAAACAATTGTCTTCAAACTAATAGAGTTGAAAATGAAAAGTGTTTCCCAACTACAATTTTTTACATGAAAATCTCCTCTACTGCAAAGGAAAGAGAAAGATAGAAAGAGAGAGAATACCTCATCTGCAGGTGGTGTCGCGTCTGAATGCCTGAAGAAGTCCGATTTCGGATTCATTGGCCACCCTAGGCTGCTAAAACATTTATCAGACCTGAAAACGGAAGAGACATGTTAGCCATTTACATCTGCAGGAAGCAGAACTTATTATTCAAAGATACTCACCAAAAGTATTCGTTGAGATCATCATAGTTTCTCCAACTTGTATGACTTGCCTTCCCTCCTTTATTTCTCTTTGCTTCCTTTGCAAAGAACAAAATTCTATTTTTAGACACAAGAATTAAATATAGCATGCGCTTGGTTGGTCCGATTGAGTTGAAAAATTGGAGTTATTTTATTGGAGTTGAGTTTGAGTTGAGTTTTGGAATTGTGCATTTGGCTTATTGGAGTTAAAAAGTGTAAAAAGTTAAAATGTATTTAAAAAAGAAATCAATATGGATCTTGTTTCATTCGTCTCGAAATTCTATGCAATTAAAAAAATATCTCATTTGGACTTAAAATAACAAAGTTATGGACTTTTAAAGTTTAAGTTTTAAAGTTATAGTCAGAGTTGTGAATAGTGAAACAAGTTGACTTTTCAGAAAAAGACAAAAAACGAGTTGGAATTTTTCAACTACAATGGTTGAACCAAACATAAGCATAGTGTCAAGTAATACTGAAACATACAGTACGATGTCAACTTTACCTTGTACAACACTTTGAAGATAGGGGTGATAACATTACTCAAAAAATACTCTTCATGACGTGCTTCATTTTGATATGTCTCCCCAATAACAGGACCGGCATTGCTATAGAGAATCCCGTAGACCTCATTCGCCATCTTCCATAATTTGGGGTTAAGATTTTTGTCAAACATAAAAGTTTCTTCGCAATATAAAACTACTCACGTTCAGGAAAGTAACTAACCATGGAGCGCACACATGAATAATTACAGTTACTAAAGAAAACATACATGATGGAAAATGTAGCATAAGCATTCTGGCATGAATCGAATATTTGAAGCTTCACCCCATATAAGAAGATAAAGCGCAATGAAAATAAGTTGCAGTTGTTGGTTTTCGGTATCTCGCTGAAACCTGTGAAGCAAAAGGTAAAGAATACACGAAGTGGAAGTTAAGTACTCAACTTAAACAATAAAGCACAGGACTGACTGTGATCTGATACGCACTATAAAGGGCCTAATTGAGTATTTGAAAAGCATCCAGCTTGCTCACCTAAAATTTGATTCACGGTGCAAATACTTACACCACGAACGGTAATTTTTAAAAATCTTGTCTCCCAACTGTTTTACAGTGCTATTTGCCAACTGCATTAATATTATGATTATTCAGTGGTGATACAAAAAGAAAATGAAAGTTAAGACAATGATCAAGCAAATATAGAGCATAATAAATCACAAGGAGTCTCAAAGGAAAAAGATTTACTTGGGTATAATCTCCGGAATTCCTCCTCCTTCCATCAATATTTGCAAGAAGCAATATCAGGTGTTCTCTCTGATTTTCTACATTTCCTTTCTTCATATCCCAAGAATTCAAAACAAGAATGCAGTTAGATTCTAATGTCTCCTTCCCAAAAAAATCAGAAGACTGTAAACCAGAATTCATCCTGAATAAATAAAAGGCCAGTTGCCAATCTCAACCAAAAGAACACGTACAGATTTTACAAACACACGGATAGTTAAGTCGATCAGATCAGTACATGGTTCAGTATGATAGTTCAAAGCTGTATTAAACCATTATTTTGTGTTTGCACCAAGAACGCATCATAGATGGAAAGTCAGCCACCACTAATACCCATCTTTTCAATTGGATTTATAAGGGAAAGTTTATATTCTTTTAGAGAAGCCACTTCTGTGGGCAGAGCATGGAACGTGACCAAGGACTACACAGCTAGGAAAATTTTCTCATTTGCTTGTGGAACATTATTTTATGGGTAAAATGCATGATGCTAAACATAACAGCTGTTTTCCCTGGTTAAAATTTTAGATTATTTATCAAAAGTTTTATCATTTTAAGGGAACTGAACCAGAAAAGTTGGGTGTCATTCATACGAAAATGTATCAAGAAGTGGGTTTTCGGGGGAAACTCCCAAATTAAAGGTGGAGTCTCTGAATTATGCTGAAGACTTATTGAGTTCATGTCCTGTTATTCTCTGATTATTTAAAGCATGCAAACCACAACAAAAAAATCTTCACTTGAATAACGAACATAATGTTAAATATCATATTAGTTGTTTATTCAGAGAAATGAAGGGGAAAAAGTGGGAAAAAACTAGTTGAGTACTGGAAAATCAATCTGCAAATTAGTTCATGCCAATACTAGTGTTAAACTGCTGGTATAGCAGGGCTAATTGGAATTACAGACTAAATCACTTTTGCCGCCATTTTATCACTCTTTTTTTTCATCAGCATCTGCCATTTAAAACAATTACTTTGTATTGCACAACTCGTATTCCTTAACTATCAATTTTTTGCACCAGTTACATAATAACAAATGGATATTTTTTCTATAGTTTGAATCTGTTCATTATTTTAAAAAGAGCACATTCGATTAGCCATTTCATTTTCCAATGTTCCGCTAACAAAAGATTAGGTTCAGGCTCAATGCCAAACCGAGGTCTTTGTATGAGATGCTCTTTTTTGGGAGAATCCATGAATTAGTAAAAGTCTTTTCATTAAGTCAAAGATAGTGCAGGAGGATCTCAATCCAGCAGGCCACATTCTAGGACCAGGCAATGGCACACCATGATGACGGCATGTGAGAAGTGATGAAAAGGAAAACTTAAATGAGATCAAGTTACCTGAAACCCGAAGATAGCAGAAAGCCAATCAAGTATATCATTGACAGGTCGAACCCGCTCTGTAGGCACTGTTGTATGGTCATCAGGTCCAGTAACTGGAAAACGAATTCTGGGCTTTGGAAGATTATCCACATTGCGTAGAGCATGAAGTGCTGCTTTGATCTAGGCATTGCAAGCAGGAGACAATAAGAATATACAGCAAGAAGAAAAAAAAAATTAAAAAAAAACCTTATTGAAGTAGGCTGCTAGCAGAAGGGAAAAAAAACAAAAAAAAACAAAAAAACAAATATAAATTAATACAAATATGCTACCTCTGAAAGTTCCATAATTGCTGGTTTAACCCCAACAGCATACAATGGAAGAATGTTATAATGTGCGTACTGATCCCTTTTCTTCACAACTTCCTCAGCAATTCTTTTTGTCTATAATTAAAAAGAAAAAATAAATTGTGAAACAAATAAATAATCAGTATCCTTTACCCAAAACATTTTTTTAAAATTTGAAGCTAGGACAACATCATCAGTGAAATCAAACCTCTGAATCTATTTGATTTGAAGGTACAACTGTCTTCAGCACCTCATAGAGAACTGTTGCAATCTGACAAACCCTAGCCATCTCCTCCCTTCAAGTTTTGAAAAATAATACCAAATAAATAAGAGATCATAAGAAAGTCAAATGAAAAACTGCCCATATTCACAACTCAAACGCAAGCCTCACGGTTTTTTTGTATATTCTCCTTCTCTGACATTCTTATCATAGTACTGCTGGTAATACAACAGAATCTCTTTTGGATCGTTTCTAGCCAGTTTATGTTTTGTTTCTTCTTCTTCCTGCAACAATATTCAAAAGTTATTCAAAATTAGTTCCAGGATTTGTGAAATTTATAAGTTGTGGAAGAGAGGGATATTAAAAAAAAAAAAAAAAAAAGGAGGAACAGCACAACAGGAGAACATTTTTCGCACAAACAAAGCACATTAAGTTTTTATTCATTATAAGAAACAAGAAATTAACAAGAATCACATAAAAGTAGAAGACTAAATGAAGAAAGTGTCCACCGGCAATCATAAGGTCTACCTTTTCAAGCTTGTGCAAGAGAAATGTCTTAAACTGGCGAACACCACGTCCACTTGAATTTGGATCCATCAAATGGGCCTTCTCAAACGCAAGGAAGCGGCCTAATTGAAGAGAGAGGAAAAAAAAAAGATGCAGAGTCAGAACAAATTAATCTTAAAGCAGTCAACCATGCATACTATATTATACACCATGATGAGCAGGAATAGTTACTACGAGTTGCCACAAAAGCTACTTAAAAAACTTGCTACTATATCATATCCTAAGGAGTTCAATCGAGATTTCACTTCAGCCATCACTTTTCCTACTCAACTGTGATACTTATGGTCAACATGTGCACGTCCAAGATACTGTTTTTCAGAAGCTCTGGAACAAGTTTGGCATGCAAGATGCAACAATAGTCATTATCATTGTAGTTTTGAAAAGAAAACACTGGGTAAAACTATAAAGATTCTGATCCCTAGTTTGATCATGGAGAATCTACATTCTTGTGTAGACTGTAGAGTACCGCTTCTAGAACAACGTTTTGAGAAAGAATAGACAATCGTATACCGGAGAGAATGCTAAGCTGACACCACTATCAAATTGTTGTGGAACAAGCGATAACGCTCATAAAGCAAAGGCTAAACTCAACTATGCCTTGAACCCAAAAAAATGCTACCTAAATTAGTTTAGAGCTTCGTTTCACCTAGATGATCGTGAGGTGGATATTCAGCATGTGGAGAATGCATAAGGTTGACAAAATTTTTGTTTTTTTTATTTTTATTTTTATTTTTTTTTGCATCAAGCTGAATCGTGCCCAAAACAGAACTTTCTTGACAGAGACAAAGTGGGGACATCAATAGGAATTAAATTAGCGGTACCTCCCAACAAATTAAATAGTAAAAGCAGCTTTTACTGGAATTTTATGCTTCCCCTGGAATTGCTAAAAGAGGTAATATTCTAAGGTCCAAAATTATGGAGAATGTATTGCCAATACGGCAATAAATGATTTTAGGGCCAAAAGTTGCACAAAACAATCAAAGATATTGTCAATGCTCCGGTCGTAATGAGAAATGAAAGGTTCCGGTACTAATCTATGAGATTAGTCTAAAAGAGCCTTAATTCAGAAACTCTCCACAAGAGATAGCGTTGAGCATGTGGAGCCTAATTATTGCTGTAATGCAGAATTAGCACGCCAGGCGCCACAATTTAATTAAAGGGACGTTGGAGTTTTTACTCTTGTATTTTCAGTTTCCCTAATTGTACCTTCATCAGGGGACGTCGGTTTCGGGGGTTAGGTCATAGAGAAAAACACAAGAGTGTAAGAGGCATGAGGTGCGTGATTCTCTAATCATTTTCTTATTTATCGTGGTGAAATGCTGCAAAAGCCCAAATTGGACATTACTCTTGCACTAACAATGAACGTAAGAAAATGGCCGTTTTTTCAAAAGCTTTTTCGAAAAGAAAATAAAAAATAAAATAAGTTTCAAAGTTTTTAAAACTTAAGAAAATGGCCGATCTTTTATACCGACTAATTATGGTCCATCAGTAATTGAATAAGGATAAACAAAAATTTCGTCTCAAAGACGACCTATTTACCTATTAAGGCTTTAAACTGAAACAACATAAAAACGACAATTCAAGCCAAATCAAGTTAATCTCAGGAAAAATAAAAATAAAAATAAAAAAATAAACCAGACAGCAATGCTGAGAAACTAGAAAGAAAAACAAATAAAGACAGAGGAGAGAGTAGAAGAAGAAGCGTACAAAGGTAAGCGACTCTTTCGTTTTCCTTCTGGATCTCATTGGCGACGCGGAGAATGGGAGCGATGGAGGCCAAGGAGGAAGGCACGACCTCACTATCAACGGCGGGGTTTTCGTCGCCGGGAAAGTCCACCAACCGCGTCGGCACCTTCGACAACCTTCTCGACGGCGTCCTCGACGGGCCCACATCGTCCTTCGTCCCGCTCGAGCTCGCCATTCCCCGATTTTCCCCTCAATTCCGCCACTCTCTCTTTCTGTTTTTCTCTTCCTCTTCTTCTTCTTGTTCGTTTCTCTGTGTCGGAAGCTCTGGGGAGAGCCAGGATTTCTTTCGGTGAACATTTTTGCTCAATTTCGTGGTCTGGTTTTTATATTTTTCTTTCGCCGGGAAAAAGGAAGATGGATACTTTGGACGAGGAATGGGGCAAAGTGGGATTTTGATTGCTCGGATAACAAGAAAAGAATTTGCACTCAGATTTGTTTTTGTTTTTTTCTGTGTCAACTTTTGAAGTGCTTTTGCTTTTTCTTCTTTTTTTTTTTTTTTCAGTGTCGAAATTGACAGTTAAGATAAATTATAAAAATTAAAAAAAAATTGACAGTGAAGATGGAGCTGCAAGACTGAAAGAGCTTTTCGCTTTCTTAGCCGAAACTAGAGAGAGAAAAGATGAGAGAGAGAGAGAGAGAGAGGGAGGGGAGATTGTCTCGCCCTCGAAGTTAAGGAGCGGGAATTTTTTATGTACGACTAGGACGTCCGCCACTTTTTGATTGTCGTGGAATTTATACATTGCGGACTGCAGAAGGATGACGTGTCTCCTCCAGTGGGGCCCGGCTGACCTGTTTTTGACCTTTTCTTTCCTTTTTTTTTTTTTTTTTTAAGGAATTTTTCTCTTTTTTCTAGCTAGTGGTGCACAATTGAAAAAAAAAAAAAAAATTAAATCAAATGAATAGTACTTTAATGGGTTATATGAAAAAATTTTAGCTAGGATACATTTAAGAAAAATAGTTTCAATTAAGGTTAAAAAAAAAAAAAGATGAAAGAATGAAAAAAAAAAAAAAAAAAAAAAAAAAAGAAGAAGAATATGCTACATGTCAAGTGAGTAAATTAATATTTTGACACTTTTAATATAGTAAAAAGTAAAGATAAAAGATAGAGATAAAGCTAAAGCTAAAAATATATAATGAGATTTTTGTTAGAAAATTCTTTAATAAAGTATATTAAAAAAACATTGATATGACTATAAACATAATTTAGTGGTAATTATACACCTAATTTCGTTATAAAATGTAAAATTCGAAACTCCTCCTATCTTTATCCTTAAATTAAAAAAAATACAAGGGGTTCGTAACTAAATGACCTTTTTTAATAAGTTTTTTAATAAATAGCTCAAGTTTTTAAAAATTAATTAAAAATCCTAAGTTTTTAAAAATTAATTAAAAGGCTTTTTTTTTTTTTTTTCCTTATAATAGTCAATCAATTTTGTAAATGGTTAATCACTAATTGACTATATTGTATAGCTAATCACTGATTGATCATAATATAACTCACAAATCTTTATAGTCAATCATTGATTGACCATAAATAATATCATCAATTTTTCAGTCAATCAATGATTAATTATTGTAAATCAATTATTAACTATTAAAAATAAATTAACCCACCCCCCCCCCCCCCAAAAAAAAACACACACACATGTCACGGCCTCCCATCGCTCCCCCTCTCTCTCTCTTCCCCTTCTCTCTCCCCTTTTGACAGCTCTAGTAATGTGAGAATTGTGCTTCACCGCGACTCCTCGTGTGTCTGGCTAGAGATTTCGCTCACGACGACATGAAACATCGATTGCGATCTACTCCACCGCGAGGCGTGCTCCAAACACGACGGTGTTGGGGAAAACTTTAATTAATAAAAACTATCACCAAATACAATATCTCATATTAAATCATCAAGAAAAATTAATCGGAAGCGTACCTGAATCCATGAAAATAAATTAGAGAATGATGGAATTTTCCACAATCAAATCTCTTTAGTTTCCTAAGATGCTCTATGAATTCTCTCTCTTAATGGGGAAAAAGGAAGAGAGCAAATATTACGTATTAAGATTTGACTTGGGGACCACAACTCTTATAATGACCCTTATATATTAACTTAAATTAGATTCTCATCAACCCTAATTCAATTGGTATTTGGTTTCTACATATTAAAGCACATACTCAATAGATATCTCCAGAGCCCAATTAATAGATAACTTATTTGGCCCTATTAAATTAGATAGCCTATAATATAATTGTTATTTAATATGTAAGCCCATAATAGGGAATTAATAAAATTCCCAACAATCTCCCACTTGAGCTACATATGTTTCCTGAAACAATTAAATTACAAAAAGTCTTGAGTGCACACTAAAAAACTATCTATTTTGAAATATCTCTTTAGTTACAATTTGGTTCATCTACTATATTAGCATGGGATTAAAACGACATTCGTTACATATATTCGTAACAAGACCCATCAATAGTTACCATACCAATATATTCAATGACATAGATCAAGTATGGATGCATAGCATGGAAATTACATGCAATGTGATCTTAAATATGTCTATTTCTAACTGGTCCAGCTTTACTCTTTAGTGAAGTCAAACACAAATAACATTCAGAGTTTATAAATGAACCACATACTTTATTCTGCAGAAAATAAACACAAAACGTGTTTGTAACAAAGAACATCAAAATACAAACTCCCACTAAATATATACATCGTCAAACAAAACAACACCTATATGAACAGTGTACTCATGAAAGACCTTGGGTGGTAAACCCTTAGTAAGTGGATCCGCAATCATAGAATTTGTCCCAACATGTTCTATAGCCACTTGATGACTCTAAACTCTTTCTTTAACAACGAGAAACTTGAAATTTATGTGCTTTAACTTCACAGAGCTTCTGGTGTTATTGGAATAAAGCACAGTCGAATTATTGTCACAATATATCTTTAAGGGTCTTTCAATACCATCCACAACTCGCAGCCCAGTGACAAAATTTCGCAGCCATATCCCATGATTAGATACCTCATAACAAGCTATAAACTCAGCTGTCATAGTAGAAGAAGCTACAAGTGTCTGCTTAACACTCTTCCAAAAAATAGCTCCTCCAACTAACAGGTAGACATAGCCCGACGTGGATCTTTTACTGTCTTGGCATCCAGTAAAATTGGAATCAGGATATCCAATGATCTCTAAATAATCTGATCTCCGATAAATGAGCATGTGATCTTTTGTTCTCTATAATACCGCATAACCCGTTTGGCTGCTTTCCAATGATCCATCCCTGGGTTACTTAAATATCTGCCTAACATTCCCACTATGAACGCAATATCCGGACGCGTGCATACTTAAGCATACGTAAGACTTCCTACAACTGACGTATAAGGAATCTTTTACATTTCTTTCCGTTCCAACTCATTCTTAGGGCACTAACCAAGACTGAACTTGTCTCCCTCAGCAACAAGGGTGTCTCTTGGTGCACAACCTTTCATGCCGAATCTATCAAGAACTCTTTCAATATAGCTCTTTTGTGATAACCTAAGGATACCTCGAGAACGATCTCGATGTATAATACCGCATAACCCGTTTGGCTGTTTTCAATATAGCTCTTTCAATATAATACCGCATAACCCGTTTGGCTGCTTTCCAATGATCCATCCCTGGGTTACTTAAATATCTGCCTAAAATTCCCACTATGAACGCAATATCTGGACGCGTGCATACTTAAGCATACATAAGACTTCCTACAACTGACGTATAAGGAATCTTTTGCATTTCTTTCCGTTCCAACTCATTCTTAGGGCACTAACCAAGACTGAACTTGTCTCCCTCAGCAACAAGGGTGTCTCCTGGTGCACAACCTTTCATACCGAATCTATCAAGAACTCTTTCAATATAGCTCTTTTGTGATAACCTAAGGATACCTCGAGAACGATCTCGATGTATCTGTATGCCTAATATAAAAGAGGCGTTCCCAAAATCTTTCATCTCAAAATTCTTAGTCAGAAATCTCTTGGTTTCGTACAATAAGCCTATATCACTACCTTCAAGCAGTATGTCATCGACATATAACACCAAGAATATGTACTTACTCCCACTGAACTTATGATATACACAATCATCAATCTTATTTACCTCAAAACCATACGAGATAACAACTTGATGAAACTTGTAATACCATTGATGAGAAGCCTGTTTGAGACCATAGATTGATTTCTTTAGTTTGCAGACCATTTTCTTTGGGTCATCGGATACTAAGTTTTCTGGCTGCACCATATATATTATTTCGTCATTGTCACCATTGAGAAACGCAGTCTTTACATCCATCTGATATAGCTCCAAATCAAAATAAGCCACAAGTGCCATTATAATCCTGAAATAGTCTTTCATTGAAACTGGAGAAAAAGTCTCTTTGTAATCAATGCTTTCCTTCTGAGTGAAATCCTTAGCAACTAGATGAGCATTATATCTCTCAACATTGCCTTTTGATCTTAAATATCCATTTGCAACCAATGGGTTTCGCACCTTCAGGCAATTTGACGAGATCCCAAATGTCATTGTCCTTCATGGATTTCATCTCATTATTCATGGCATGTATCCACTTTTGAGAATTAGAACTTTCTTTGGCTTGATGGAAGTTGATTGGATCATCTTCCACCACTCCTATATCAACCTCATGTTCTTGGAGAAAAACAACATAGTCATCCAGAATTGCATTTCTCCTTTCTCTAGTGGATCTTCTCAATAACATATCTTCTTGAGGTTGTTGAGTTTGCGCTTTAGGTATAATTTCTTCATTTTGCATAGGGAGTTCTTCTACATTGTCTTGATATTCCGGATTTGCATTTTTAACAATGTCAGGAATAAGAGCCTGGTCATTATCAATAGCAATAGCAGGAAGAGAAATGAATTCATCTTCAAAGACAATGTCTCTAACCTTATCCCCCCACCCACAAAATCAACTTCCTCAAGAAATCTTGCATTTCCCGTCTCGAAAAATGTCTTAGTAGCGGGATCAAAAAATTTGAAACCCCTTGACCGTTCAGAGTACCCAACAAAGTAGCAGCTTACAATTTTTAAGTCCAATATCTTTTCATTTGGCCTGTAAGGCCTTGCCTTAGCTGGACAACCCTAACTATGTAGATGCCTAATACTAGGCTTCTTGTCTGTCCATAGTTCATAAGGGCTTTTAGCTACCACTTTACTTGGAACCATATTGAGAATATATGCTGCAGTCTTTAGAGCTTCTCCCCAGAGGGATTTTGGTAAAGAAGAATGATTAATTATACTTCTTATCATGTCCTTAAGCGTTCTGTTTCGTCTCTTAGCAACACCATTAATGCTAGGTTTGCCTGGCATTGTGTATTGCGGAACAATACCGCATTCCTCTAGGAATTTCGCAAAAGGTCTTGGAAGTTGTTCACCTGATCCATCATATCTACCGTAATATTTACCACCACGATCAGATTTGACAGCTTTAATTTTCTTGTCAAGTTAATTTTCAATTTCAGCTTTGAAGGCCTTAAATACATCTAGGGATTTTGACTTCTCATGAATCAAATATAGGTACTCATACCTTAAATAGTCGTCTATGAACGTAATAAAATACTGTTGACCATTCCAAGAAGTTGTAGGGAATGACCTGCAAATATTAGTATGAATCAGTTCTAAGACATCAGAACATCTGTCGGCACCTAATTTCCTAATATTTGTCTGTTTCCCCTTTATACACTCAATACAGACTTGGAAATCTGTCAAATTAAGGGGATCAAGAATCCCATCAGACACAAGTCTCTGAATTCTCTATTTAGAAATATGGCCTAAATGCTTGTGCCATAGTGTGGCGGAATCCTTGTCAGTTAGTTTTCGTTTTGTACCACGTGAACTTACATGCAAGGTTTCATTAAACGAGGCAATTGTATCCAATAAATATAGGTTATCATGCAAAGATAAAGAACCGGTACCAATAAGATTCAAATCTTGAAAAAGACTAAATTTATTATTTTCAAATAAACAAGAATAACCGAATTTGTCCAAAATTGAAATTGAAATCATATTCCGTCTAAAAGACGGTACTACATATGTGTATTCCAAATTCAAAAAATGGCCAGTCTTTAACAATAACCTAAAAGTTCCTATAGCCTCTACTGCAACTGTTTTGTCATCGCCCACATAGATGAATTTTTCAGCATCACTTGGTTGTCGGCTCCATAGGCAACCTTGTATAAACACACTTATGTGAGTAGTAGCATCAGAATCTATCCACAAAGTGTGTCTAGGTACATAAACTAAATTAACTTTAGAACAAACCAAAGTGAGAAGCATACCTTTCTTTACACGCCACTTGGCGTACTTGGGACATTTTTTCTTCTTGTGTCCAGCTTTCTTGCAAAAGTAACAGGTAAACTCCTCATCCTGTTTCTTTTGCACCTTATGTTGTGATGTCCCAGTTGCAGTTTCTTTTCCTCTTTTCCTTTTCTTGTCCTTAAGGACGGATGCTAATTTAGCACTTTTAATTCCTTATTCACTTCAGCCGTTCCTTTTGAACCAATTTGTTTGCTTAAAACATTAGCATATACCTTTCCCAAAATATATATATATATATATGTATATATATATATGTTATAGCTTGTTTAGAAAACCAAAAAGGGTGGTTTACAGGTTTTTTGGTTGAGAGAAATGGATTTGTAAATTGTAACAAAAATGCGTACATAGGAATATATATATATATATATATATTATTGTATATGCACATATTCATTTAAAAAGATAACCAAAATCTAAAAAATAGCTGTACTAACAATAGAGTTGGCAATAATTAGCCATTGTTCGTTGCTACCAGCAGTGCCTTTTTTTTTTTTTTTTTTGGGAACAGCAGAGTTTAATTCTTCAGTTGAAATTGTTCAAGAATTTTCCCTTCTTATGATGAAAGGTATAACTACCTTCTATCCTTTTTGTTCCCCTTGTAAGAGAAAGATATATATAGACTAATATTATTTTTACATATGTAAAATAAATTAAATAAGTGTGATTTGTGCATTAATCCTAATAATACAGGAACAGTGCTTGACAAAGCTCAAGTCTTAAAACAACAGCTAATGTCATGATGTAAGTAAGATGAATCTTTTCTCAATAACCAAGAGCTACAATCAAAATTAAATATTTCTGAAGAAGAAAAGGAAAATAATAATTGTCACAAGCTTTTGTATACTTTGCTTCTGGTTCCTTCTATTCTAATTTTGTTGTCTTTGCTGATGTTAACAATGCAATTGATCAAGCAGCATGACGACATGTAAACAAGGGGTGTCTGTAACAATGTCACTGACGAAGAAATGGGACAAATTTTCTGGTCCAAATGTACATCAATGACACCAAATGCGAAAGCAGTGACAGCCTGAGCTAGGCATCTTTCGTTCGTGTCATTAAAAAGCTCGAAAGTGACGGGCTCCAAATTGAAGTTTCTAGGACTGGCAATGCTGCCCCAACACAATGCATACATGAGTCTGCTGCACTTCTGGAATCTATACTCTTCTTCCTTGAAGCGGGGTAACAACGCGAATGGTATGCCTATGCAAGTTTTGTTTACGAAGGACTTGCTCTAATTGCCTGCAGAATAAGCAAAGTAAGCAAAAAGCCCCACATTACTTTATGAATGTGTCTTCTCCTTGTTCAGTACTACATCAGTTAATGCTGATAAAGTAGATATAAATAAACTGTAAGGATCAATAAAGTGACGACTTCATCTTAGAACTCTGATTATGCAGAGTCAATACCATGTTGCAAGACTTTTTTCGTCTTTCTAGTTTCTGCAAATACTTCACTTTTCGTAGACGAGTTTCAAATATTCACAAAACTAAAGTAACAAAAATCTCAGAGTCAAGATGAAAAGGAACGCTTTTAACTTCAACGAATGATTTCTCTGTCAGAGACATGTGGGAAGAATATAATATTTGCTCAAGAACGTGCACGATATCTCAGAACTAGAAAATCTAGGCCGAGGGGTAACAAACAATGTCATCTCACAGCAAAAGAGTGATCAAGAACCTGATTCTCTGAGGCAGAAGGCGGCCGCTGCTGAGGATTGGTGCCTGAAGTTCTATAGCTAATAAATGTTATAATTCTCGCTTGTTCCTGTCGATGAGTGATTGCGGGTGGCAACTCTCTCATTATCCATAATACAAAAGCTGAGGGAACCAAAGAGCCTAAGAGAAAAATCAAAACAAGAAAAAGACATGATTATCCAACTGGATTATTTGGTAGGAGTCTTAGATGGCATCATGAATACTTGAAGAACCTTTTAAAACTTTTTTTTTTTTTTTTGACAGCGTGAAAGGAACATGCGGATTACCTATAATATAGTACAAAACCAGAAAAATCACTGCCCTTACTCCGTATATTTTCTTCAGATGCCAATGATAGTAAAGCTGCAAACGAGTTTCAACTAAGGTAAAAAAGGCATTGCATATGCATAACTCAGAAATGCAGGGACCCAAAAGAGTATTAAGATCTGTATCCAATTAGCCACTTACCGGAATATCGGTGAAAATAGGTACTAAAGCACTTGATGTAAAGCATACGACCGAGGTAACTGCTAACCCAGCAACCTGTACGAAGCCGAAAAATTTACCTAACCTCATTACCTGATCACCACCAGAACCAATATAAGGAAAAAGATGTTAACTAATTCATACCTTCCACATCTCTGACAAAGCTCTCTCGGATCGTACTTTCCTCAATTTGAGGAATAGCAGGAGACCTGTTTGTTAGTTGAAGACAGTTAGATATACGTGGTCAATATTGTGATTTGAGCTGTTATAATCAAGGCATTTCAGTTCTCACCATAGCAACCTAATGCGCCTCCCACTAAAAGAATTGCAACGGCAATAAGGTCTTCGTAAACCTGAGAAAAGATTGCGGTTATTGGCATAAAAATGCACGCGCGCAAACAGATGCACCTTTAGCTAGAAAAAATAAATTATTAATTGTGGCTTAATACAAGTATAAACAATTTTTTAAATGGAACAAAGAACAGGATGTTAAGAAGATTGCGCAAGAAACGAAAAGTACTAACAAAAATATCATCCAATTAACAAATGTCACACATTAACTAAAAGGTTTCTCCTTTAAACTTCTTCCAATTCTTTATAACCTTATTCCTTAATCGGATTTCATGAGCTATCTCAACTTACCTTGGCATAAAATCATATGAAAAACGTCAACGCAAGTTGCTTAATCACAGTAAGGAAAAATAAGTTCAATACCTGAGCAACTATTGAAGAATCAACGAAATTCTTGCCGGCACCAATCCAGATTATCACAGAAAATGATATCATTAGGACGAAGATAATCAGAACAACCTAGCAGGAAAAGGGAAATTAGTATTAGTTACAGAAAGGGGAAGTTGGTAACTGATTTACTGAAAAGCTTAACGATTACTACAACTAGAATTGAGAGTAATAAATAGTGACTTCTATTTTTACCGTACCACAACCACAAACTTTTGTCGGCTACCAACATGAAGGTTTTGGAATGAACAACAATGTCGATGACCATCTGTATTTGAAGAACCAAGTTCATTCGTTGAATTTTCCAGCAAGGTCTGTTGAATACAACTTTCGTTGTTGTCATCCTCTTCATCATTTGTCTGATGGCAAAGGTCGACCCTATAGGATCATTAGTAGGACATGTGCACCTTAATAATTAGGCTTCATCATTCCAGATTTAAAATATATATATATATATATGTGTGTGTGTGTGTAATACATACACAAGGTAATGTACACCTTGTTGACTGGAAGGAATATGTCAAAGGAGACTTACCAAAAAATGTTAAAATGAAAGTGCGAGAAGCTAAGCAGAAACATGACTAAGGACAATGTTATAATTTTAACATATTGACGGAATTTTATGTTTAATTTTTGATATGTAAATATGTAGATAAGAATGGGAGTTCATGCAAATGGGAATAATAGGAAGCATAAATTGGGCTATGTTAGATGGACCTACGATATATTTTCTGTATCAACATTTCTTAAAGTTAAAATTCGGAAACAACTTGGGCTATGTTCACTTCAACTAATACATAAACATGTTGAAAAGTATACGAATACATAAGCATATTGAAAAGAACATGAACAGCCAGATCGAAATTAAGCGAAAAACAATCGAACTTACCAAAAAGATAGGAGCAGAAGAAATGCAGCAAGAAATAGAATTTTGGGGAAGGCTGCAGCAGTATGTTCATCATTAGAACCCCCAGCGGAAATCAAATATTGCAGCTGCGTATGAGTTATAATGAGAAAAGAAAACATACCCATGAGGACAAAACCGCATACATGAGACCAGCAAAACCACTTCTCACATGTAGCAAAATGAGTTGATAAAAATTATATGAAGTACCCTGGCAAAACAAAAGGCAGATAATATGACTTGAATTATCCATGGAATCTGTTCAAATAATATCGGGCTGGCTTTACTCCTGTGGCGTAACACTTGAAGTTTCCGATCAACAGTTATGTAATTTGCAGTCAACATAATCCACGGAAAAAGAAAAAACTTTCGAAATCAAATCCAGGTGAAATGAAAGCAGTTTTGATTGTTCGAAGTGACAAAAACATATAACAAGACCAATATAAACACATCTCAATCCAGCTTCCATTCTAAAACTACTAAAATTTAGCACACGAATTTCCTTTAACTAAAACTTAAATGAAAAATATGAACTGTTTTGTAAGGAAAATATGTAAGATCAATAATGAACCACAAAACTCAGCCTTACCAGTGTTGGAAGTGCCAATCATGAAGTGGAGGACCTGCATATTTCTTTGATTTTATCAAAAGAGCACTTAACAATGGTGTAGGTAAATATAATTAGAAGAAAATTGGATATGTGTATACATACTATAAATGAACAATAAAGGTCTACTTGTTTAGCCAAAAATAAGTAAATAAATATATAAAGGTATACTTATGATTCCAGCTTTTATTGCTTAAGAATAAAACAAAAGGAGAGAACCATATTAAAAAAAAAATAATAATAATAAAAACAAAATGGCGTGAGTGGAATGAATTGAATTTATAAAAATGAGATAAAAGAACACAAGATATTCCGATATGGATTAGAACGTGGTTAAAAGAGAAGTATCTACAAACAGTTGGTGGTGATATTAAACGTTCCAAAGATGTAAAAAAGAAGAAGCAATAGAATTAGAAGATACAACTCACTTTTTGGCGGGTCCATCCTTTTTCTCGCAGGTGAATTCTGATAAGCTGCCAAGAAAAAATGTTAAGATAAGTACAACGAAGAAAGAAATTTACTTCTGATTTTGAAGCATTCTTACACAAAAGAAAACCTGAAATTCCCAGTTACTAAAATCCACCTAAAATTTGACTAGTTAACTATGAGTACTAGCATTCATAAAAGAAAATTTAAAAAAAAAAAAAAAATTGAACATTAAACTGGGCCAAAATGAAAAAAGTTACAAAACATAACCAAAAGTCAACAAATAAGTGCATGTGCCGTACCACTAGTGGCCTGAATCTTGTCTAAATACATTCCATCACTATAAATCAAAATGAGTCATGGAAAATATAAACATATCAGTACGACCCCAGATCCTTAAACTACCCAAAAAAAAAAAAAAGATAAATCAATTCTTTCATTAGATAAAAACATTAACAAATCCGAAAAAACAAAACAACAAGGATTGAAAACAAAAGGGTAAGAGTAAAAAACCTGGGAAAATGCAACGACAGAAAGAATGGCACTGAAGAAAGCCAGAGCTACATTTAGGATAAGCAAGTCGAAAGGAAGACAACCTTTGTCCTGTGCTATAGATTTCGAAAACATCATTTTTCTTCTTTCTTGTTTTCCCAGAAGCCACCTGTACGGAGATACCTCGCTCAGTCTCTCTCAGGGCCAGGAGTGTTCTTTAAAAACTGTCTTCCTGTATCAAACTCAGGAACAGAGATATAATAAGAGACTGGAACAGCTCATTTTCTCGTGTTCTTTGTCTGTTTTTCGAAGCAGACGACCAAAGAGTGTACGGTTTGGCCTGTTGTAATTGAGTTTTTGTTTGTTGTTTGATTTTGTCTCTGCGTCTGTTTTGTTCCTCTCCCACATCAACGCACTTCAAAAATAAAAATAAAAAATTAGCCAGTTCTTTTTTTTTTTTGGTGGCTAAATTCTTTAGTTAGTAACCAATAATTTTTTTCCCACGTGTTACGTGCAGAAATAAATAGCATAATATCATATTTTCTTGGGATATATAGGTGATGAAAATTTTTAAAGAAAATATTTTAATAAATATAAGAAGATTTACAAAATTAGAAAATTCGAAAAATGACATTTTTTAATTAATGATTATAATCTATCACCAATTGTTAATGTTAACATGCATTTTTTATGCATTTTTTTAGGGATTGATTATCAATAATTAACTATGATCACTCGATGGTCACTATTTTTTTTTTAAATAAAAAAAGTTTTGGTATTTTTTTAAATAAGTGATTAATAATTGTTTATTTATTTAATTTTTTCTATTTATTTATATAAAAATAAAAATTTCAGATATTATAAATTGATATATTCTTAAATACACAAAATACTTATTGTGCTGTTGCAAAATTTATAGAGACTATGAAACACTTACAAGAAATGTGTTTTTTTTTTTGTTAATGATTACGTGATAATTATAATGGCAATGTTCCAGTTCAATTTGGATTCTTAAATGCTGTTTTTACATTTTTTGGGTTCTTAAAATCAAGAGGTGGGGTTTTCATCTTGCGTTTTGGATCCTTCCACATGTGAATTGAATCATTAGAGATCTTTTGGTGACGTCGTTTTCCACAAATCAGGCTTCACCAAATGTGGTTACGAGTTTTATTTTCTTGTTGGGAGTGTGTCAATTAGTGCATCATTTTAGTTGTCGTATGAGTCATAAATCTCATTGAGATTGAAATAGATTAAGTTCAATTCCACAAGCAACTTTCTACTACGTACATGGGTGTTCTGTTAAATTTTAATTAGTTTGCTTAAACTAGTAGTTAAGTTGGTAACAAAGACTCTTACTGGTATTGATAATTAATTAACAATCCATTAAGAAAGACTATTAACTTGGTTGTTTATAACTTTATATAGGCGATTCTATCAAGATTTCCCCCCCCCCCCCCTCAATAAAAGGGGAATCAGATAATACTCATTCTATTCCCACACCCCTTCAGCTTAATAGTAATCTTGGGGACCATTGAGGAGTGACCGATGCTTAATACTTAGTCTCACCAAGCTTTCCACCGAGCGTCACTAACGTTTGCCTCCTAACCTAGTACATCAACAGCTGAAACTGAAGCTGAGGCTGAATCCAAAGCGGAAGCTACGAGATTTAATCCTTGGTAGAGAGAATAAGGAGATTTAGAAAAAGCCCCCAACCACTACACTATAACCATCAGTGATAAAGAGGAAGTATTTGTATGTTTGTAGATTGTCAACTTCTTATAATAGACACGGTTTACATATGATATAAGCGTGTTTATTAATCAGAAAAAAAAAAAAAAATATATATATATATATATATAGACACACACCATAATTAAATAAATAAAAAAAAGAGTGAAAGTAACAAAATCCGATGAAAATATATATATATATATATATATATATATAAGGCATTATGTTCGGATAATTTTAGTACTCTACCAAAACATTTTCTATTTCATTTGAATATTAAGTCCTAAAAACTTTTTATGGTAGGATATTTATATTACTAGTGCATATCCCTGAACTTTATATTCGATGAAGTTCCAATCAAAATAAAAAATAAAAATAAATACATCAAAACTAAAATACAAATCTATCAGCTTAAACCGAAGTCTTGCTAAAGGTTTTATTATATTGAGACCGGTAAAATTCTCAAAAGGCCTTAATCACATCTAACCTAATGATAATTTTACACTTTCAATTCATCACAAAGTAGAATTTGAATATTTTTAATCTCAAGTAAATATATATATATATATATATATATATATTAAAAAGATCAATGTATCATTAACAATCCTTTGTCAAGGCTCTAGAGTACCACATGGCACGCGAGGATCAGTATTTTATGTGGAGAAGACACCACGGCAGTTTTGCAGTATACGATTCTATTGGGCCCTAATTGGACCACGGCAAATTTAATATTAATATAAATAAATATTGTTGAGTTTAATATTTTACAATATCTTTGGGACCACCTTGGTTTTTTTTTATTTTTTATTTTATTTTTTTTTTATAACTTGTAAACATGACCGTTTTCATGGTCCAAAATGTTCACCAAGATTCCCGAATCCTCATGATCTGTCAATTTTATTTTATTTTTTGTCAATTCTTTATAATAGGTTAATTGCAATATTAAGAATCTTACAAATTTTGTAAACAACTAAACAAGTAAAACAGCAAAGACGCTCTTGAGTTTGTCTACCAACAACTAGCTTCACTATTGGTTGGAAGCTTAAATGTGCCTAATATATATCTTCAGATCAAACCTATGACTACGTCTAATATATATCTAATGATTTTGTCCATTTTGTGGCGAATCCTATGTTTCCATGGGCAAAGACTGTGGCCACGAGATTCACGCTAGCCTTATTATAAAATAGAGAATGGATATTCAATACATTGGTATGTTTTTCACATTCACGTTAATTCCAATATTAACTCTTGCAAAGGAGTTATTGTATTAGAGTGGTTTAAGTTCATATATTTTTGTGATTTAATAGTTGATTTAATTGCGAATTCACGTAGATCTTAAAATCGAGGTTTCGTATATGAGTTACGCATTCTATCTCAATTGTATTTTGGAAAAATATCACAAATCTACTAATAGAATGAAAAATGCATGATTTAATTCTAGTCAAATAATGAGCTCAGTTTTACTCACATCACCATATGTTTGATGTTGAATAGCATATCTATGCCGGACAAAACCTTGGATTAATTCTCTTGAATATCAAATAATGGGCAGAGAGTGTGGCCGCGAGATTCACGCTAGTTTCATTATAGAATATAGAATAGATAGTCAATACATTGGTATGTTTTCTCCTCAATTCCAATATTAACTCTTGCAAAGGAGTATTGGATTTCAGTGGCATAAGCTCAAACATATGGTGGTTGCATGCTTAATCAAACAATAAATTTATTATCATAATTTAAGATTTTGAGTTTGAGTTCTGCACTCCATCATGTTTACCTTTAGGAAAAAAAATATCATAATCCACTTTAAAATGAAAAACGTCGTGATTCAATTTTATTAAAAGGATGAGCTCAATTTTACTCCTCACATCACTATATAATTCGATGCTAAATAACTTATAGACCGAACAAAACTTTTAATAAGATCCGTCGAATATCAAACTAGAAGACATCTTCAAAATAGAAAAAGAAAAAAAATATTTTTATCTTTGCATCATTTCATATGGTTAAATAACATTTCCTTCTAATTGCATATATATATATATATATATATATATATATTTCTCAAGGAGGGGAACATCTTCCTAGTAAAGCTGCTGGCAAAAATTAAAGCCTGAAAAGCAGGCAAAAGGAAAAGATTATTCTTTAGTGCCATACATATGTTAAGAAACCAACCAACCAACCACGCATGACCAATTATGTAATAAACTATTATGAATTGGAGTATTTGGATCAGTGGAATGGACTGGCTACATGAATCATGTTATAGCTTTTTAATATATATATATATATATATATATATATATATAAACTCTACTAAGCAGACTAGCCGTTATCTACAACTTTGACCAACTGGAGACACCATGATTTTGGTTTTTGATTACATCAAAAATTTGCTGGATACAGACTAACAGACCGTTTCCAGATGTTGAGACTAAAAGGTCATGCCCAATATCGTCATTTCATTATTTTTAACTCAAAAAAAAAAAAAAAAAAAAAGGCGTGGTCATTTTGTGACACTTATTGTGGCAAGCCGTTACATGAAAGACGACATAGGGGAGGCAGAGTTGGTATGGTTGGGTCCAATACGAAAAGCCAATCTATACTTTTTTTTATTTTATAAAGGAAACACTGGACACTTTTTTAGGTGCAAAAAAGCAAGAGATTTTAAAATATAATGTTTTCTCATTTGAAAAATAAAAATAATATTTTTACTTGGTCAGCTCACGGGTAATCCAAGCCTACTAAGAGAGTTATTTTCATTAGAGCTAAAAAAAAATAAGAGAGTTATTTTTTATTTCTCATCAGAAATTTGATTTTTGATACTTGTATTTCGTCTTATGAAATTGTGAAGGTATAGGTATGATTTGCAAATCTAATAAAAGAGAATTTCCAGGTTGTTGATGAATAAATACTTTATATACAGCTATAGGTATTTAATCATATATTCGATATTCCTTTAGTAACATGAAATGTAATCCAAAAGGTCTTTACATTTCAAGGAATTTCTGTTTGTACGACTGAAAACTTAAAAATAATGAGGACACGTCATATCCTTTTTATTCAATAATAATAAAAAAAAAGGTCTTTACATTTCTTGTTCAAAAGTATTACTATGAATACGTTAGCGACTCAAAATTCTTCTAGGATGTCCATTTTTCTATATCATAAACAAATAAAATATAAAGACAGAAGAAAAACGATTTTTTTGAAGGTAAAGAAAGCAGATAATATGTTTAATATGCGGGTTGTAATTTACTTGACTATGATTTTTCTTTATGATGGTAGTTTGTCAATAAATTAAGAGTTTCCTTATCTTCGTAATTAAGAGATTTATATGAAAACAGATTATATCTATTATCTTTTTCTTCACATTTTTTTAAGTTAATTTATGGATTCTTTCCCATTAGTATTAGTTTTCAAAAACACAAACAATAAATTTGTAAACAAGAATATTTTTAGTCACGTAGAACACATCATTATTCAAAGTCTTTTTCTTTTTCCACACTTTTTTTCTCTCATTCAAGAACATTTAACTTTTTTATAATTAGCACAAGAATATTTGTTGTTGTATGATAGGTTGGCAAGATGCCCCCACAAACCTCTTTATTTCTTTTTATTTTTAATTTTTAATTTTACGCAAACACTTTTTTCTTTCTTATTTTTTCTTCCTCTAATTCTAATCGGACAAGTATAAGCCACCTTGCTGGCTGCTGTTAGTGTAAAACGTAATATCACACTTTTCTTCCTTTCTTTTTCTTTTGCTTTTTTTTTTTCCCTCCCTTTTTTTTTTTTCTTGCTTTTCTAGAATATCCTC
Source organism: Ficus carica (assembly GCA_009761775.1). Lineage (NCBI taxonomy): Eukaryota > Viridiplantae > Streptophyta > Magnoliopsida > Rosales > Moraceae > Ficus > Ficus carica. Next base: position 17,321,929 of record CM019743.1, read on the forward strand.
CACTGGCCTTTTAAAATTCCAAAAATACCCTCTTCATCATCGTCACAAAGCGGCCCCCACCCAACAACACACAAAAGCGTTCCTCTTCTCTTCTTTTTGAGAAAACCAAAGCCATCAGGGCATCTTCATTATTGTGTACCTATATATATATATATATATATATATATATATAAACATACACATAACAACAACCGCCTTAGCCAATACCTATGCTCTGAAAATTTATCATAATCCAGAGGAGAGAGAAAGAGTTAGAGAGAGAAAGGGATTGAGGTTGTGTAAATGGGGCTGATGAAGACGTTGTCGTTGAAGAAGGTGAGGAAGGAGCTAAAGCCATGGAGGTTGATCTCGGCGTTCAAATGGAAGCGCCAGGACTTTCAGCTGAGCATCTTGGACGACGTCGTTTTCAGGGTAATGTATGTCGTTGAGGCCGTCGTTCTCGTCTCCACCCTCTGCTTCTTCTTCCTCTGCTGCGGCTGCCACTTCTGAGTCCTCAAATTCTTCCATTTTATTCATTCTTCATCATTTCCTCATTTTCCACTTTTTTATTTTATTTTCTTTTTTCTTTAAGCCATAAATCGGCGTACAAGGATTGTAAGTAGAATAGTCTGTTGAGACTTGGGATTTTTTTTTTTTTTTTTTTTTTGTAATTCTCTTTTTCTTCGTGGATATAATGAATACAATCTTTCTTTTGTTCATGCAGAAAAAGAAGGAAAAAAAAAAAAAGCACGATAAATTTATAGTTGAGAAGAACAATATATTTCCATGAAGACTAAGGAAATAAAAGGGCAAAGCTTGGTTTTGAAAATTTGGTAAAACTGTGTGGAAAACGACATGCAGCCTGTGGTCTCACAAACAAAAGATTGGTGCTGCTTGTGTGATACAACGACATGTAATTATCCTTGGTGCAACCTTCTTCTTCCACTACTTCTTCTTCAATGTGGTAAATGTGGTAAATGCACAAAAACGACAAGTTGGTTCTTGGTTAAAATTCCAAGATTTATCGTTTAGTTTAGACATGTCATAGTATTAAAGTTTATTGTCGTTTGCTGCAATAATCAAATCAACTTGTGCGCCTTGATTGAATATTTGCTGTTGCATGGTTACGTAAACGACATGGCGCTCGTATGTATGTAAAAGTAACATGTCGTTTTTGCTAAAAGTGTTGTGTCGTTGGGATAAATATACGACATGTTCTCTTTTTGTAGTACTAATTTCGTGCGTGCACGTGTTGAGTTGTGATGAAAATTTTCATAGCGTTTAATATGAAGAAATATTTTTCTAGAGATTATAAAAAAATACATATTAATAAACAAAATTGAAGTCATAATGCAATCATAAAATACACAATAATAACAAAATTAAACATTCTAATAAATAAGATAATAACACACAACTCATTTATTTTTATTTTTTTCAAAACATATAGAGTTGCAATAAATAAAAAAACTATTTTCCCTGTTGTTTGAATGAAACTTTCTAAAGAAAAAGAGGAAACTCAATATTCTAAAATAATGTATATATATATCCGCGTGTGTGTATGAAATACAAAGAAAATGTTCTCTCTCTCTTGATGATAAAGTAATTCTAATCTCCAATCTCCTACTTTATCTACTATTTTATAAATGTAGGAATATATTTTGTTTTCGAAAGGTGAGAAAACAAAAAGAAAAATGAAAAATAAAGTCTCTCACTAATGACAGGTTCCATGCCAAAGAAAAGGAAAAAAAAAAAAAAAAAAAAAAGAAAGAGAGAAAACATATTCTCAATGTTCACGTGGGACCCATCAAAGTATCTAAAGTAAGAAATGACGCATTTCTTCGAGAAGGCCTTTAGCCAACATGCGGAGCGAACAACAACAATAATTATTAAAAATAGTGGTTAAAAAGCCGAAAAAAAAACAAATCTTTAAAAAAATTGAAACGAGTGTTTCAACCAAAACGCTCGTTTTGGTTGAAGCTCATGAATAGTATTACATATTGACGTTTTTATATATTTAAATATATTTACTTCATTTGGCTTTTAATTAAAATTTAACTAATATGTATTTTTTGATCTCAATTTTTATCTTTTTCTGAAAAATTAATAAAAATTATAATTAAATTTTTAAAAGAGTTATTTTTAAAATAAAGATCAAACTGTCACTTTTAAAAAATTTCAAACATTATTTAAATTAATTACTATATATATATATTTTAAAAATTTATATAAAATAAGGGGGTGTTTGGTGTGTAAGTTTGAGTTAAGATTTTTAAGTTTCAATAGTAATTTTTGTTGACTTTTTTCAAAAAAGACAAAAAAATTTCAGAAAAAGATAAAAATTAAGTTTAAATCTATGAGTTCAAAATTGTTATCCAAACTCACCCTAAATATTAATACAAAAAATATATATTTTTTTCCCCTCTCCTCTCTCACACTTCGTATTCTCTTTTCTCTCTCCCTCTCCTTCTTTTCACCTTGAGCAAAAGGATTTTTTCCAAAAAAAATTCCCCATCCCACTCACCTCTCTCTCTCTCTCTCTCTCTCTCTCTCCCGACTGTGTCAACCGGAAAAAGACCCAAAACCCAACAACTCCCTCCCACACACACCCTCTCTCTTTCTCCCTTCCCCGTGTGTCAGCTGCATAGCAGCCAAAAAAGCCTCAAAAGTTTCAAATGAATTATATTCGTTTATGTGATGTTTGAATGAATTCTTTCGTCTGATTTTTTTTTCTTTGTTTGGTAGCCCGTATTTCTCTCCCCTTTTTCTTTTCTTTTCTCTATTTCTTAAATTTTTTTACTAAAGAACGGTAAAGAAGATGATGTATTTCAATGTCTTCTAAAAAAAAAAAAAAAAGATTAGAAGTGTAGATACAAAAAAAAAAAAAATAATAATAATAATAATAAAAGGCTCTTTTCATAAAATAAAATAAAAAGAAAAGAAAAGAAAAAAAAAAGGGGAAAATGTATTCGTTGGAGTCATTTTATTGAGCTATTCCTTTGTGTTGATGAGTGAGATTTGATCAAATGAATATACTGATTTCAACATTCAATTTTTGTTGTTTAGAAGTTGTTTTCTCTTTGGTTTTATCTCTCTCTCTCTCTCTCTCTCTCCTTCCTTTCCCTCGAGCAAAAGAATAAAAAAACTACAAAAAATCCCCCATCTCACTCAACTCTCTCTCACTCTCTCTCTCTCTCTTTTTCTCTCTCTCCCCCTCTCTTCCGACTGTGTCAGCGGGAAAAATACCCAAACCCCAACAGCTCCCCCACACTCACTCACCCTCCCCCTCCCCCCCACACGTAGCACCGTGGCGATGGATCAGATACACGAAGGCTCGAGGTGGCTTGCGTTGGTGGATCTCTTGGTATGCGTGGAGCGGTGACAGCGGATCTGGGTTCGCGCTAGGGAGGTTCACGGAGGCTTGCGGTGGCGGATCTCTTGGTTCGCGTGGAGTCCGGCGGCGGCTCTGGTTCGCGATGGGGAAGCTCGCGACAGCGCGGAAAGGCTCACGGCGGCTCGGGCTCTTAACGGGGATGGGTTCGCCGGAGGAAAGGTTTTGGGGGCTGGGGAGGAGAGGTTTCGGATGGCTGTCTGAGGAAAATTTAGGTCTGGGGAAACACTTTGACGTGTGGAAAAGAAAAATTTCCCTCTCCTCCCCGTGTCAGCTGCACGGCAGCCAACCCAAGTCTCTCTCTCTCCCCCCGTCCCTCTCCTCCCCGTGTCAGCTGCACGGTAGCCAAAAACAAAAACAACACCAAAACGGTGCGTTTTTAACTACGAAAAATGAACAGTACACTTGATATCCACTCTTTTTATGGGCATGGCTGTGGAGAGTCTCTACTCAAAGAGTCTCTACCCATACAACCATTTATCTTTACCCATAAAGTAATTTTTTGAACCACTTACTTTGAATCCAATGAGCTATATCTGAGGGTGCACATGAAGAACCCATAGGGACACCCTTATTATAATAAAGTGAGTGAGGAAAAAAAAAAAAAAAAAAAAGAAGTTAATGAACCCATGGGACAGAGTAGGTTGAAGACATATCAGGAGGTGAAGAAAAAGGGAACAAAAACCCATATTCGGAGAAGCAAAAGGGATAATAATCAAAGAGGGGGAAGAGGATGGTTAAAAAAAAAAAGAAAGAAAGAAAGGATGAAGCATGATTTGGACGTGAAGTAGAGAGAAGAATGGGTTGATCGTATGGATATTTGGAGGAAAGAAAATGGAGAAAAGCTGCGAAGGTATGAAATTATTGGCTCTGTCTCCTGGTTTGTTTTGCATGGATTTTCCGATTCTTTGAGATAGGGTTGGAAATTTTGTTTAATGGAGGTTTGGTTTTCTATTGCGGATTCGAGATTTGTCGAAAAATGGATGCTTCTCAGTGCGAGGAAAGAATGGAAGTATGGAAGTAACTCATCCGCGGCAGTCAGATTGTGGTTCAATACCGGAGGAAGAGAAGGTACTGCATCCGCGAAGCTCATCATCTCAGAAGCTTCAAATTTGTTCCGACTTTCAACGATCAGGTTATCCGCTTTCTCTGGCTTCTTTGTTACTAGTTGTATCTGTCATCTTTATTTCTAGTTGTATTGTAATATGGGTGGAAATTGAAATGTTAAATTTGAAGTCGAATATTAAGTTTATTCAGTCGATAATAAGAAAATGGTTGCGATTTGTATTGGTTTAAATGAAAAATTGTTATTCGGAAAACAAAATGTCCTTCGAGATAGCCACCAAGGTTGGGAACCCCATTGTTAGAGGTCTTCGTTAAGTATTAGTAGTTATTAAATTAATTATGGGCGTCGCTTATTATTGAATGAAAATTATTGATGATGTAGATTCATAATGAAGTGGAGAATCAGATTTGATAGTGGAAATGGGATCATCATCGTTAGTTACCTTGTCAAAGGGCTCTCTTTGGGTTGTCATGGGGATTTGTGAAATTTCATACGACAGAGAAAAAGAACAGAAAGCTTTTGTTTATGAGTTACAACCAAAAAAATGAAAACAAGGGAAAAAAAAAATGGTAAGAAGAAGGGCCCGAATAGTGAGATTAATAACTAAATAAGAGAGAGATTTGCGGACGAGTGGCTAGGCAGAGGAGAGAGAAGGACAGAGAGAGACATAGAGAGAAGCAGGTTAGCAGACCAAGTTGATTTGTTACATTCTGTATTATGGGCCCCTTGATTTCTGAAAAGACTTAGTTGACTGTTTGGCCGAGTGGAAGCTCTCTTCCTCTTCTCAGAATAGAGAGAGAGAGAGGTAGAGAGATAAACAATTATGGTTGAGGACAATTTATATGAACTGTTGGATCACGTTTAACAAAACGACAACAAAATGATTAAAAAGAGAGGTCCATTCATGATTGAGCAGTTTTGCAACTTGTTAGAGAAGTATCATTCAATGAAAAATGCATTGAGAATTTTTTTTGTTTCCAGTTATTATTACATATATATATATATGTATATACACGCACTTGATGGATAATGTGTAGCTGAAATCTTCGTTGTTAAGTAGCTGACAAAAAAGTTTGAAACTTCTTTTGGAATTTAGTAATAAAGGAAATGAGCTTTCTTAATTTGAGGGAGGATGGACAAATCAATATAGAAAACTGTTCATAATTATAATGTGTTCATAATTATAATGTGTTAGTTGAGGTTGAGTACTTTGACTAACCAGTTGAATACTTTTATAGGCATGGAGGTTCAACTTTTATAGGCATGGAGGATCACGGTAACAACCAAGTCACGAAACTCTTGACGAAAGTGATTTCCGAGATGAGTGAAATCAAAGGGGAGTTGAGATCATTAAACAATGGGTTGATATCATTAAGAGATGATCAGAAAAATATCAGCAGCTGTCGTTGTTGGTTGTTTTATTTTTGGATTCCAATAGTTTTCCAGCGTGTTTTATAGATGTTAACCTTGGGAAACTATTGAATCAATATAATTAGTCTGTGTCTCATCATTTCAAGTGGACTTGGTCACTCTTCAGTATGTTTTTTGCTTTGTCTTAGAATTAAGAGTGAGGGGGAGGAGTGAGTAATTAATTGTAGGTTGTTAACATCTTTATATTTTATTTACGCCGATCCTGTCCTCCGTGATTGTTTGTCGTACCTTTGAGCCGCCTTAGTCTTGTGATGGGCTTTGGTTTTACATGCAGTTGTTTCAAGTCTTAGTGAGATGCAAAGCTCTGAAATTGTATTTAGAATGTTGTTATTACTGTAGTAGTTGCTTGCAGTAGCTAAAACTGCCGGTTTTACCGAATGCAGGTTATCTGATTTTGAGGTGAGAAGCTTAGAAAAAAAGAGAGGAGTCCGCTAAAATTTCAAACAAAAAGAATAAGATCAGTCATGAAACGTTGGATGGTCGTCATGGATAACAACCGGCTGCAACAAGAACTGAATAATTTCTCTATTTGTCAAGTGTCGAGTGGTCTTGTCTCTTTCCTATTTAGGGCTCCTATTGCTGCCCGGTTCTTTTGCCATTTTCAATCGTTCATTGCGAGATGGTGGAAGAACTGGATCTAAAAAATAGAGGACGGATGCTAGTTATAAGATAGCTAATGAAACAGTCGTTGGAATTGACTGTTTCATTAGCTTACAGATGTTATGTATTTATGCGATAGATCATTATCAGATAAAGTTAAACTTAGATAAGATACTTGGCATGGTACAATAGGGCAATTTCGTAGTGCTTCCATATTGATTTCTAATTAATGTGCTCATGCTTGATGATTGCAACGTTAATTCCTACCAAGCACGGTGGCTTGATTTGGCAAGCGCAAGTAGTGAAAGAAAATTGGTTGTTCATGACGTCATGGAAAACAAATCACAAATGCAAAACAATAGTCAGTTCAAATCTAGGAGAAAAACATTAAAGTGCACATGCTAGTACATTAACAGTAAAATACAGTTAAGCTACATACAACGATTGTCATTGCTTTATTTAATCGGGCAATTTTTGAGCGGTTTGAAGATATAAATTAATTAAAAGTATAAGAAATTTATAAATAAAGAATTGTAGAAGTAAAGGAAAGGCACATGCTAGTATGCGTATATGGGAATGTTAATGACCTTTGGAACCCCCTGTCGTTCACCTAACTAAAAATCTCCTTTGTCTCCCTAAAATTAGTCACGAGTGCTCCAACCAAGCAACCCATGGCGAACGCACCAACTACATAGTTCTTAACCATTTCCTTCTCCGGGTTTGGTTTGCTAACTGTATTGCTTTCACCTACTCTGGAAACTGTAGTTATGGTCTCTCTTTCAACGACGATATAATCTTGGACAACATGGTTTCGAATGTAATGTATTGGTTCATTTTCTTGACCATTTCATATCTTGAAATCTTTAAGTGGCTGTTCCAAAGACATGTATCCCTTATACGAATTACCGGTGAATCCAGTAACTTGTTCACTACAAGCTTCCCAAGAATCGTTTATGCCCGGTCTTTTATTACCAGCAAGCACAGCATAAAAAATCTCCTTTCCCATGTGAGGCTATAATTTTATACTGTTCATTCACAAAATTGGCCAAAAATTTTAGGCAATATCGTGAGGGTTTTACAAAAAAAACAAAAAACAAAAAACAAAAAACAAAAGAAAAATTATGAAATGATGTAAAATAATCATCCCACAATTGTCATAAAATTGGTGGCTGTTGGTCTTTTGTACATTTCATTTCTGACACTATACTAATAAAATGACCTGAATATATGTCATGAAACACGTAGCATACAATGTTGGTGGAAAAAAATTCAATATACAAACAATTCTTCCAAATATAACAATATTAACAGATTTGTACGAATTTTTTCCTGCCCATATGCTCCAGGCTGTTGTGTTTTTCTCTCCTACATGCTCAATCACTTAAAACCTCGGCTCTTCGTACGTTGAAACACAATATTGAGGGTCAACTAGAAAGGGAAACCAGGATTAAAACAAATATTTGCGAGACAAAATTGATCAGGACACAAAGAAGCAACACAGGAAGCCAATTACACAAAGTAAATAACATTTGTCATGCACAATTGGTTTGTCAATAGCCAATATTACCGTATGCAAATCAAGTATCATAGCTTCGACTTTTACTTCTAAAATCTTGATCACATATCAGACGAAAGAATGCCTTTACATACGATTATAGAAAGACAAGTACATACTACTATTTCCTGCCAAGTCTTCACACCATTTCTGTGTATGTTAGAGAACGTTTTGGACAAGGATAGACATGAGCTGGCAAACAATGACTTGACATGGAATGGAAGAAAATAAATTAACACAATTAACTAAATAGTAAGGTTGAATAAATTATGTCAGATATTCATGCACAACCTTATTTTATGGTCCGCAAAAATATTTTGAACTTCTCTACAAAAGATAACTAGAGAACTGCCTAACGAAAAATATCTTTTTCGAAAACCAAGAACAGCTTGTGATACAATGTAAATATATATATATATACCTATATATTTGTAAGTTGTAGAGTTTCTTATTTCTTACTCACCGGTACAGAAAGTTCTAGTTGGGTTATGGCCTCCCGATCCAGCAAAGCAAACATGCTTCTGCTAACCAAAATCTTTCTGCAACCGAACTCATGGTAAAGTTCCAATGAATACGTGTATATATCAACTTCACTGAAAGACGAAGCTCGATATTGAAACTTCATTAAGTTGAGCAAAGGAAGTTACTCAGATCCATTGTGTAACTTAGATGCCGTTATTTTCTACTTGATCAGTGGTCAGTCTTCGTTACACTCCCTTGTGACTCCGCAAAAGCATCGTTTAAATATCTAAGGCAAAAACAAAATTTATTTTATATCAGGGAGCGTAAAAAAATGACAGATTGCAGAATTATCCTTTATTTTCACCTTCAATTAGGAAAATGAGAATCAATTCCACATAATGATATAAGTAGTTAATTAATGGAGTTAGCACTTCAATTCCCATTCCATGACCAGTCTTATAAATACCACGCTAAACAACCTTAAAAATACTTTTACGGTCGAATACTAGTATTACCAGATTTTCATCCACTGTAGTCACATAATCTCTACGATCCCAACTTCATCTGTATACGTATAATCCCTCTAAACCAAGCACCCGTACCACGGGCTCCTATTCAAACCATACTATCACAAAAATTTTATAGTAATTTTTGAGTTTTTATAGATCTAATATAACAAAAATAACTTGGTGAGCAGAAATATATGAATATTTAACCTTTTTAGTCATAACAGAGGCTACACCAAATATGTCTATAAGAAGTTTGTATAATATATAACACCAAAACAAGAGCACCGATTGGAAAGTCAAATCCAACCATGAATATATCAAAACCGCAGTAAAACATTATTTCCGAATACCAAAGTGTGTAATTTAGCACTAAATTACCCCTGTAATAGTAATCTCTGTGAGGACCAGATATAATCATGAATTAATCTCTTTCAAATCTTATAAATGTAATGAAGCATTTGTTGGAATCAAAAAAACCCAAATCTGTAAGCAAGAGTTTCCTAACCCTCCTAAAACCTTAATGACTATCAAATTAAAAAATACAATACCATCGAAGCTTACATTTTCGATAGAAATCGGGTTTGAAATTGAAAGAAAGTCTGCTTCTCTCTTCTGTTTAGGTATCGCGCGCGGTGAGCTTCAAGCGGGGGCGCATGCGGAGGCAGCGACGGCTTTAGGCATGGAGTGACTGGCTGGGGCTTGGGAGGGGCAAAGGAAATCAGGTCTGTGACTGAAATGGAGATAGAGGGAGCGAAGGAGTGTGTATGTGTGTGTGTGCGTGTGTGTGTGGGCGAGAGAGGGAGAGAGAGAGAGAGGGTAAGTGTCTGGGTCTGGGTCAAATGGTGAAAGTGAGAGTGTGCGATTAGGGTGATAAATGTGTGAGGGACTACTGACCAGGGAGAGTGAATATACATGTTAAATTTTGATTTAAAATGCAATTTTTCTCCCAAACGAAAATTTTAACAGAAGGACCTGTAAGTCTGGTACAAAAACAGAGGAACGGTAAATTTGCCGCCTGAATGAAATTTTGAATTTCCCTTTGGTCACAAAAGTTTAAGGGTTAGTTTGGTGTGTAAGTTTGAGTTAAATTATGTTTAGTGAAAAAAGTTAAGTGTTTGGTAAAAAATTTGACATAAAAAGTTTAGTTTGAGTTGATTGTTTGGTAAAAAAAAATTTGAGTTAATATGTTTAAAAAAACATAGGCCCTGTTTGGATGTTTAAAAATTGAGTTAATCAATTTTTTTGCCTTTTGTGTTTGGTAACTTATGATAACTCCAACTAAATAGAATTTTTTCAACTCAACTTCTGTCTTTTTTCAAAAAAAAAAAAAACTAACAAAATTTATTTATTTTATTGAAGAAAATCCCCAAAGGCTCTATTCAGAACTTAATATATTCATTTATCCTCAATTTAACATTCTATTATAGGTTCTATTAACGCAAAATGTCACGATTAACAATTTTAATCTATAACACCAATCAACAAATGTCATCGACATATTTTGTGAAATTACGTAAATAGCCGTAAAATACACCCACCATCAGTATGTACTAGGTTAGTGAACTTTATGTTAAAATATTTTATTAAGCATTACAGTCATAATGTTGCCAACAATGAAAAACGACGCTGACTATCACGTGGTTTTATACCACGGGGCTGATTGAAATCTGTCCCACATATCATCAGCCATCATATCTCTCACCCGATTCATGGTATCCATCCCCGTGTCATGTTGCTGCGGTCCTGTACTGGGGCCAGTACCAAAGGCTAAGTCATCAAATACATAATCTCTATCTCTCAATATGACTGTTTGGTCTATGTACATTAAGACCGAAAAAACAAAACCCAATTTTCTCTCGCTGCCGGCAAGTCCCCCTCCGTCAACGGCGCCGTCTCCGTCACCGCCGTCAGGAAAATGGAGCCCAGGCGGAGCCTCACCTCCCCCGTTCACGATCTGGCCGTGTCTGTCTCTTTCTCGATCTTTCTCTAAGCGGCCAGACCATCAGAAAATCGGGGACGACGCCGGCAACTCCCTGCTCCGACCACGGCGCCGTCACCCTCACCGCCGTCAGGTAAGTGGATCCCAAGTGGAGCACCACCACCTGGTGTCAACTCTCCACAGTGATACAAATTCAAACACTGTATAACGGTTCAATGACAAGTTCAGGCTCAACTAAACCACCAAACTGAACAAGTTCAGTTTGAACCTTAAACCATTAGTCCAAACTCATGCCCGAGTAGATGCCTATATATTTATCAATTTAAGATAAGGGTTTGATATAGCTTATGTAGATGCTTATATATTTATGAATTTAATGTTTGTTGATTGAATCTCATTTTGAATCGTTTGAGTTTCTCTGTATTATTGTAAACCCGAGTTTATTTACCAAAGTCATCAGAGTTATTAGACATGTGCAACTGGGTTTAGGAGAGTTCATTTGACATGTTGGGACTTAGAAAACACAACCCTTTATTTACAATATTGAGTTCGGGAGGCTAATATAATCTGGATAATACTAGATTCAGGTTTCGTAACGAGTGTTTTTTATGGAAATTTGGCTATGGCAGATGAAATATTTGATTAATTATGCAACCAACGAAGGTATTTGGTACATAAAAACAGTACTTTCATCTACCAAGGCTACATTCAGTATAGTATATGTGACTGTTGCGACCAAAGTCATTTAGTTTAAGAAACTCATATTCCAGTACCAAAATTTGTGTCCGTCACCAATTTTTATCTGTGAGAACCAATTATTTTTGTCCCCGCTCTATCATTGGCGGCTGACAAAATATTTGGTATAAGAATGTTTGTATTGAAATATCGAACATTTGGTAGCTTTAGATGATGAGCTATTCTGGGATAAAATTTTAGTCGAAAAAACATCTCTTTTGCTACCAACTGTAAAATTGATCGCGGATGGGCTGGTCACTTACATAATGGTAAAATAAATTAACAATTGAAAAATTTAAATGTGATTGGGATTAGTATTATTTTACTTAGTGTGCATTTATTGGTTTGTTGCTTAAAGTTGAAAATTTTAAATTTGAATTAGTTGAGTTGTGAAAAAATATGTTTATCTCAAACGTTACAAACTAATCAGATTAAGAAAATCTTCATTCTATGAAATTTGAACCAAAGAGTCGATTCATGAATTGGAGACAGATTACACTTTTTGTTTTTTGATACTATCAAGACACTACTATGCCACTATTATAACGATTTATATTCTACTGGTAAATTGAAATTTCACTTTTTAATCAATTAACTCTACAGTTTTATCAATGATTACAAAGGAATGGCTTGTATTTATTTATAAGTATGAGTCGTTTGTTTGGTTCATTAGCCCAAACTAACATTTTAAAACTTTTTTTTTTAATTTTCCCCCAAATATTTCACATCTTTTTCCCAAATTTTTTTTTTCTTTTCTGAAAATTCAATATAATTTACTATTTAAACTTAAAAATCTTAACTCAAACTTACACACCAAACACCCCCTATATTTTTAAAACGTGATAACATTACTTGATATATGACATGTTTTATTGGGTTACTATAACATCCCTATTACAATGACATCGAGTTAAAAGTATATTATTCATATTAATTTTAAGACAAAAAATCTAAACAGTTCATATAATGAAGGGACTACTTATATATAGTTTAGTTACTATGGGTTTGTTACTAACTCACAAGCCACAGTTATATTGTGAAGAACCATGAACTTAGTCTGTATTGACTAATTGAAAGAACAAACTCCACAATGGATATTAAATAATTGAAATACACATATAAAGTGATTACATGTGACTGGCACATGCTTCAAAGTACCATTATTCTCACAGCGGACGTTCTTCCATCCAACAACTTCATTATAGTTTTTCTCTATTTCTGTAAGCATGAGTTTCTTTGGACTTACCAACGCTTGATAAATCACTAAATAGATGTTTGGTTGGGAAAAGTATGGCCCATTCCAGTATGACATCACCCATGCGACCGTCTCAGGCCCTTATTAAGTACGGTTGGGTTAGGAGCTTTACAACAAGTAAGGCATTTTGGCAATGTTAAAAGATTTGAGTTGTTTTCACTTTGAGTATGTAAGTACTCTCAATGACAAGTTAAAGCTGTCATGCTATTTGTTCAACCACTCAAAATGGAAGTTCGGCTGTAGGCTAAAAGTTCATATCTAGTAGGGATTGTAGGTATTCACCTCATCCTGAACTCTACTAAAAACCTGTGTGATTGTAATCACATTCCCCAATTTCACGCAAAGAAATATGGCATTTCATTATGAATTAGTTGGTAAGGTCTCAAATCATCCCAGTAAAATAAACTACAAATAATGAAGAACCAGCTCTTATTGCAACAGGGGTGGAAATCATATATAGAATTTATCTTATATATAGAGACACACTAAACTTCACCAGCAACACCGTAGAGAGATATAAACAAGTTTTCCCAACCTAGTGGCAATGGACAACTTAGAATCCCAAGTTGTGTCCGACACCGACAGCGGCGACACTGGAGCCACAGACGACATGGAGGTCACCGAGCCTCTGAGCCAGGGAACTCCACCCAAATCCATCTCGACCTCGGTGGCAAGTACAGAGAAAAGCCAAATGCACAACCTTAATGCTATGCAGTCCGATTTGCTTCAACAGGTGGACGACACAGACGAGAAGCTCATCGAACTTGCTGCTCAGTTTGAAGCAGCAGAAGAGGCTATGAAGAAGGTTGATATTCTTCTGGAGAAGATGGAGGCGAATGCCAATAAAATCCGAAGCCTCCTAAAGGAACTTGTCGAGTAGGTTCCGGCCTGTTATATTTTTGGCGGCTCGCTGGGTTGGGATTTAGGAAGGTGTATCCCAATTATTTTGAATCGGTTAAGCGTTAGTATGTAAATTTATGAAGCAGTAAGATGGCTGTCGATTGGCCAAATATGTCAACGTCGTGAATAGGAAAAAAGAGCCGAAGGGTATCACAAGGTCTGGGTGCAAGGTTTTGTTCCAGATCAATAGACTGAGGAAGACAGATGTGTGGGTGGTAAGGGAGTTTCTAAATGAACATACTCATGAGCTGGTTGGATCAGAGTATAGAAGATTCATGCGCTCAGCACGTGTGGTTTCGGGAGGACCTCTTGAAACTGCCCGGGCAATGAAATCCTCTGAGATACAGTGCTGCCAAATAATGTTATATATGGCATTTCAGCTCCAAGGCTATGAAAACATTCCATTCACTACAAAAGACCTGCAAAATAAGTTGAGTGAAGCAGATAGCAAGTTGGCGGATGTTGATGCGTCAAGAGCCATTGGCTACCTCCAACATAAAGCAGATAATGATATTGGTTTTTTTGGAAGGTTCTGCAAGGACGATCGGGACAGGTTGAGGAGTATTTTCTGGGCAGATTCAAGAAGCCGAATGGACTACCAATGCTTTGGTGATGCGGTTGCATTCGATTCTACATACAGGACAAATAGATACGGGAAGCCGCTAGTAGTTTTTGTTGGAATCAACCACCATTTCTCATCTACTGTGCTCGGATTTGCTCTTCTTATTGATGAAACTGTCGACACCTATAAATGGGTACTTGAGTCATTTTTGGAGTGCATGGAATGGAAAAAGCCACTAACTGTTATAACAGACGGAGACAATGCTATGCGACAGACAATTGGTGTTGTGCATCGCTTATGTAGCTGGCATGTTGAGCAAAATATAATTAAAAATATAAAGGATGTGAGGTTCTTGCAGACTATGCAGAGGCTTATGAAGAGGTTGCTTTCCCTCATACAATTTGAGAAGGAATGGGAAAAAAAAATTAGCGAACTTCGGCTGGGGGAAAATGACTGGGTGCAAAGTCTATTTGGCAAGCGGGCAAGTTGGGCAGAAACTTATTTAAGAAGCAATTTCTTTGCTGGCATGACTACCACCCAAAGATGTGAAGGAATGAATGCGTTGTTGAAGAAGAAAGTCGGGGTGAGGATGAAACTTTACGACTTAGTCCGTCGTCTGGACATGTCTCTCTCATGGATGCGTTACAAGGAGATGAAGGATGACTTTGTATCATCAAACAGCAAACCCCTGCTTCATCAAACCAATATGCAAGATGTCGAGGAACAAGCTGTAGAATGCTACACAAGAACAATGTTTTTCAAAGTTTGAGCAGAGATGAAAAGGGAGGGGAAATACATGGTGACAGGACATGAAGAAGAAGATGAGATCATAACTTGCTATCTGCGAAAGTATGTGGCTGAGTATTATTTGCGATGTGTCACATATCATAAAGATAGTATGCAGTTCAAGTGTGAATGCAACATGTTTGCAAGCAAGGGTTATCCATGTCGACATATATTTTCAGCTATGAAGTCTTTGGAAATGACCAAACTTTCAGAGAACATGATATTAAGCCGGTGGACAAAACATGCAAAGGGCATGGTAGGAGGTAATGACACGGAATCTAAAAACCAAATGCACAAGAGAAATAAAGTGTTCTGGTTTGGGGATATATTTCATATATGTAGTGATATTGCTTGGTATGCCCCACGTGATGAAATGTTATACCGTAATACGAAACTGAAGTTGGAATCAATATGTCATGCACTCAGAAGCTCTTGGTTGGCAGAAGGTGGACAATCCATTAAGAATGCAAGTAGTGGTCCATTACCTGGACCAAGTGTGAAGAATCCAATTTTCTCAAGAACTAAAGGGAGTTCCAGCACGGGTACATGCCAAGCAAGGAAGAAAAGATGTGGAGATTGCAAACAACTAGGGCATAATAAGGCAACTTGTAAACTTTCAAAGGCAAGAACTGCAGGCCTCAAATATGGTGGAAGTCCAGATATCGATGATAGTGCAAATAAAGTGGATTCGGGCACGGATGATGTACAGAGTCAACATTTTGATGACAGACCAACTGAATCTAACCAAGCGGAGAACTGTCGTGATATTTTGCTGGAGACAGTTACACCGAAGCACATAAATTATGACAATCTGGAATCAGGAGGAACAAGTGAATCTTTGGACACACCTTACAAAATTGATCAAAGCAGATATAGCAACTGGTGGTGGGGAACACCATATGGCCACTAATTAGTTTGACCATGATAGCTCATTTTGATCCTCATGCTGCTGATGAAAAGGAAGAAGAGAATGATGACTGCCCAATAAAAAAAAACTAGTTTCTTCAATATTTCGGAAAAGTATTTCCTCCTACTATCAGTTCAAACAAGCATCTTTTGACTGCCTCAACGGTGAAGTCCTTATGTAAATGTATTTTAAAGTCAGCTTGTTGGGCCACTTTCTAAATGCGCTCATTTGCACAACTACAAATTCCATGAATTTAAATAGTATGATTTTGTTAATTTGCACGCCTTTGTTTCTACATTAAAGACAAGTCTGCACTTTTCAATCAAAGATGACCAAACCTGGTGTACGACATCAACATATGAAAAACAAGGGATTTTTCAAATGAAATGTGAATATTTAAATCGAATCAGGTCTTATGATTAAAATGTAATAGTAATCGTACATATACAAACCCTGTAACAATCTTATACTAAAAAGCTGATGGCTTTCAAAACATTTCTTCGACGGAAAGTTTGAAAATTTCTTACACTTGAACCAATCAACCGCTAAGCAATATATCTTATATTGGTACTGGTCAACCATCCATCACATTTTTCAAAACTTGCCTATAACGCCAGAGCAGATTTCTTCGTTATCACTTATGTTCTATTTCCAATACGATTGCCGCTTCTCATTTCATGGTGCCTCATCGTACTTGCAAACAAAGTATTCTGGTTTCTATTGAATTTAGACATTATCATCTTCAAAACCAATCTAGCACGCTCATCCTCGCTGTGAAACTGAGAACAAGATATGAGTCAGAACATGACCTCCATGATATATTTTTAGAATACTTCGAAGCATGCAATACTTACTTTTCCAAGTGTTAGCTCTGAAATATCCCGACCCTCCATGATATTTATCGCGAACACACCACAATCATACAAGTTTCGCTGTTGTGGAATAGTTTGTGGCGTTCTAATAGAGAACTTGCTGAAAGCCCATCCACTTGGCTTCGTACTAACAATCTCATCTTTCAAGACCTCGTCCAAGACTGTGAGCTGCAATACTCTCAGCCTAGTCAGCTAGTGAACCAATAATATAATTGATTTTTCCTTTTTAAACTTATAACAAATCCGAAATTTTCAGCTTATAACCCTTACTTATTCTTCCTCTCTCAACTGTATAAATCTATTTTCTAAAAATTTGACATACTTATAATCGTCATTAAATTATTTATCATACATAATAAATACCACTAAGATTTATTTAGCAATGAAATATATCACAGCAATGTTTGAAAACTTGAAACGAAAAAAAATAAAAATTTAAGAGACAACCACCAGTCAAAGTACTTACAACATCATATACCAAGTCTTCTCCTGTTGATTTCGCACCATAAAGATACGAGTCCCAGATTTCCACTACCTCGTCATCCACGCCAACCAACATAACAATCCAATGTTTCCTCGGGTTGATTGGAACGTAAATCTGCAAAACTATAGAAGTTAAACCCATAGTGCACTGATATTACTACTATATATATATATATATAAAGGTGCATATAGTGCATTATTGACACAACCTTGCGGCAGTGCACGAGAGGGCCCATGAAAAATGACTGATAACGGTGTCTCCTTATGAATTCTTTGACATCTAGAGGGTTGCCCATTGCCTCGCTTTTAAATTTAATGAATACCACCATCATCACAGTGACCTAACAGCAACTCTTCTCACATCAACACAATAACATATCGGTTTCGCTACCACTTACATTCATTCTTGTGTTCAAATACCAAGTCTGTGCTTTATTCCTTGTAGCAATCCTTTCACAATCCGTCAGGAACTCCATGATGACATTTATAACCTAATTATATAAACTTTTCATCCATTGTAAATAATTTTTTCCTTAATAATCATATTGCCATGTCTCGAATATAGAACCACTTACCTCTCCCTCCAACCAACATCTGGGCTTCAAACATAGCATTTGACGTCGATTTAGGTAGTTCCTCGATGTTTCAACTATACATTCACTATTTCACCTAATAAAAGCTCAGCTATAACTATGGTATCAAATAAGAGTGGTAACATAAATTACTCTTATATTATTTAAACTTTTTTCGGCGACAATAAAAAGATTTATATCTTACAGCGGGTCTAGTTTTTCATCAAATATGTATTCCAACACAGCAACTTGGTCGACATCAACAAGTGGCTTGCTAAGACGGTACGGTCCACATTTGTAAGACACCTTTGGGCATGAATCAGATTTATCAAATACCACGGGCTTGTCGAACCTGTTACTAGATTTCTTCATGTCGGACGATATGCCTACCTACATATAAATTTTTACAACAACAATTCCTTAAACTAATTTTTTGAGGGACTACTTTTTACCTTTGTTTTACGTAAAACAACATCTTTACCCTTATCACCGAAGCAGTTGTAACTTTCACTACATGCACGGCTTCACCCTGACAACGGAATTACAAGCATAAACTTTAACTACCTTTTATAAAAAAACATATTCAACATCATTATACAGTTCAATGACTTATTTATCCAACTCATTTTCGGGTTGCTATTTAGATCACTTGACATATCACCATTTGCACAAAAATCTTTTGCAAAAACAGACCGAGCTCTTTTGTTTTCAATGTTGATTCCTTTTGCAAAGCAACTATTATGCTTCTTATGCAAATTGCCCACGTATCATCATACTTTTTACCTGAGCCATCAATGCCACCATACTGGCCAAAACCTTCAACTCTCTTCAATCCATTCATGATATATTGCAATGACTCTCGGGTATGATCCTCGAATCTTTTCTGATCATCTCTTAATGATATCAACCCATTGTTTAATGATCTCAGCTCCCCTTTGATTTCACTCATCTCAGAAATCACTTTCGTCAAGAGTTTCGTGACTTGGTTGTTACCGTGATCCTCCATGCCTATAAAAGTATTCAACTGGTTATTCAAAGTACTCAACCTCAACTAACACATTATAATTATGAACACATTATAATTATGAACAGTTTTCTATATTGATTTGTCCATCCTCCCTCAAATTAAGAAAGCTCATTTCCTTTATTATTAAATTCCAAAAGAAGTTTCAAACTTTTTTGTCAGCTACTTAACAGCGAAGATTTCAGCTACACATTATCCATCAAGTGCGTGTATATACATATATATATATATGTAATAATAACTGGGAACAAAAAAAATTCTCAATGCATTTTTCATTGAATGATACTTCTCTAACAAGTTGCAAAACTGCTCAATCATGAATGGACCTCTCTTTTTAATCATTTTGTTGTCGTTTTGTTAAACATGATCCAACAGTTCATATAAATTGTCCTCAACCATAATTGTTTCTCTCTCTACCCCTCTCTCTCTCTATTCTGAGAAGAGGAAGAGAGCTTCCACTCGGCCAAACAGTCAACTAAGTCTTTCCAGAAATCAAGGGGCCCATAATACAGAATGTAACAAATCAACTTGGTCTGCTAACCTGCTTCTCTCTATGTCTCTCTCTGTCCTTCTCTCTCCTCTGCCTAGCCACTCGTCCGCAAATCTCTCTCTTATTTAGTTATTAATCTTACTATTCGGCCCCTTTTTCTTACCATTTTTTTTCCCTTGTTTTCATTTTTTCGGTTGTAACTCATAAACAAAAGCTTTCTGTTCTTTTTCTCTGTCGTATGAAATTTCACAAATCCCCATGGCAACCCAAAGAGAGCCCTTTGACAAGGTAACTAACGATGATGATCCCATTTCCACTATCAAATCTGATTCTCCACTTCATTATGAATCTACATCATCAATAATTTTCATTCAATAATAAGCGACGCCCATAATTAATTTAATAACTACTAATACTTAACGAAGACCTCTAACAATGGGGTTCCCAACCTTGGTGGCTATCTCGAAGGACATTTTGTTTTCCGAATAACAATTTTTCATTTAAACCAATACAAATCGCAACCATTTTCTTATTATCGACTGAATAAACTTAATATTCGACTTCAAATTTAACATTTCAATTTCCACCCATATTACAATACAACTAGAAATAAAGATGACAGATACAACTAGTAACAAAGAAGCCAGAGAAAGCGGATAACCTGATCGTTGAAAGTCGGAACAAATTTGAAGCTTCTGAGATGATGAGCTTCGCGGACGCAGTACCTCCTCTTCCTCCGGTATTGAACCATAATCCGACTGCCGCGGATGAGTTACTTCCATACTTCCATTCTTTCCTCGCTCTGAGAAGCATCCATTTTTCGACAAATCTCGAATCCGCAATAAAAAACCAAACCTCCATTAAACAAAATTTCCAACCCTATCTCAAAGAATCGGAAAATCCATGCAAAACAAACCAGGAGACAGAGCCAATAATTTCATACCTTCGCAGCTTTTCTCCATTTTTTTTCTCCAAATATCCATACGATCAACCCATTCTTCTCTCTACTTCACGTCCAAATCATGCTTCATCTTTTTTTTTTTTTTTTTTTTTTTAACCGTCCTCTTCCCCCTCTTTGATTATTATCCCTTTTGCTTCTCCGAATATGGGTTTTTGTTCCCTTTTTCTTCACCTCCTGATATCTTGCTTCTCCGAATATGGGTTTTTGTTCCCTTTTTCTTCACCTCCTGATATGTCTTCGACCTACTCTGTCCCATGGGTTCACTAACTTCTTTTTCTTTTTTTTTTTTCCTCACTCACTTTATTATACTAAGGGTGTCCCTATGGATTCTTCATGTGTACCCTCAAATCTACATCATAGGATTCAAAATCAATGGCTTAAAAAATGGCTCTATGGGTAGAGACTCTCAACAGCCATGCCCAGGATATATTAGTCTTGAGGAATGCTGCACATGTGTATTTAATTAATTACATTTTTTTTTCTTTTAGAAAAACTCAATGGAAAACCAGAACCATCATGGTGAGAAGAGACCTAACTAATTCACGCAATGCTTGCAAAACGATGGACGAAGTGTTTGAGAGCTCGCTCCTTGGACTTTTTAAAAAAAAATAAAAGACTTAAGGTTTAAACTCTTACTTTATTATAGTGTTTCTAAATACGAAAAAAAGTAGAGTGGTGACATCTCTGGATCTGGAAAAAAAAAAAAAAAAAAAAAAAAAAAAAAAAAATCACGCACAAAATCTTCCTTACTAGTAAATCTTACAATACTGCACTATACAAGACATAAGTCACTGTACCAATTAATCAAGCCATCCTTAAATTATTTTCTAGGAATTGATATTTAATTACAGAATTAAAATCAAAATCCCGAATTAGAATAGTACATATACCATAATTCGTGCAATCATTATATCAGTAATTTGGATTGATGCCACTTATAAAAAATTTGGATTGATGCCCCCAGAACCAAAATGTTGATTTCCTACTTCAAACGTAAACGACGGTCGTTTCCGAACTCAAACGACACGATTTGATTTTTCTTTTTTCTTTTTCTTTTTTAAGCAAAAAACTTTGATGGCTGTAGCCGTCTAAAGGCGATATTCGGCGAGTAACGCTCATCTTGAGCTCGAAGAATAGAAAAGGGCCCAAGTAACCGCCACATTCTCCGATCCTAGACTGAGTTACTTCACGAGCTCTCCAATGGCGTGGCCGGCGATGCCATTGCCGAGATCTTCTCTACCCCCATCCACTCCGACCTCTTCCTCCTCCCCTCTCCAACGTCTATCCACCTTCAAATCCTCCTCCACCGCCACAACCACCACCACCGCCACTGCCACATCGCCTCTCGACTCCTTCGCATCAGACCCAATCTTCTCTGCCTTCCTCTCTCCGGACTTCTCCTCCACCACCTTCTCTCCGCCGCCTCTCCTCCGGTTCTCCCGCCTCCACCGCCGAGAAGCTCGAAAACGCCATCCGTCTTCTCGAATCCCAGCTTCGCTCCGAGGTCCTCTCCCGCCACGACGAGCTCCTCTCCCAGCTCTCCTCCCTCCAGCACGCTGATCACACCCTCGCTACCGTCCGATCCGCCGTCTCCTCCTCCAGTCCTCCCTCCGCCGCGTCCGATCCGAGCTCTCCGATCCCTTGAAATCCCTCCAACGCAGACCGTACAGCTTTCCAACCTCCACCGCACGACGGAGCTTCTCCAGCACTCGATCCGCGCCCTCCGCCTCTCCAAGAAGCTCCGCGATCTCATCTCCTCCTCCGCTGGCGATCCGGACAAACTCGAACCTGGCCAAGGCTGCCCAGCTGCACTGCGAAATCTTGACGCTTCACGACGAGTACGATCTCCGAGGCGTCGATGTCGTCGACGAGGAGCTCGCTTGGGTGAGAGAGACCGGGGACAAGCTGAGGAGAGAGGCGATGAAGGTGCTGAGTAGATGGAGTGGAGGGTTTGAACCAGGCTGAGGTGGGAACTGGCTTGCAGGTGTTCTACAATTTGGCGAATTGAGAACAACTGTGGAGCAAATGATCGAGAAGTACAAGAGCGTGGGGTTGAAGAGTGTCAGTGCGGCATTGGATATGAAGGCGATTTCCGCCTCAGCGGGAGGCGGGGGAGGTTTTGGTCCCGGAGGGATTAGGGGGAGCGGGACGGCCGCAGATCGGAGGCGGAGCGAAGGCGAGGGAGGCGCTGTGGCAGCGGATGGCGGGGTGTATGGATAAGTTGCATTCGGTTTTGGTCGCAGTTTGGCACTTGCAGAGGGTTTTGTCAAAGAAGCGTGATCCGTTTACTCATGTGCTGCTTCTTGATGTGGTTATTCAGGTATGTTGGATCGGAATTTTGAGGTACATTTCGGTGTTTTTGTACTTGTTTGGTTGTTTTATACCTATGTTGTTTACAAATACGATTTGAAATGAAAGACAAATGATGTTTGGAAACCTGTGATTTGATTGTTTGAAAATGTAGAGGTATTTTGAGGGGTTGTGGTTGTTCCATGTCTTTTCTGAGAGATCAGGTAGTGGGATTTGAAGTTGTTTGCTTGAGAAGGAAAACTTGATACAAGATGTTAGATGGAAGGGAATTCTATTAATCGTCAATAGAAAATGTATTGTTTGTTTTGCTAAGCATAGATGAGAATTTTATGTTATATACCGTGGGTTTATTGATCTTTCATCTTTTGTACAAGACCTTAGGATAGAAACTCATTTAGGCTGAGGACTGAGGAGGAGAGTATTCCATATGGTTAAGGCTTGAAGGTTTGACGAAAATTGAGTTTCTTACAACATTAGTGTATTTGGAATGTGGTTTCTCAATGTTGAGAAAAATAACCATTTCCCTGTTTGTTAAGTAATCAATTTGGCTGTCCATATATGAGTTGCGAAAAAAGCAACAATTGTTATCATGTGTGAGGTATGGACCATTTCCACTCGAACTGAGCTCTGTAGTTGCAAATTTACATTATACCTGAACTCAGCTCGTTTGTACGTATGTCATTGCAATATTTCAATTACTGATATTGGTACTTTTCTCAGTTAATGTTATTCGTCATCCAATCAGGGATAACTTTTTTTGTACTTGCATCAACTTTTACCTGCATAGGAAGGTGATGCCATGTTAACAGATCGAGTCTGGGAAGCCATTGTGAAGGCATTTGCCAACCAAATGAAGTCTGTTTTCATCACCGCTTCAAGTTTTGTTAAAGAGATTTTTACCATGGGGTATCCAAAGCTATTTTCTATGATAGAGAATCTTCTTGAAAGAATTTCACGTGACACGGATGTCAAAGGGGTTTTACCGGCTATAAGTTCAGAGGGGAAAGATAAAATGATTGCTGCTGTTGGAAATATTCCAGACGGCATTCTTGGCTCTCTGCTTGGGTCGCCTATCAGATCTTGTGAATTCTATATTTCCAGTGTCTAGCCGTGGAAGTGTTCCTTCCAAAGAACAAATCTCTAGAATCATATCAAGAATTCAGGAAGAGATTGAAGCAGTGCAGTTGGATGGACGGCTTGACTCTTCTCGTCTTGCGTGAAATTGGAAAGGTTCTGCTCCTTCTCGCACAACGAGCCGAATACCAGGTAACGTGGTTTTCTTAGAAAAAGAAGCAATTGTTCCCATATTTTCAGATCCTTTTGGTTCCATCACGTTTATTACTACTACGTTGAAGATGAATTGTATGAAGAGAACAAGTGAAAAAACTTGAGTGGTTTATTGGTCCAGTAACTAGAACTCCAAGGGCATTGGGTTTCGTTTAATAACGTAGTTTGGGAGATAAAATTTTTGTGAATCTTATTGATATCTTCAGAGAATACATCAATAAATAGGGAGCACAAACCCTTAATATCCTAACTGACTTTGAGAGAAAAAATAGGAAACCAAAAGATTCCTAACAACTCCAAGATATTCTTGGATTATTCTATCTGTAAAAAATACGAAAAACAAAAAAAAAAACATTAAATCCTAACTAATCTTCAATATTTAAATCCTAACTAATCTTCAAAACTCTGACAAATAATCTTGAAAAGCGCTAATAATCAAGATTGATTTCATAGACTACTATTCTTGTTTTGCATAAAGATTTGTTATTATTTCTTTTCTATGACTAAATTTGAGTACGGACAACTTGACTAAATTTGTGTAGTTTCATATGCTCTTCTATTAGGTGTGCATATTATTTTAAGAGAATTCATTTGTAATCAACTATGCTCATGCTTTCATCTAACCAGAGACACTTACTAAATCTTACTTTTGTTTTGTTTGTTTGTTTGTGTTTTTATTTTGTTTATTTTATTTTTATTGCTTGGCTTCTTAATTAAGGTTTA
Organism: Ficus carica; assembly: GCA_009761775.1. Classification (NCBI taxonomy): domain Eukaryota; kingdom Viridiplantae; phylum Streptophyta; class Magnoliopsida; order Rosales; family Moraceae; genus Ficus; species Ficus carica. Next base: position 17,346,728 of record CM019743.1, read on the forward strand.
CCTTATGAAAGATTCGTTAAAGTCTTATTAAAGGTTTGGGCTTGGTTCACGTTAAAGTCTATGAAAGGTTTGGGCTTGGTTCATACTCTAATATATCTTAATGGCAGATATCTACTGGTCCCGAAGCACGCCAAGTCAGTGGTCCTGCAACTCCAGCACAACTCAGGAACTTTGCATTGTGTCAGCATTTGCAAGAAATTCATGCACGAGTGTCATCTATGATTACAGGACTACCTGCTATTGCTGCAGACGTGTTTGTCCTCCCTCGTTAGGGTGCAATATATGGGGTTGCCTGTGACTCGATTACATCTTTGTTCCAAGCCATGCTGGACCGTCTTGAGTCTTGCATCTTGCAAATTCATGAACAAAAGTTTGGTACACTTGGTTTGGATGCTGCGATGGATAACAATGCATCATCTTACATGGAGGAGTTGCAGAAATGTATTCTTCATTTCCGTAGTGGACTTCCTGTCTAGTGTTGTTACCCTCAACAAATACTACCAACACCGGGGCAGAAAACATTTGCACTAGGCTTGTTAGGAGGATGGCTTCGAGGGTTCTAATATTCTTCATCAGGCACGCTTCACTTGTCAGACCTCTTTCAGAATCAGGCAAGCTCAGATGGCTAGGGATATGGCTGAACTCGAATTAGCCGTAGGCCAAAGTTTGTTTCCCGTAGAACAACTTGGTGCACCATACAGAGCCCTCGAGCATTCCGGCCTCTTATCTTCTTGGATACATCTCAACTGGCAGCATCTCCTCTTCTACAAGACCTGCCACCGAGCATCTACTTCACCATCTCCTACACTCGGGGGTCCGATGAGTTGCAGTCGCCACTTCAGAGGAACAAACTTACACCTCTGCAATATTCATTGTGCTGATTCTCAAGGAGAGGATCAGATCTGGAAAGGTATAAAAGGCGACTCTGATGATTATGCTTCCAGAGGTGAGGGCCCGAGGAGACAAGGAGTTTAGCCCTTTATATCGCTCATGATTCAATTAGGTTCGTCCTTGACGAGAATGCTCCGGCATCCCAAAAGCACTGATAGGCTGGTCTTATTGAAGAAGTCACCGTGAAAGTGAGACTGCCAATTTAAGGTTTTGTTGCTTTCGGGAAGATTTTTGGGTGTGAGAGTAGCAGAGAGTTATAAAAAACTTGTGCGGTTCTACTGGAAGCTTTAAAGGTTCGTAAGCTACGTCTCAAGATTTCAGTTCGATTTTTGATGTTGAAATTCTTTTTTGAAGCTGACGACTAGCTTTTTGTTATTCTATCAGGTCGTTGGTTCATACTAATGTACTATAGCTACTTTGTGCGTTTGAACCGAAGTGGTTGAGGTTAATAAACTCTGCGGATTAAAATACCTTTTCTTCATTCCCCTAAAAAGAACAGTGTTAATTCTGCTTTATTGTATTCATTAATTCTTATTGTCACCTTTTACCTGTAGTTTATAAGAGTGAGCTCTTTATTGCATGTAAATGACATATACCATAACCATCCTTTTTTTTTCCTCTCAAAATTTTAAATTTTACACAACTCTGTTTCTTTTTTCTGCACAATATTGTGGAGATTCTACGTGATGGTAGTTCCTAAAAGTGTTGTAATCTTAATTCTCCCGAACATGCGTGAGCGTCTTCATTGTTTTCCTGCCCCGGAGTATTCTCCAACTTATGTTAGCTAAGAAGAGATTTAGATACTAATTAAAAAGAATTGGAATGCTCATGCAACCAAGTAAATAGTCATAGTGCTTCTATGTATAGTCAAGAACTGAAAAATCGTCTTCTTTTCAGTGGAGCTTCCACATTTTGGTAATACAGATACGAAAAGTAAGGTGTAGATTACTGATTTTTGCGAAAAGTGTAGATTATTATTATTTTTATTTTTAATAATAATAATACTACTGTATATATTGATTTTATTGCAAGTTTGTTTTCAATTGATATAAAAAAAATTCGAGTTTTATATCTAGTATATCATTATTGTTTAAATCAAGAAGTGGTCAAATACCTTTGCTTATTTCATCTAATTTATGTATTAACAACTACTATGTAATTTCTAAATGTTAATAAAAGTTTGCCTTAAAGATAAGAGTAAATTGTTGGATTGGTTTCAAACTTTTAAATAGGTGAGAGTTTGGTCCTTAAAATTTTTTGGTAAAAATATTCCTGAACTCTTAAATTGGTGAGAGTTGGGTTAATTTATTTAATGTTAATTACCCCGCAACTCTTAAAACATGTGTATTTTGATCCTTCCATTAATTTTTTAAAAGAGGGGGTGTACGACGGTGGAGTAACATTGATAGAGGAGGTCGTTTCAGTTCGTAGAAAATGATAAAGGACATCATTTTTGAACAAAAGTGTTATATTACCCTAAAAATTCAATAAGTTTAAAAAAAATCCCTAACAAAAAACAATCTTTTGTGAATTAAAAAAAAAAAAAAAACCAAATCATAAGTAATAAGAGAAATAAACTTTTACTAGACAAATAAAAGATTGTTTTATTTATTAACCTTTTATTTTAAACTGATTTGTCTTTCACGTAAACAATTTTTATTTATTTCTTTATTATTATTATTTTTTTTTCTGGTTTTTAAAAGATGTGAGTTTTTTTTGTTTTCAATTTATAAAGATAGTTTTTGTTAGATATTGCTTTGAGCTTATTTATTTTTTAGGGTAACATAACTTTTGTTCAAATAATAAATACGTCGTACTCGGCTAGCCGAAGTGACCTCCCTCAGGTCACGCCATTGTCATACCCCCCACCTTAGTTCAAAAGTTAACATGAGGATCAAAACACACATTTTTTAAGAATTTAGTGGTGATTTAACAACAAAATATAGATTAGAGACCAAAATCTCATCGACTTAACAGTTCAGGGATACTTTTACTAAAAAAAAATTGGAGGATCAAATTCCACCTATTTAAAAGTTTAGGAACCAATTCAACAAAAAGCATAAGATAAATGTCAATATATTTCTTAAAATTTACATGGATGTGAGATCAATGGAAATTGACATTAACATTTTGTAAAATCTAAACGATATTTCACCTATACTATTTTATTATTTGTTTTTTACCGAACTGTGGGGTTATCTTGTATGAGTTTATTTATTTATTTGCCGGTTGGCATACTTGCCTGGACCGACCTTTGTTAACATCAACAAGGTGAGATGAATTGTTTGAAATGCTTGCTGAGGCAAGGCAATGCCTTCGCAGCAACGTTGGGGGGCTAGTGACCTTTTTATGCTACAAGTTCAGTGTTTTATATGAGGGGCTTTTGTTCCTGAAACTGACAAAATATAAAAGGATACATCTCTAAAATATTGTCCTCATCTTCAGTTTTTTACCCTTTTATAATGTCAGTAAAAAGGTGGTTTTTAGGTAAAAATCCGAATCATATGGCAAAAAATCCTAGATGTGTGCACTAATGGGGTATTCCCCACAATTTCCTCAAGTGTTATATAAAGTACCACATTTCCAATGAAGAATACATTCTTATTCTTTCAATATTTCTTTTAATTTCACATATTATTCTTCCTTGAAAAATACTAGAGACACCAACTCAAATCTCAACTTGTGGCATATGAGTTATAAGTTTTTTATTCATAAGTGTTTAAAGTATTGTCACCATCAATTTATTATATTTACTAATGAAAATATACATATGAGTTGGTACTCAAAAAGTTAAAATTGAAGTTTGATGTCCCTAGCATTACCCTTCTTCCTTTTTCCCGTTTTTGATACAAATATGTTGATCATAATATCATCCACTTGTCTGCAGCAACAAAGGGCTGTCTTATAATTAAAGGTTATGGCGGCCCGCAAAGACATTGAAGTTAAAATGGGATTACATAAATGAAAAATATTTAGAAACATTACTAAGACTGAGAATCATAACTAATAGAAAGTATGTCTTGTATACAAGTTTCGTGAAGTAAGAATCACTTTTGAGATGTGATCTTAAACATACCAGATGAAAATTATAGTGAAATCACGATATAGACCTATCTCATGAATACAAAAATGTTACCAAACAATTCTACGTGGAGCTGCCACTGACATGTGATGTGAAGTCAGACAGCCAGCACCAAAAACCAAGATTTTGATGTGACGCAGGACCTGGAAAAGTGGGAATGGAAGTTACCTTCAAATATTCCATTTCACACTCATTATTGAAAATGCCATTTGTTGTTTCTTCTTCCTTTTTGTTAATTAGTATTGTCACCATCTCCTTTTCCCTTCTCTCCCAACATGGTGTTGCAGTACGCAGAAGAACCAAAATCTGTGTAATTATTTTAAACGGAAATAGTGACTGCGTGCCCTCAATGCCCTTCTACACCCACATGACAAAAGCTCTATATATTACTTGTACTCTCATCTTTCTCTAACCTAAAACCATCCACTTGAAATTGACCAACATTTATATTATTTTTAGAGGGAATTGTTCGCAAAGGTAAGAAAACAAAACTATTTAATTGATAGACAAAATTTTAACCGTCATATTTTTATTAAATTATATTATAGGCTTATACTTTTCTAAATCGGTTTTCTGATTTGATCTGACAGTTAAAAACTGCATCCTATCAATAATATTTTTTTTCTATCTTACTACAGGCTCTATATCTTTCACATTCATACAAACTTTAGCATCTTCCTTGACGTGTCATGCTTTGAAAACGAGAGAGAGAGAGAGAGTGCATGCGTGTGCGTGTGTGTAATTTAGGCTTCAGGATGTAGATTCCTATTTTAAATCTTTTTCTGCAGAATCAATATCAATTTCAGCATCATTATGTCTTGTGGTTTGTCCTCTTCCATACCACCTCAGAGGTTATCTACTTTCTCAACCTTCATATTTATACCTCGTTTCTTAGTATCCTCCGCAAGGCCAAAGTTGGGTGATTTTCCTAGGTGTGCCAGTTGTGCTTGCCAAAATTTAAATTATGGGAAAGAATAAGAAAGCATCAAGTCAAGCAGCATCTGTGAAAGCATCTAGGAATAGTAACCATGAGAAGAAGAAGAAAGATTTCAGCAATTGGATAAAAGTGTTTGAGACCAAAAGTCTACATCACAGACAGCTCAAGCTTCAAGAGGCTTGTACAAGACCTCACTGGAAACGCAAGCACTCTCCCGCAATCACTTCCGAGCCCGAAGGAGAAGATTGGAGAAAGTTTCCGATTTACGACAATCAAGGAGAGCCTGAAAGCAGTGTGGAAGCTTCCATTGATGCAACCACAGCGGATTCATCGGACCAGGTTTTTCTAGATCAAGATTTCACCAAGCGTGTAATTATGAGATTGGTTTGGAGGATATGAATTACTATGGAAATTCAGCACCAAATCAACAACAGGGGGGTGACTGTTAGCCTGTTGGATCTCGAGTCATGGCTTCTTGACAGTGCTGCCCCAGTTACTAGCTTCTACATGGTTTTGCTGATCAGGTTGAGCAAGATGTCAGCATATATGACTATGAGCTCTCCGGGTTTTTATGAAAATACGTATTCGGTTCGGTTGTTGGGTTTTTCCTTTGTTTCGTGGTGTTTCTCTTGATTAATATATTGTTGTTGCGTATTCATGTATATAAAGAAGGATATATTCTTTCCATTTGTTCTTTGTATGTATAAGTAGAGTTTATTATCCTTTTTTGTTTAAAAGTGACTTACTTTCAAATTATCATCCATGCTTTGTTTAAGATATGGCGTACATGAAAATGCCAATTGAATGCCAAGGCTGGAGTGTTAAAGCATTGTTGATGTTTTCTACCTCCTCAAATGTTTTTTGAAGAAGAAAAGTTTTGGAGTATTCAGAAAGACGAGAAATGATAATATTTTAATAACGTTCATATTGATTTACCTAACATGAGCAAATACTAGAAATGGAGGAACCATGATTTGCATAAGAGAGGAATTTAAATTTTGCATTTTAATCCAGGAATTTAAATTTTGCATTTTAATCCTACACAAGATAAACTTGACAAGTAGAGAGAGAGCGGGAAGGGGGGGGGGGGTGTGGGGAGAGGGAGGATGATTTTTGCACAGAGTGACTAGTTATTTTTGTAATTTTTCGTCAACCCATGTGAAAAAATGCAAGAGAGACCTTCTAATTTTACCGCATCAATGGGGGGTGGATAAACTTGACGGGTACAACTAATGAGTTTTGCAGAGTGACTACTTATTTTTGTAAGTTTTTTCGTCAAAACCATGTGAAAAAATGCAAAAGAGACTTCTTTTTAGAGAACTTCTACAATGAGACCTTCTAACTTTACCCCATCAATGGATAGAAAATTTTAACCATTCAATTGACTTTGGACGATTGATATTAAAAAGATACAACCAATAAAAGTATAGAACTTACCACACTTGATTATAAATTTATAAAACATTTCTAGAGTTGTGGTAGAGCACTTTTAATATCCCTATTAGTAAAACTCCTTTTAAAACCGTTAAAATGTAATCAAACAGCTAAATTGTTGCTTGTTATGATAGTCATAATACACATTACCCTCATATTAGTACAAACTAAAAAATTAAAAATTAAAAATAATATTAAAAAAATAAATAAATTAAAAAAACTCCTTCCCTCCCAACGCAGACGGAACCCCCAGACACACCCCCCCCCCCCCGGCGCCGACGACCCAGATCTGGTCGGCGTTTGGGTGGGGGGGGACCTGAGTCGTTGGCGCGGGAGGCGGAGGCGACAAGGCTCGTCGCCGGGGGGGTGGGGGGAGGGATGGCGTCGACCTTTAGGGGGTTCATCGGCCTAAGAGAGTTTTTTTTAATTTATTTTTTATATATTATTTTTTCATTTTTTAGTTTATACTAGTATGAGATAAGGTGCATTACACTATCATACACAAGCAATATCTCAGCCGTTTGATTGCATCTAAACAGTTAAAAAATGCTCTAACCAATAGGATATATAAAAGGGGCTTTACTGTAGCCTTACCTTCAAAAAATTTGGAAAAAAAAAAATCTACTGCGAGCTATGACGAGCAGGGGAGAAGGGAGAACTTCGGCGAGCAGGGTGGCAGGGCTGGCGATGGTGGGCGATTGGCGCTTATGCTGAAAGCCGTCGAGTAAGGGAGGGGGCAGAACTCTAGCGAGCAGGGTGTTGATTACAGTGGTTGTGGAAAATTGTTTGGGTGTAAAGAAATGAATAGAATGAGAGAAAATCAAAGGTTTGAGGCATAAGAATTACCTTCCTTAGGTTTTATTTGCCCTCACTACGAACAGTTTACTATCGGGTATTTTAATAAATTACCTCCAAGATACAACAAACCCACGAATTTAATAAGTAGCATCTTATTAAATTCCATAACAAGATATGAAACTGATAATAGAAACTGGAGTTTTATAACATTTAATATGTCTGTTCATGAAGAGGTGCAACAGATACAACAATCATGTCTTTTAAATTAAAATGTGTCTTTTCAGTCAAAAAATGCATATGTTACATAGACATATCTGTTGGTCATCAGAATTAATTATGACTGTTAGATGTAATAATTCAATTAACGGTTTAAATTAAATATGATTGTTAGATCTTGTCTGATCAAATCAACGGTCCGAGTTAATTTGGAAAAGCACCGCATTGAAAAAGAGAGTGCTCCTTGACTCCTTGCGCAATGCGTACGTGCGAAGTGCAAAGTGCAAAGTGCGCCCAATCGCCCTCGCGCATGCGTGTGGTGTGCATAGTAGTAGTATAGTTTCCACTATACACTAGTAATCCTTATACTTCACTTGTTTCAATTTATACCACTATATTTGCTTGTGCTTTTCTAATGTGGGACGTTATTGTTTTCACTACCCAATGGTAATAGAAGAGATATTACAATCTATCTAACACAGGGGGGATGGGGCTGGCAATGTGGGCGACTGGCGCCTATGCTGGAAGCCGTCGACAGAGAAGCTCGACGAAGAAATGTGAGATCCATCGCGACGGTGATAGACCTGAGACGTGGGTGACGGTGGTAGGGTTGGCAATGGCCCCGACGTCTGCAACGGCTTGTTCACCGCCATCATTGCTAGGTACTCCATCGTGGACCTGTGGGCGACGATCATCTGCAGCGGCAAGCGGCTTCGTCACCGCTGTGGTTCTGATCGTCGCTGCTGTTTCGCCGAACCACCACTTGCCGCCGGTGAATGGTTGTCGGGAACCATGGAGGTCAGGTCTCATTGGAGATTCAAGCATCTGATTTAGGGCCCCGTTCGGGGACACATTTGGAATGGTGTTTTAGAAGTTGAAGATGATTTGAATTTAAAAAAAGTACATTTGATGAAGATAAACTGTTCGTAGTGAAAAAATAAAAAAAAATTAAAATGTGTTTAGAAAAAATTAGGAATATGGATCTTGTTTCGTTTTCTCGAAATTCTATGCAATTTGAAAAAAAAATCATCTCATTTCGACTTAAAATGATAGAGTAATGGATTTTTAAAGTTTGAGTTTTTTTAAAATGTTTGAAAAAGTAAATAGTAAAATTGGAGGAAAAAGACAAAATATGTTTCGAAAAAACTTTTAGAAATGCATCCCAAACGGAGCCTTAGAGCTTATTTGGAACCAAGCTCAAACTTGGTTTTCTAAACTCAAGTTTTGTCTTTTTCTTCAAAAGTCTTTGTCTTTTTCCAAAAAGTTTTTGTCTTTCTGAAAAGTCAACAAAATTTACTATTTCACTTTAAAAACTCAACTCAAACTCACTTACTAAACGAACCCTTAGTTTTTTTTTTTTTTTTTTGTATATATATGTGATGTTGTGTGGCCAATCTTATAGTTATTAGGTGTATCTTTTGAATCTGAGCCATCCAAAATTTAATAGGATGGTCAAAATCTTTTACCACATTGATAGGGTAAAGTTAGAAGGTCTCATTGTAGAATTGCCCTCCTTTTTATCGGTAGTAAAAGAGAAACTTTATCTGTGACTAACATAACCCTTTGTATATTTAGTATCAGATAGAATACAAATATCAAGATACGACAATAGATTTGTTGAAACTTCAAATTTTGCGACATGAAGTTTCCATTAAAAATATGAGATGTAAGCATGGTTGCAAATATCCACGATATTTTCAAAATTTCTACCAAAATTTTCGTATTTAAGGGATACTGAATTATCTTTTAGGTGTAATATATTTTTCATTAAAATATCGAGAAATATCGGTAAAACGTAGTGCAATTTTACAAAATATCGGAAAATATCGAGGAAATATCAGAAATTTTGGGTGGAAATTACAATCCGAAAATTTTTAAAATTTTGGATTTCTATCATTTGTTATATTTTTTAGCATGCTATAATTATCTTCTATTTTTTTAAATGGGTGGTGAGATAGAGCAACTAGCAACTGACATGTTATAATTATCTTATAAAATAGAGATAAAAATAAAATAAAAGATAACACATAAAAGCTGAGAGAATATACTCTCCTAGACTTTTTACAACCTTTTCACAATTTCTTATTTATGAAAATAGTCTGAGAAGAGATCAACAAACCTACATATTAACATATTTACGACTATATTCAATTATATTCTAATAACATGTCATGACACTAATTTTGCTAGAATCAAGATGGCATCCCAACCATGTTTGGACCTCATAGGACTTCCTTTCGTATTAAGATATATAAGATGTAATATGATTTTTTTTTTTTTTAAATGTAAAACTTGTGTATTTATGTATTTTTTTTTAAATATTTATATTATCTTAAAACGTTAAACATATATTTAAAGTATATTTAGTAATTTCGTAATTTTTTCTGATATTTTTACCGATATCGATAAATCTTTAAAATTTTTATAAAATTGAATTATCAATATTTTCGTGAATATTAATATTTTTATCTTTGACGTAAGTAATTAGAAATAGTTTTAATAAATTCAAATGTTTTCAGGATTTGAATGCTTGCGTTGACGTTCCTTCGACGCCGTGATGACATATTAGACATGTTCAAATCAATCATCATCATATACAGATATAAATCAAAATAGGTGTTGATCATTACCAGAACCAGTTGATTACATGATGTGGTTTTTTGAGAAATGCCAAAAAAAAAAAAAAAACATATCTCTAAAATATTATCCCAGAATTTAATTTTTTCCCCTCTTATGATGTCAAATAAAAAATTATTTATGACAAAAATCCGACTCATAAGATAAAAATTCTAAATGGGTGTTTAAAGAACAAGTTCAACTCCAATTAAATTGTATTTTTTTATCTTAATTTTTATCTTTTTTAAATTTTTTTTTTATCTTTTCCAAAAAGTTAATCAAATTTACTATTAAAACTTAAAAATCTTAACTCAAATTTAAACACCAAACACTCTTTAAATATGTAAGTGCATTAAAGGGGCTATCCCTAGAATTTCCTCTTACAGGATTGAAGCTTGTGGTCCATGTTAAAACTAGCCCAAAAAAAATAAAAAAAAGTAGATATCAAATTAAGCAATCCAAATGATTACAAATACAACTTTAATAGCAATTCCGTAGCTACGTCACAATACGGTGAGTTCAAATCCCCAAAAAATAAAAAATAAAAAAGTGATCGAAGACTAGGCAGTAGTTTTAGCACGGTGAGGAGGGCATGCAATAAAAAAACGAAACACTATGAGACCAAGATGCAGAATGGACGAAAAATCTCCACCCATCTATAACTGTTAGGGGCCATTAGGGGGACAATTGAAGACAAAGTTTTGAAAATATTTTGATTGAAATTGAGTAAAGTTTTAAAGATGTGCGTTTGATTGAGATAAAAGAAAAACTATTTGGAACGAAAAATATAAAAACTTGAAATTTTAAGAAAAAAAATATCAATATAAATCTTGTTTTGTTATTTTCGAAATTCTATGCAATTAAAAAAAAACATATCATTTCAACTTGATATAACAAAGTTATAGATTTTTAAAATTTGAGTTTACTGTATAAGCAGAAGTTTCACTAGAAACCAAAAACACCCCAAGCAGAAGTTTGGAAACCAGACAGCAAACACCCCCTTACTCAAGAACACTCACGACCAACTTCAGCAAGTTGACAAAAATTAACTGAATTTCTTTTACAGGATAGAGTAAATTTGAATCCAAGTGTTGGAAATATGCTTGATCGACAAAAAAAGTAAAGGCTATTGAGAGTACTACTTATTCCCGCTTAAGCAGAAACACAGCCGATTGATACAAATGAAAAATGTACAAGAGTCTCAACAAAGACCAAGCTACATGACATCCAAAAACATTGAAAATTCTCGCGCAGGTTTCCTCCTTAGTCATACGGGATTTGAATATAGGCAGCATCACAAATGAAGGGGACGTCAGCATACATACCGGCAAGAGCGCAGCGCAAGCACTCTAACACCGTGAAAAGATAAGCAAATGCAACGCCGGTCCAAAAATGCATCCCCACTTTGCCCAGTAGATGGCAAGAGGCATCCAACGACTCACTGTCCCTACCACCTGCAGTGAAATTTCCAGTAACATGCCCATCACCACATGAAACCTGAAGAAGTGAGGCCACTCCTTCCTCCTCACAACTCCAAGATACGCAACAAAAAAGTATGCCATCAAGAACCAGCCCGGCAACTGCCCAATGGCCGTAAGAAAAGGGTATGTGATGAATTCGAAGTCTTCGAGAAAAGGGTGCAGGTGATAGGCTGTCTCAGCATACATCCAAGTTTCATGGAGGGGCATCAGATAAGGAAGACATGCTAGCGTTCTCCACCACCATCTTGGCTTCTTAGTCATTGGAGGGTACCTAAAACTGTAGGGGACATCCTTAGATGCTCTAGGAGACATACGAGACCCCTGACGCCTTGGTAACATGGGATGGTGCGCAACAGGCTACCTTGATCACCACTTAATAGCGGGCATGACCCGCTGAAAGATGCAGCTGTGTCGCAACCACTGCCAAGAAAAGCAAATTAAAAACCAGCAGAAAATTTCAGCAGTTCTTTAGAGTCACACATTACATATTGATCAATAACCATATGCAAAAGGTTGTTGAATGCAATGTCATCATATGCTTTATATCTATTAGATCGAGGATTTCAATCGCATTTAAAATTATGCTAATACCATTCACCAAATTTCTAGCTACTATCCTTTCCTGGACAAAAATTGGAAACCTTATGATAAAAGTAGAACAAATTCTCGAGTCTTGCGTAACGTTAGAGCTTACCATGTTGATAAGGCATCCATGCATTGATGCTCGGTAAAGAACATCTACTTTGCAAATGAGGAATGCAAGGGGTACCAGAGCCACGTATCAATGTCTTAGATGTTCTAGAGTTTATAGACACAAACTCGGTGGGTCTGGTGTATCCATTTAGAATCATAGTCAGGCACCTGATCAAAACCAACACCATGAGTAGAAAACATACAAAGATATTAGCTCTCACTGAAACTTACTCGAAATTGAAGACGGAGAAGACGAAACGGAGCAAAACATGTTCCGATAAACTTCTAACTCTTCCTTATCCAGAATAGTCATTTCCAATTTGACAAATAGAATAATAATGATAATGGTAATAGTAATAAAAACACCACAAGCCTTGGTTGTAGCTCAAATCTAAACTAGCATTGTACAATCTGAATCTTTAATTTATCTTTGTGTGCCATCTATTTCCAATATTTGATGGAAAACAACTACTTATCAAAAACAAACTCTTCAACAAAATAATAGTAACAAATCATTGAAGACGGAATTTACAAGAAAACTCCATAATGTAAAATCATTAATTACACATCCTTTAGTTCTCCCCACTAAAATCCCACATATGTCAAAACTTGAAGGTAAAGGGTACTAAAAAAATTTAAAAAAAAGGAAAGAAAGAATTTCATCCATGATTCTTCCATCATATAAAATCATTCTAACATTCTCACAGAACGATTTTTACCTCAAATTGACTCAGCCTTAACTGAGTTGACAAGTGTTGTCCTCACACGGCCTAGAAATTCCCCTGTTCCACAGAAAGCTCCGATTATGGAAATCTCTACGAGAAGGAAAAAAAAAAAAAAAAAAACTGAAATCTTCAACAAAGAGCACCGGTAGAGGTGACAGAAAATAGACAACGAAACCGTAATTGAAAGAAAGAAGAAGTGAGAAATGTAGGTCATACGCAAAGATTCTGATGAAGCTGAAAAACTGATTAGGGTTTCATCTAATTTCTCATCTGTATATCCATGCTATCCTCTTTTCTCTCAGACTCTGCAGCTGTCCGACTCTTTTCTCTTCAGTCTCCACTCTCCATTGGCGCTCAAAGAAAAGGCCTTTATTGGGCATCTCTTATGGCCCAGCATGATAACCAGGCCATCTCTATTGGGCCCACTGTAGGTGGGCTTTATCGCACTTGAAAATGGCCCATGTGTTGTGCAAAAGGGTGAGAGAAGAAAACAGAACATTAGGATGGGCATGCCATGAATTTTACATGATTTTTTAATGTCATTTTAAATGGCATGTAAATTTTCATTCTTCTCTTGATACTAGTTTAAAAATATATGTGATGTGTATGATTAGACATATTTTAAAAAATTTATCTAAATAAAAGAAAATATACTAGTGAAAAGTTGATAAAAAAAGGCATAAAAAAGAATAAAAGGATAAAAATATTAAAAATAGATCAATACATGAAAAAGGACTAAAATAAAATTAAAAAAAAAATTGTTTGGAAGACATTATTTTAATATGTTAATAAAAATATTTTCTTAAATCAATGTGATTTATTTATAATGCAATGTGTAAAAGAAATTACAGGAAAATAAAAAAAATTACAGAATATAAAATAAATCTTTTCTTGAAATATAAAATACATAGAAATTATATTTAAATGTTAGAAAATAAATACATTGAGATAATTAAATTATATATTATAAAATTTTAGATATATAATAAATAAATCCTATAAATTTTACATGATATATATTATTTAGTGATAATAGAAGAGAAATTAAATCATTTTTCTCCCTCTCACTCAATGAACACAAATTTCCCTCCCCCTTCTCTCTTTCCCCCAAAAAAAAAAAAAAAAAAAAAAAAAAAAAAACTCTTTCTCTCTCTCACACTCCCTCCAAAAGAGAAGCAAAAAACAAAAAACAAAACAAAACAAAAAATGTCTCCAATGTCTCCCTCTCTCTCTCTCTCTCTCTTTCTATCACACACACAGTCCCTCGAAAAAAAAAAAAAAAAAGATCTCTCTCTCTCTCTCTCTCTCTCTCTCTCAAAGAGGCAAAAAAACAAAAAACAAAAAACAAAAAAGGGTCTCCCTCTCACACTCCCTCGAAAAGATGCAAAAAAAAAAAAAACAAAAACAAAAAAGGGGCCCACATTCCCCACTTTCGCTTTTTTCTTTCGAATGCATCCCCCCCTCTCTCTCCCTCTCCTCCCTCCCTCGCTCCTCCCACGCATCCCTCTCTCTCTCTCTCTCTATCACCCCACCTCTGCCTTGTGTCAGCTAGCCCAGAAGGAAAAAAAAAAAAAAAAAAAAGACAAAACGCACATTTCAACCAAAACAGTTTTCTGGACGAAAACAGTATATATTTTTTTTTCCTTTCTATATATCATATAGATGATCATGGTATTAATTAAAAATATCTATTATTAAAATATAATAATTTAATATTTAAGTTGATATTTAAAAATTAATATTAAAATTGATATGTTAGAACTAATTTTTAAATTAATGTGTCCCATGTTACTGTAATTGTTGGCATGTTTGTTGACCTATTAATAGTCCATCTGTGTCGCATAAACATGAAGTTTTAATATACCTGATATAAATCCAAACGTGAGAGAATTGCTCAAAGAAAAATGCTTGTTAGCACCATTGGTACAATATAATAATAGAAAACTAATTTATATATGTAGGATTTATTTTGTATTTGTATGTGGTGTTGAATACTACTTAAATCCCTAACATTAAAATTAGCAAACATGCCATTTCTTATTTTGATAAAAATTAATTATAACCCTAATTCTCAACAAATTTGGATTAAAATGTATAAAAATGACTATTCATATGTTATTTAACAACTTATGTGAAGGGTAGGTGTCAATTTCTATGTAAACAAATTAACATATTATCAAGGGAGGTCTTTACTTTACATTTTAAAATCAAGGAACTAATTACCTTCTTTTTCTTCTTCTCCTCCTCCTCCTTTTTTATTTTATTTTATTTTATTTTATTTTATTTTTTGAGGGTGGGAGGGACACGTTATCAATGAACATAGCTTTCTCTTAAAACCAAAACACTTTTGTCCCATTGATAGTGTGAAATTTTACTCGATAAAGTTGGGGAGAATAATTGCTTGGATAAATATCACATATATATGGTACTTCTATTAAGATTTACAGTTTAGTTTGTTGGGGTTAGACTTCGTCTTCCTATCACATCATTAGTTTCAGACTGTTTATCAAACAAACAACGGACTCCTGAATCCAAATCTACAATATTTTCATATATTTGGGCCGGATCCAACTTATGCTATTACCTCATTCAATCGTGAACAATGATCGTTCGTATAATTAAGCCAAACCTAATTTACGATCTTAATTCATTCTATCATGAATTATGATCGTTTGCATTCGAACGTCGAATCAATCAGTTCAAACATGATCGGACATACATCGAATCTAATATAAGCCACGAACTGTGCGATTGCAAGAACTAAGCCTTGTTTTCTAATCATCGTTCATCGCTCGTGCTTGACGAAAATTACAAGGGATACTCCTCATAACCGTCAAGCCCATATTCGACAATGACATGTCAGATCTTTTATGATAACTGACAAACTCATGATTGACAATGACGTCACGTCCCCAATAACTGCTAAGCTCACTATCTGTGATTCATCCTAATAATTGCTAAGTCCACATCGTCAGATGTGTCCCAAAAGGCATTGAGCGAGAACCGCTCACCTGGAATTATGGGTTCAGACCCACTATTCTTCCTTTATAAATAGAGGAAGACCCCCCTTCAGAGGAAGAGACTTTTGTCTGATTATTACTTAACCTTACGCTACCAAAATTCACTTAGAAAATTATAACTCATTGTATTCAAAAGCACTCATTTACAGTGAAGATACCACACTCACAGAGGACGTAGCACACATTTGGCGAACCTCTCTAAATTTTGGTGTTGTTGATTCTCTTTCATTTTTCTTACTTGATTATTTTAACATTATAATGTTTTATGAATTTCATCAACGATTTCCAAGGGCCCAATCGAATATTTGTTTCATTCCTTTTTACTAACTTCTGTTAAAAATTTGATGGTAGATTCCCAGCATCTACACAGTTTCAATTCAGATGCAAGTATTCCCATTTTTGGTAAGTGCAAGTAGACAAGAGAAAAACAAAGAAAAAAAAAACAATTTATTATGCTGTTCTGAAGCTGAACATCATTTCAGGATTCTTTTTCAATTTCCTTTCCGAAAACTGAGCACACCAAACAAATTTTCTGTCAACTGCAACATGTTCAAATTATACTTGAAAGTAAAACACTTGAATTTTCTTTTGTTATCTGGGCTGTTTTCCTTGTGCTGGTTGTGGAGGTGGAAGACTGTACAAGGATTTCAATTGCCTGCTTATGATCTTACTGTTGTGAACAGCCATTTGAAGTTCCAAGTCATCAGACCACCACTGCTCCAATCCATGAGCTTCCATAAACTTCTGGTTTCCCTTCGACATCACGAACAGCTTAGCCGCCATTTGCCGATTTCTGGGACCGACATTCTCTTTATTACTACCACCACCGCCGCTACCACCATTGTTGTTGGTTTCTTCTGTTCCCTCAGGGTCAGTGTAAGAGCAACAAATGTAGTCACTGTTATTTACATACAAATGAGGCACCCATTTCCCCAAAGCCACACCCGAGTTCTTCAAACCGTATAAACTCGGCACCCAATTCTTCAATCCCACCACACCAGAAGAATTAGTAATAGTACCACTACTCTTCTCTGCTCCTCCTCCTCCTCCTTCCTCGGTTTCGCCGCTTGAAGAAGGAAGCATGGACTTGAGTCTCTTCCAAACGA
This sequence comes from Ficus carica, assembly GCA_009761775.1. Taxonomy (NCBI): domain Eukaryota; kingdom Viridiplantae; phylum Streptophyta; class Magnoliopsida; order Rosales; family Moraceae; genus Ficus; species Ficus carica. The sequence continues at coordinate 17,363,727 of CM019743.1, forward strand.
AACCCGCCTTTTCTCCGATGTTTCTCAAGCTCATGGCCAGTGAAACAGAAGGCGGATTGAACAAGTGTGTGTCCACATATATCCCTTCTTTGGCCAATGCTTTTCCCACTTGGAGAGCAAATCCGGCCCCTAGAGAATGGCCTGCAATACACACATTGTTGCTTCCATACTTTTCAGCGACCGACTTCAATGCCTCCAATGCCACTTTGAATCTCACAGAGCCCTTCAAGCTTTCCCAAGCTAAGAACCGGAGATCATCTTCGATGTCCCTCCTCATCGTCAAGCTTTTGAGCAGCGTTCCTCGGAGGGCTAACACAGCTCTTGGTGCACCACTTGGCCTGATCAGTACCAAGTCAGCTAGTGCCGCGGATCGATCCCATTCTAGTATTGCACCGAAAATGGAACCGTCTCTTTCGTCAATCAAAGTTTGGGATAGCTTGTACTTAAAGGGCATCCACCATTTCGGAGCTAGAGCATTTTCTTCACTCCTGTTCTCTTGTCTGTCAAGTTCAATCAAGTAAACCGCCTGTATGAAACAAGCAATCACAGTCCTTTTGTAGTTACCATCCTTCCTGTGACGAAAAAATTAATATACTTGGTTCGTCACTGGATGAAATTTAAAAACTAAAAAAAAAAAAACATAAGTTTCCCCTAAACTAAAGTAAGATCCCCATAAATTATGTCATTCTCATATTATCTAGATTACAACAGAATTACCAATTTAAAATATGCAAATATTTCTAAAGTAGGCCCTAATCTAAAAATCCAAACATCAAGGAAATAATGCTAGCATTTGATATAAATCTAAGAAAATGGTATTACCCATTTCCTAATATATTCACTTTCTTCTCTGTTTCGCTGCTAATTTTATGTTATTATCTCCATAACATAAACCCATTTCTTGCTAGTCATTAGGAAACCGCTAAGATAATTCAGATTTCTAGCATTTAACAAAAGCAATGAAGAAATTAATAATTAAATTGATAAAATAACAAAGAAAAATGAAGTGGGCACTGACCAACTTGAATTGATAAGGTCTCTCCAATTGGGTGAAGAAACGTTTCGAGGTCCAGAAACGTGAAACGCATATGGGTGAGCCTGATCTTCTCCTCTTCCTCCTCCTTCTACCTCCTTGAGTACATTCTCCTCAGCTCCGCGTTTCGTCGCCATTACGGAAACCACGCCGAAACCTCCTTCACCACTTCTTTTGTTTCCCTTTTGGGGTTTCTTAGCATGTTAGAGAGAGAAAAACATAGAGAGAGAAAGAGAGAGAGAAGAAACTGTTCCTTTATGGGAAGGTTTTTGGCTTTTCACTTTGTTGTGTGAATGCCTTTCCTTTAGAATCCGATTCGACAAGGCTTTGAGCCTTCGAGGATATTAAATTTCCTTCTTTAAAAAGAAAATAATTACTAAATAATATTAATAATTTGAAACCGCCTGGTTTTTGTAGATCTTCTCCAACGGTCATATTTCTTTCATGTTGTCGGACTCGGGCTCGCAACCGAAATGACCATAATATCCTTCTCCTTGATTATGCTGTCCTGTTTGAAGCAGATCACACAAGTAAAAAAATAAAAGAGAATTGGAAGATGGAGAAGAAACATATAACAAAAGAGGAACTTAGAAAGAATAAAGAGATCGAATGGAATTATGGGAGAGGTGGATAATTTATTTATGAAAAAGAATTAACATATGTTGTAGTTATTAGTTAGGCCTAATTACTCAAAAAAAATAGGAAACTAATTATAAGAATGGAAAACTAAAAGAGAATGGGATACAAAACAAAAGAATAAGAAACTAACAAAATTAGGAACATAATCCTGATAATAAATCTAATAGTTCTAATTAAATATTTAATAAGTTCCTATACTATATAACTTTCCTATCTCGCATAATTATACTTTCAATATTATTTAAACAATTTGTCTGTTCACCATTGAATAAGAAATATTACGTTTTTACATTTTTATTGAAGAAGCCACCAGTTTCAAAATAATTTGAGCATTTTAAATCATATTTTACAAACTCTCTCTCTTTCTTTCTTTCTTTCTTTCTTTTTATTTTTTTATTTTTGGAGAACTCCAAAAAAAAAAAAAATAATAAATAAATAAACAAAAACAAAGGGGCAAGAAGTCTGAAGGGTATTTTGGTCTTATTAACGACAAGATGCCTTGTTAGGCGCATTACGCTATTTATGATTGGATTACAAGTTGGATTTTAGCTGGTTTAGTCAACAAAGTCAAAGAGAGCCTAATATGGTCGATTGGAGTTCATTATGTGAAGTAGATATAGCATATCCAACGGCTAATTATCATTTATCGCCAACAAAAATAAGGAAATTGCATTAACCCCCCCAGGTTTTGTTGAAATCACAGTGCCTCCATTCCTAAACAATTTTCCTTTTAGCTTAATTTCATAGGGTTTAGTACCTAAACTTGTTTAGTAGTTTAAGCCAAAATTCTCTTTGTGATGTGAAAATCAATGAAATAGAATTTAAGGTTAGTTAAATATATAGCATAATCTAACTAGTAAGGTTGAAATACGGTAAATGTTCAATAACATTTAAGAATTACAAAATTAGGATATTATAGACTCAAATTTAATTTATTAATTTTTCAGAGAGGATTGCAGAGACAGCTTTATGCTTTTGAGTGCAAAATTATTTCCAAAAATTTATGCACAGAAATTAGCCTTTACTTATAGTCCCCTTTAGATAATTACATGAAGCTTAAACAAATTAATTAAATATATGAGAAATATCCCTAAATCGTTATGCAAACAGTTCTCCAACATAATCTCACAATTAGAAGGATTTTGTTTTAAACGTTTGTTTTCTTGGTCTGCTTAAGTTCTCGACATCGTGGAATCCTTTGATGGGTTCTGGATTTCTCATCGAGACTGCTCACAATAAATGAGCTCTCATATATATACAAGTTTACAAGTATATATAATCGGGTAAGTTTCCTAGTAATAACAAATTTACTAAATCAAGACATATTTTAAATTACAGTAATTACAAATAAATAAAATTCTTAAAAAAGATAATTACATATAAAATAATAATAGTTTAAAAGTGGAATGTTCATTATGATGATAAGTAGTCGATTAGAAGAACTGCTCCGGTCTTAATGCCCTACTTTTGTTGTGCAGCCTTTCCTCGGGTTCGTAGAGTCGGGTTTCCCGTTTACCCACAACGGAGGAGCCGCCCCCACCAGGCAGGCGGCCACAGGTCATAACGCACTCTTCGCACAACAAATCCACTTTGAAGTTGACTTATTCGCTCGTCCTAATATTAATATTAACTTTTCTAATACATAGCATGCATCTTACGCATGCAGAATAAATAAGTAAAACAAGTAGCATGTATTTCGTGTGCAAATTAGATAAACAAAGTAAAAGAAAAAAAAAATCATGTGTCAAACATTGAAACCCCCACAGAAGGAGCATTAATAGAAGTCGAGAAACTCAGAGAACTATTTGGACACATCAATATTTTCTGGAAAAACAAACAAAAGAAGACAAGAAAATAAATAGATGGGGGAAAAACTGACAACAATTTGTACACTCACAATATTTGACTTTTCAAAGAGTAAGAGAGGAGAACAGAAAATTAAAAAATACAAAAAACAAAAAAAAATATTTGTGGAAGGAAACGGTTCTATAATGTGGCCAATATAAATTGAGGCGGTTATTAATACAACAATATTTTGAGAAACATAAAACTGAATTATAGCCTCAAAAAATAAAATGCACTCCATGGAAAAGAACGCTTCGTCACTCCGAGACACCACCAGAGCAGTTTAAACAGTTCTCCAAAAACCATGGCCTTGAATTTTCCTCCATTTCTGAATATTCCACAACACAAACAACTCTTCAAATCTTCTCCATCTTCTTCTTCTTCTTCTTCATTTAAAACACTTGCTCAGTCAGAAAGACCTGAAAGAGGAGTTGTTAAAGAGCAGGACCCTCCTGCTTCCTTTCGGGTAAGCGACAATGAACTATTCCTTTTCATATTATTAATAAAATCAGCTTAATTAATTAGAGGGAAAAAAAAGAGCTTTTAATTATTGCTATCTGCCACTTTTTGTCAGCTATGTTACTTTTGTTGAGTTTGTTGCTGAAATTGTTGAATTCTTCTTCTTAAATTGAAGCCTATCGATAACCACATCCGTTTTGTTATATGATTGGCTAAATAAAAAGGATTTTGTTAGATGTTATTAGGAAATGAAAAATAATCAAAGTTGGCCTTGGATTTTTAGCAGGATTGGTAAAGTAAGAGCACATGCTTTCGAGTTTAAGTCTTTGTAAATTGTTCTGGCAAGTTTTGAGTATTGGTTTGAACAAATATCGAACTGGGTAGAATTGATTAACTCTCAACGAGATATTACTTCAATAAAAGAAGAATTATAGGTTGTATGTGAGGTAAAATTAAACACTCATTTTGACTTGGAAATGACAAGAAAACACACTATATTATAGTTATCAAATTGTTAAAAAAATAACCTAATACGTAAAATAATAATACCTATCGATAATATAAAAGTGCAATTTTTATCATGAGTTTTATTTCTAAAAAAATAAAATAAATCTTTCAAGAAGCACTTCTAATTTCTATTTTACATGAAAGGTTCTTCATCGTCTGCTCGTGCACAGCTGGATCTTTTGGAGCAGCTGACCTCCACCACCTCATCTTCAGCTGACGGTATGTCAATTCCTTCCCTTCATGAATACAAACAAAAGAAATGACTATTTCTCTTGTAAAATAAGAAGGAAAAAAAAAAAAAAAAAACTCTTCCTCAGAATATATATGATTAAACTGTCAGATTCTTACAAAATTATGTAATATTTTTCTTACTTAACATGATTTGATTCCAATGTTTAGAAACTGTTCAGTACTAGTAGTTTTTTTCTTGCCATAGAATTCTCTAGTAAAAAAAAAAAAAAAAAAAAACTTAGAAATGCTAAAGAGTTCCTAGTGGCTGGCCAGGCTATGAGAGAGATGGAAGTAGGTCTAGGAAGCAGAGCATAAGAGATCAGCTGGCACAGCTGGTGGGGGACAGAGAAGGGGAATTCAGCTTGCCACTTGGCAAGAATCTGAAGAAAGTGAGTGCCAAGTTTTTGACCATCTCTCAGAAGAGAAACATCAGAAGACAAGCTTACTTGGACGAAGTCTCTCAAAGGAATGACTCCGTTTTCTTTGCCACCATTGGTGCCTTTGTCATTCTTCCTCCTATTGTTATTTTGGCAATTGCTATTCTCACTGGTTATGTGCAGCTTTTCCCGTAAAGTGTATACATTATATATACATACAAGAACATGGATTTTACTACAAATCGATATATATATATATAATAGTGTTTGGGATAAGGCAAAAGTTATAGAATATGACAGTCCTTTTTCTAAAGGCATTCAAGTTGTCAGCAAAAGAAAAATTTTGGCATCGCTATGAAGAAAATGTCACTGACTCTATACTGTTCCTTTAGACTTAGTAGAATTCTATAGTAGTGAGTACGGAGAAAAAAAAATCTATCAATGTGTAGTAAAACATAATATTAAGTTATGCGATAACTATACTAGATTAATATAAGTATGAAAGTTCAAGAAAATATGATAAACATCAAACAATTATATTAATCAGAAAAGATTTCCTTTCTTACTTTATGAAAGAATTTTTCTAAGACTATGATTATTATTATTTTTTTTTTGTAAGGTATGAAAAAGGAAAAATATGACATTAATTTTACCGATAAGTATCACTATTTTAACTGTCAGATCAATTTTTAACGTTCTGATCTACAACTGCATTACTAGTTACAACTGCATTACTAGAAATACGGCAATTGAATTTGATATATTTTCACATATGATTGTAGATGATGAATGATATTTTTCCCCAAGTAGGACCTTTTCTTTCAGTTGGTTTCATTTCTACAAAATCTACATTCTGCCACTTATATGGGCCCAAAATTTTCGTACACAAACCGATATACACACTTCAAACAGTGATGATGACTGTTTCAAGAATTAAAAAAAAAGAAAGGAAAAAAGAAAAAAGAAAAAAGGAGCAAAGAAATCAGCAAAACATTCAAGAGAAGAAAAGAGGAGTTCTGTGTTAGTAGAGAAAAAATAATAAAGATATAAATAATTTAAGTAGCTTTTTCTCAGCAAAGCTCAGAACCCAATTCTTTTGGGCTTTTCTCTTGGAGGAGCCTCCTTGTCCGTAGTGCCACGGAGGGTTGTAAATTCATTACTGTTGCCCAAGATCACTCCTTGCTTTTGAATGTAAACCCATTTGTCTTGGAACAGGTAAAAGAAGCAAACCAAACACATCTCAGCGGTGAAAAGTGAGATCCAAATCCTTATTCTTCTTGACGTCTTCTCGTGATAAGCTTGTAAACCTGAATATATGCTAAACACTCCATTAAGGGAACGGCAGTTCCAACCATCCAATGTACAAAAAACCAAACGCTCCTTCCCTTGAATCCCCTATCCAAAAAAAAAAAAAGAAAAAAAGAAAAACAAACAAACAAAATAAACCTTGTAATTCTGCACTCGTTTTCATCACTGTTTGAAAACTTTTTTAATACTATTTAAATAATTTTCTACAATATTTTCTCTTTTTTTAAATTTATTTTTCAAACCTCCAATCTAAGCAACCATCAACTTGAAGTTACAACTTTTATTTAAAATATATATATATATATATATATATAGTTGGGGAAAGATTGAAATCAGAAGAAATCACTTTTTTTGGCGTATTGTCCATACTTTAGAAAAGTTCAAAAAATAATAAATAAAACAAGACAAAACAAAGCAGAATGCAGTCACAGAATTCACAGGTCCTTTTTTTTAACCCACAAACGTTAATAAAGTAAATGCTGCTTTTTTTTATATTTATTATTATGTATAATATTATATCCCAAGATGTGACTCTGCATTGCTTTATGTCAAAGGGGTATGGTGATTTTACCTATTTGGCCTTAAGAAGCCAAGAAGAGCTTGTAACCAGATTACCCCATAGAGGGCTACCCCCAATTCTCTGGTGACTGTTGTCGAAGGAGTTGTTGAAGTTTTTGAAGGACCATCACTGCCCCTGCTGTTGCTAAAAGCACAGCAAGCACCTGTTCAGCCCAAAAAATCAGAGTCATTGCGTATAAATAAATATATATAGGCACTTGCTAATATCGTACATCCTTCAAGTTGTATCATTTATCCAAATCATATTATATTCTTTTATTTAAAGATTATTCTCTTAAAAATTTATGTTACCATGTTATCTAAAAAGATATGAATAAAGATATTTATTTTAAAAAATAAATGAAATAAAATTTAAAAATTACAGTTATAGCTCTTAATTATAAATTGATTTATTAATTGACGAGAACATTTACTGTACTTACCCATAATTAGTAGTTTCAAAAGACAATATATAATCTATCAATTTCAAAAGATAATAGATAAGTTAATAAATCATTTAAAACCTCACATTTGAACTATGCTATAACAATTGATCTAAGCAATTAAAAATAAAAAAAAAAAAAAAAAAGCCACACTAATTAGTAAATCAATTTACTATTAAAGGTTATATCTGTAATTTTTAAATTTATTTCATTTATTTTTTAAAATAAATGTCTAGACTACTCTCTTTCTAGACAAGACAAGATTATAACATAATATCTAAGAGTCTGTTTGGTGGAGTAGTTTGAGTTGAGATTTTTAAGTTTCCAATAGTAAATTTTTTTGAATTTTCAGAAAAGATAAAAAACTTTTTAGGAAAAAAGACTAACTTTTTAAGAAAAAGACAAAAAAAAATTTGAGTTGAATGGTTTAAGTGGTTGAGGCAAACAGACCCTAAGAGAATAACATTTAAATAGAAAAAATATATCATGACTTGATGAACTGACGTCTTCCAAGACATTAGCAATACCCATAAATATATAAATGAGTAACTTATATATACTAGCTAGTAAATATTGCTACACCTAACACTTTTAACATATATATATGAATTTGTATATGTATACTTACATATAACACATGCTTAAATCTTGAAACGATGAGAAAAGAAAGCCTATAGTTTAATGGATTCAAAAAATTGCTATGCAATGCTGTCTTTTCTTGCTCTCTAAGATTCATGATAATCTGCTTAGGAAACCTAAACGATTGGTAAAGTACTAAACTTTTTTAAAAAAACTTTTTTTCGGTTATGAGAAATCTGTGGGCTGGCTTAAAATATTTGCTCCAATTTCTCATTGACCATGATTAAAAAGTTGAAATGGTGGGGTATCAACCTTAATAAACAAAGTTTTGGACCATAAATATTGGTAACTTTTGGAGAACTGTAGAGATATTGCTTCTCAAGTAAAGGACTTTTAAAGGAAAAAAAAAGAGAGAGAGAAATTATTACTAAGCTTTTTACAGTTTAATCTAAAGATTATGGAAATGAATAAACTCATCAGCACTACCTGTGTAGCAGCATGAATCTGGAGAAGAATTCTGAGCCTTCTTCCACATTCCTCTCTGTGTGACATTCTTATGGTGAGGATCCCAATAGGCATCAAGAATCCCATTGAAGCCCATAGCAGAAACCCATGTGTTGTTATCTCCACCAACAGTTTATGACTCAGCTGTATTTATAAATAAATAAATAAATAAGACAACAAAATACAAGTTTTGAACATAAAAAGAACCAAAATCTTGTGTACATATATATATATATGTATATATATGATGAGGAGTTACCTTCTGGGTGTTGTCTTGGTTGGTTGTTTCAGAACTCTCAACACTAGTTTCCAGTTCTTGAGATGATGAGCAGAGTGGTAGGAGAAGAAGAAGAAGAAACTTCCATGAACAACGAAAGAAGCAAATCTTCTCAGCTGAGTTAATCCCATTTTGGTTCTCTCTCTCTCTCTCTCTCACTCTCTTTCTCTGTGAATCAGCTGAGTGAAAAACCTTTACTTAAGAAGAACTCAACCCTTCCTCTTTCAAAGCAATACTAGTACTACTATCAAATAATATAAAAACAACTGTATTCGATGTAATCGAGGGAGGGAAAGAAACAGGGCAAAACCCTCCGGTTTTTGTGAAGAAGAAACAGGCTATGCCCACCTGATCAAAATTGTTTCTTCCCAAGTCTCTTTTGTCTCTCTCTCTCGCTCTCTCTCTCTCCTTCACTTCTCTCTCTAAAATCAGAAAATTGTCAGGATTGTGTCATCTCTTAATTCTGCCACAAAGATGGTCACAAATATTGATGGTGTTTGCACGTTTCACTTTCGGTTTTTGTAGTAGATGTCTATTATATCTACATATTTGTGTGTATAGTGTATATATGTGTGTGTGTATGTTGCATGGATGTTGATATGTAATGCTTTCGGTGAGAGAACTATACATATATATATACACACACACACACACACTTGAGTAGAATAAAGAAAGTGGTATATAATAAAGGGCAAAAGTGACGGGGAATGGGAATGGGATTGAGATTTCAACGTCGTGGGGTAAGGGAGATATTCTCCTTTGACAGGCTTTTTGATGGAATGGAAATTGGAGATCACAAAGGGGAGTGGGAATTGTTTTTAGAACATATGGAATGTCAGGGTTTCTTACGGTGAAATATGATTCAATTTTTTAGTATAAAATAATGTGGATTTCGGTAGGTTTATTCTGTGTGACATTATCTTTTGTTTCCCACTACTGGAGTATGTTATGTGTGACACTGTATATGTTTGAAAAGAATGAAATAAAATAAAAAACTATTATTCGTACCAACCCACAAAAGGAACATAATCTAACAAAAATATAGGGCAGTTGAAAATGGTGTTGACAAAAATATATATATATATATATTTTAAGTAATAACTTGGCAAAAATTTTGTTATGACATCTTGACTGGATTTATATTGATTTAGTATTCATGAATATGTTGGTTTGTTTTTTGAGGCACTGAAATTTGTCTGTTTTTGAGAATTTTCATCTCTTGGTTCATGGAATTGTTTTTGCCAAACACATAATGTTCATTTAATATCAGGGAGATTTCATGACATGTTATAAACTCGTAGGACAAAGTTTATTATCTCACATTAAAATCATATTACATTAAAATAAATATGATAATTTAACAAAAATATCAAACTTTTTCACATCGATAAAAACTTTATGTCCTACGATCGAAAAAATTATTTTTTCATACGTTCAACAGAATTCCTACTCGGAAAAAGAAGCCTTATAATTATGCATGTTGCGTGGACAAATTCATAAGTACATGTAGGCTTATATGTATACATAATTGTGCCAAAAACACAGACATAAGTCATGTATAAAAGTGATTAATTTATCTGACACAAGTACCAGAGTTCTGCATATTATGATCTTCCATAAAGTTGTTAATTCTAGATATATATAAAAAAGTTAAAACTCTTTCTTATGTTTTTTTCCCTCATTTTTTTCTCAAAAAAAATATATATATATACTCTTCTTTTTTTCGTCTTGCGTCAGTCCAATTTTATTTTTTATTTCTCTTTTATGCTTTACTTATTTTTCTTTCTTTTATCTTTATCTTTTTTCTTCTCTCATTTATTTTTTATGCTTAATCTTTTATTATTTCTTTATCTTTTAGTTTCTTTATTATTTTTTTAATTTGATTAAAAAGAGGCTTCGACTAATTTTTTGTTTAGGGTTTTGGTACGAAGTATTGCTTTTTTTATTTTTATTATTTAAATTTCATATGAAGTTACGGTTTTTTTTATTACTTTTTATTATTTTGTCGTTCTATACTTTTTCTTTTTTTTTTTCTCATTAAATTGTTATCTTTTTTTTTTATTAATTTGGTTTAAAAAGGATTTTGTCCAAAATTTTTTAAAAATTTCGTTAAGAAGTTTCGGCTTTTTCTTTCTTTTCTTATTTTATCATTCTGTACTTTTTATTTTATTTTATTTGTATTTTTTATTTTAATTCTTATTTCTTTTAAACAATATAATATTCAAACGTATAATTTTAAAAGTAATGAATTTGGGTCAAGCATCACAGAACCTGTGATGTTTTTGTTGCTTCCTCATCACTTTATTTCTTGTTTTCTTTTTTTTTTTCTTTTTTTTTTCCCCCCCTTTTGGTGGGCTTCCTCTCTTATGATCACCACAATATTAATCCAACCTGTGAAGAATTATTCTAACTTAGGTAACATATCATGAGATATATTAGATATAGGTATAAATAATTTAGACTCAGATCAGACTATATTATAAAATAAAAACATGGTCCCACCAGATTAAAATTTAGTATATATAAAGAACAGGTAGACCAAGACAACTTAGTTTGTAGTGCAACCTTTTTTGTAATGGAAAATCTAAAGTATGGTAACAAAAGTTGTCACAGTGGTCCATAATTCTCTTGATTGATTGAACTTCATGATGATATTTTGGAAGTTTTTAGTATTTGTAGTTTGTTTTGAAAGAGAAAGAACGTACTATCGTAAGTTGTCTATTCTAATTGAGATCAACCACTAATTGATAGCAATTTAAATAAAGTTAAAATTTGTGGACGACACTTGCATAACCATAATCATACCTTGTTGATGTCAGATTTCGTACATCATTTCTCATCAAATACGTGTTCCCGGATAAGTCATTGGAGAGTACAAGACGACTAGAAGACAGGCAGCTTAAAAAGACCCATGAACGACTCCCAGACGATAGAAAAAATGATTGGCGGGCGATTGATAGGTCAGCAGAGTTAAATAAGGAAAGTTAATTTCATGGGCATGATCATGAAACTAAATCCAGCATATCAGGCAAGGGAATCAGCCAATAAGCTCAGATCTATAAAAAAAAAGACAGTTTCCCGATATCTTCTAGTCATTCGCGAGTTGGAAAGTCAAGCAATATAGAAAAAGACAACTACCCATTAGCATTCAAGGCATATTTTACTAGAATCAGGCAACTACAGGCATCAAGTCAGTCCCTATAAATCAAGGTTTACTCCGCAAGCCTAGAGATCTTCTTCTTCCAACCATTCCAGACGTTCAACACATTTGTACTTAGCAAAATACACACAAAATTCCTCGAATCTCTCTGTTTCACGTCATCCCCCATCTCTTTCTACCCCTTTCTTGATCAAAATCATCATTGTAACACTCTTTTACATATAGTGGAAACTCCCGGAAGCACTACAGAGGACGTATCCTAGAGATTATGAGCGAACCTCTATAAAATCAGTTGTCTCTATCTTTATTTACTTTTCTTGCAACTTACTTTATTTCTTGCGACTCGCTAACGACATGCCGATGACTCGCCCGTCATCCTATTTTAGTTATTGACCCTATTTTTTTTTTATTGTAGATTTAACCCTTTACAGTTTGGCGCCCACCGTGGGGCCTATGGCTGACAACACAGACGTGCGGAGGCAACCAACATGTTGGACATCAACTCTGGAACCACTTCCAAACTAGCTGCTAGACAATTCAACTCAACAGACAACTAACCATGCTCTCGCAGAATTGTGACAACGACAGAAATAGAGCGACCAACGGATTGCTAGCCTACAAGCCAAGAACAAGGAATTGCGTCATTATCAAGTCATCCGTTTTCCAACTAAGAGAGAAATAGAGAGATCAAAGGAGACCAGAAAGTTGCGAGAAGATGCTACCTCACTGCCTTCAAACTCAAGCAGTAATTATAGCAATTATAGATCCAGGACAAGTCAAAAAAAGAGTCATAACCACAGCGCAATGAGCCAAAGTTAGAAGACCTAGACAAGATCCTAATCAACTTTGAACACCCTGACCGAGCAGTCAACATCGGCTCTCGACTTAATCCTGAGGTACGATCTAACTTGTTGAGTTTATTATGGCTAACAAAGATTGATTTGCATGGTCGCATACAGATATGCCAGGTATTATTCTCAAGGTGATCAACCACAAACTCAACGTATACCCAAATCACAAGCTAATTCGTCAAAAGAGGAGGAAATTTGGAATTGACAGCAATCAAGTGGTCAACGAAGAAGTGAGATGACTCCTCGAAGCAGGTTTTATCAATGAGGTGCAATACTCGGACTGACTTGTAAATTTGGTCGTTGTGAAGAAGAATAATGACAAATGGCGAGTTTGCATCGACTTCATGAACCTAAACAAAGCTTGTCCCAAAAATAGCTTTTCTTTGCCATACATTGATCGACTAGTCGACGTAAACCGCCGGCCACCAGTTGCAGTCATTCATGGATGCTTTCTCTGGCTATAACCAAATCCTATGCATCCCGACGACTAGGAGAAGACCGCATTCATCGCTGAACGAGGAACCTACTGGTATAAGGTGATGCCTTACGGACTCAAAAATGCAGGTGCAACTTACCAACGACTCATCAACAAGATGTTTACAGGTTTAATCAGGAAAACTATAGAGGTCTACATCGACAACATGCTTGTAAAGTCTTTACAAGCAGAAGAGCACATCGCGCACCTAAAGGAATGCCTTTCAACTACTCGACAGTACAACATGCGACTCAATCCCACGAAGTGTTTGTTTGGAGTGACATCTAGCAAGTTTCTGGGCTACCTAGTGACCAAGCGGGGTGTTGAAGTAAATCTAGACCAGATACGAGCAGTTCTCAACATGCCCCCTCTGAAGAACAAGTGAGACAAACAATGACTTGCCGGACGAGTAGCCGCATCAACTATTTCATCCTTAAATCCTCCAACTGGTGTTTTGCCTTTCTTTAAGCTCCTTAAAGGCAACAAAACTTTTGGATGGGATGAAAAGTGCATGTCTGCATTCCAAGACCTGAAGAAGTTCCTAAGACTCCTCCACTGCTCGCCAAGCCGGTCGACGGTGAGCCTTTACTTTTGTATTTAACTGTTTCTGACACCGCTGTGAGTGCAACACTAGTCAGGGAAGAAGGAAAAACCCAATAACCAATCCACTACGTCAGCTGTACTTTACTTGATGTAGAGACTCGATATCCACTCGTCGAGAAGCTCGCGTTGGCTCTCGTCACAGTAGAAACGAAACTCAGGCCTTATTTCCAGTGCCACTCCATCATTGTGACCACCGCCTTCCCTCTACGAGCCATTCTTCACAAGCCAAAGACTTATGGATGACTCATGAAGTGGGCAGTTGAACTCAGCGAGTTTGACATCACCTACCAGAACAGGACAGCCCTCAAATCGCAGGTACTAGCGAACTTTGTAGCAGAATTGACTCATGAGGCTTCAATGGCCTTGGACGACGAACGACCACTCGAGGAATGGATATTACAAGTCGACGGCTCGTCCAACGTGAGGAAAGTAGAGTAGGCATCTACTTAAAAACTCTGACCGAGGTGATAATCGAGCAATCCTTTCGACTAGGATTCAAGGCCTCCAACAAACAAAGTAGAGTACGAGGCTATGGTGGTTGGACTGCAATCGGCAAGTCACTTGGCGTCAGACGAACTAAAGGTAATAAGTGATCTCAACTTGTTGTGAACCAAGTTAGCGGCGAATATGTGGCACACGACACAAATATGACATCATACTTAGAACCAGTAATGCACTATGCTCCTACTTTGAAAGTTGAGAAGTTCACCAAGTCCCGAGAGAATCGAATAACCATGCCGATGCCTTAGCCAACCTCGGATCTTCAACTAATTCTACCATACGAAGAAGTATCCCAATTGGGTATCTTGATAAGCCCTACATCAATCGGTCGACCTCAGAGTTGGCACCAAACGATAGCCAGCTGTGCGACGACCCAGTCAGTGATTCGTCAGTCAATCATTATCATCAAATGATTCGGTTAGTGATCCGCCAGTCAATCATTACTCGTCAAACGATTCGCTCACCAGCTAAATGACACCAATCCTCAGGTACATCAAACATGGAGAGCTACCATCCAACAAGAAGTAAGCAATGAAGTCACATATCTAAAGTGCCGGGTACTTTATCATTGGTGGAAGACTTGAACATCGCTCTTTTTCAGGTCCTTACCTTCAGTGCCTCAACCCTGAGCAAGCACTCTACATCATTCGGGAGATACCCGAAGGAGATTGAGGCAATCACTTGGCCCTAGATCCCTTGTTCACAAAGCCACACGACAAGGATTCTACTGGCCAACGATGAAGTCAAATGCTGAAAGCTTCACCAAAAAGTACGACAAGTGTCAACATTTTGTTCCAGCCATTCATTTACCAACCGAAGCTCATGTCCTCTATAAGTAGCCCCGTATCCTTTCATGAATTTAGGCATGGATATTGTAGGTCCATTACTCGTTGCCTCTGGGTAGAGAAAGTTGTCTTGACCATTACAGATTATTTCTCCAAGTGGGGTGGAAGCTAGAGCTTTTGCACAAGTAAAGGAAGCCGACGTAGATAGCTTTGTATGGAGAGAAGTCATATTCAGATTGGGCTCCCCAAGGAGATAGTGGCAGATAATGGGACTCAATTCACATCTGGTCGTTTCCAAGATTTCTGCGATAGGCGAAAGATCACTCTTAGCTTCTCAACCTCGAGGTATCCACAAAGCAACAGCCAAGCGAAGCAACAAATAAGATCATCCTCACAACTTGAAGAAGAAGCTCGAAAGTTTCAAGGGGGGGCTGGCCAGATGAGCTCCCGAGAGTCATTTGGGCCTTTAGAACAACTCCCTGCATGGTAACCAATGTTTGCCTTTCTTATTAGTTTATGGAGTAGATGTAGTGATCCCAACTGACATTGGAATGCCCAACCTGAAGACAGAGCTAGCTTGGCCCATGAAGCCATGAATGACTATATGATGACAGAGAACTTGGACTTACTAGAAGAGAAGAGGAACCAAACACTCATCCGTTTGGCACACTACCATCAAGCCACAGCTAGACACTGCAACTCCAAGGTCAAGGACATCATTTCCAAGTAGGAGACCTCGTCTTACACAAAGTTTTCCAAAACGTGAAGGAGAAAAGAGTAGGCAAGCTAGCATCGAATCAAAGGTGGTTAGACCTAGAGCGTACAACTTGAAAGAACTCGGTGGCACCCTAGTACCTTGGCCATGGAACGCTCTACACCTGAGGATGTATTATACTGAAGAAGACTCGAGCAGCACCTTGTCGAGTCAACTATCTATCAAGTCCTTTATTTTTTATGTACTATTTTTGCAATTTTCTTTTTAGTTCTTTACTTATTTTTGGAGAACTTAGCATTTATGTAATAAAAGGCCATAGGATTGAAATAATTGAACTACGGGAGAGCTTGATCCTTAAACAGGGGTACGTAGGCAAGCTCGTGATACTCTAACGAGTACATCTCAACCTAACAAAAACTCATATGTTTTTCCCTTATTCCTTTTCAGATAACGGAAGGAAACCTGGAGCACATTTCACCCGGGAGGAACCACTCAACTTATCTAGAAAATGACTCATGCAAGCCATTCGCGAGCGACAATGAGTCGCCCGCAAGGTCACCCGTGAGTCGACTTAGAGGATTATTCTCCAACTCAACTGCAACTCGTAAGTTAGACCAACAAATACGAGGAATGTCAAAACTTAGTATTTGCAGTTTGTTTGAAAAGGGAGAGAAGATACTCTCGTAAGTTGTCTGCTCTGATTGTTGATCAACCTCTAATTAATAGCAATTCAAACAAAGTTAAATTTGTGGACAACACTTGCATAACCATAATCATGCACCAATTCCTTAATTATCTCACTTAAGATTCGATTAATAAAATGACACCTTTTCCTTAGAACCTAGTGAAAGAATAAAACATTAAGACTTATATACTTCACATTCCCAATTTATAACTTGTTTAGCACTTCGTCTCAAGGCTGGTTTTGGACACTCTTTAAAAAAGTTTTTTACCATGTTTTTCTTCTCACAAAAAATCTAAATTTATCATTTGTATTTACTTTTCAAACTTATGATCCAAACGAGACTTAATTTTTTGTTTATCAGTTCACATATTGAGGTCTAATTTGAATTCCCCGATTCCTAAATAAAAAATAAACGAAAACCGATAGAAGTGATAATTACGATCGGTAATTAATATCTAGATTGATAAATTTAACAAACTGCTAATCTTGCTTTGGAAATCATACATTTCCTTCTAAAATTTACATTGATCCAAGAGATATACTAATTTGAAGAATACAAAGCTAATTCAAGCACTAATAGAATAACGATTTTGATTTTGATTTTTTTTAAAGATATATACCACAGACATCTCTAATTACATTTCTTTTTATTTTTTAATTTTAAAGGTTTTAGGAGCATGTTCTCTTCCGTGGCTCGGCTTCTTAGCCTGATTAGCAAAATCTAGAAGAACACCTTGGGGTTGATTTGGATTATACTAAGTTGGGAACTCGTCTGATTATGAGGTTAATTAAGCTAATTAAGCCGAGTACTAGTTTAGACAGAAAAGGAATAATCACAAGACGAGGCCCTTCAATCACGAGAAACTGAAACGGGTCCATGTCAGCTGGACTCACTCATCACATGAACAAATGATAACATTCTCTCTAATGGCTGTTGACAAGTCACATGTAGGATTTCCACCCAATTGCACTCTTTCAATCATGAGCCGCTCAAAGAAAATTATCAAACCTTGTCATAGTTAAATAAAGACGTTATTTAGTTAAAAGTGTGTCCAAATTTGACTTATGTAGTTCTTTGGTTGGTTTGTCTTCTCCTCCACCTCCAAAATTACTTCAATAATTGGAATGTACCAAAGACTTTGAAATGGAGAGATTAACAGATGTTGGAAGAATGAGCGCACGTTTTATATCACTAAAAGTAGAAAGCGAAGCAGAAGAAAATAAACAAGCACAAAACACACAAATGGTATAGAGATCTTAATGTGCAGACTTAGTGCTTGTTTTAGCTGCTAGAATAATTCAATATAACGATCAAAAAATTTACAAGAGAAATTACACACGTTCAAAAATCCTATGTTTTTTTTTGTTTCATCTAAACCTCTTTAATAATAATCCCAAAAGACGGTCCCGTCCTATTTATAAAAAAAAATTCAGAGAATCAAAATTACCAATATGAAAATCCCTGTAAAACATCCTTAATGAAATAAATTTTAAATACTACAGATTTTTCAGGGACTCCACTCCAATCCCCTCATATTATTTCTATATCGGGCGTTAATTAGACTTTATAATTTAACAAAATTCTCCCAGGCAAAACTGTAAAATGTTATGTATTATCCATGTGAAATGTTGTCATTTGACGCAAATCAAGTGGGCTTTATTTGTCAAATTGGAAACGTCATAGTGCTGGATTTGGAACTCCCCAACACCCCCTCTTTTTCCATTTTTCAATATCATGATTCGAGAGGTTACGACTAGATCACTGCACTTTTTAGTTTCTTCTTTTTGCATAAAGTAAACCTGCGGAAATTTGCTGAATTAAAAAGGTTGCATGGAAAAAAAAAAAAAAAAAAATTCAATGTCATTGGTTTAGTGGTCATTATAAGGTTGACTAAGACTAATTGCCTAACCATAGGAGTTTAAGTATATTTGGATCGTTAGTTAGAGTTAAAATTTTTAAGTTATAGTTGTTGATATTTTAAAAACTAATTATAATTTTTATTGACTTTTCAGAAAAAGATAAAAATCCAAGTCAAAAATAATACAATTTAGTTGGAGTTAAATTAATGTGCCAAACAAAGCCTAAGCTTCCATTTGGTATTATAACTCTAACTCAAATTTTTAAGTTGGAGTTGGTTGACTTTTCAAAAGCTTAGGTTATTAATTTTTTTGTTGATTTTTTAGAAAAAAATAAAAAACTGAGATAAAAAATTTGAGTTGGAATTGTAATACTAAAGAAAGCTAAGATTGTTGCTGTGTATGAAAATTTTGTACAAGCATTGAGAAAATGAAGATTTTTAGTTCGTATATAAGAATAAGATTAATTGAGGTTTAGGTTTAAGATAGTCCTCTTATTGACCATCAATATTAGATGAAATAAACGAGCATGACCTCAGCATGGCGACATAAATAGTAATGGTGTTGCAATATTAAGCCACCCTTTTTGGCAAAGAAAAGTATTTTTTTTTTCTATTTTTTTTATTTTTCAAATGTGCAAAGAAAAAGTTTAGAGGTTGAGTTTTGGTTTTTGAACATAATAATTAAGTGTCGTTGTGTGGGGCCTTAGGGGTGAAAAATTTGCTCAATTCTTAACCTTTCAATCTTTTCTAAAACTTATGTGATTGGAGAAATGGAGGGTCCCTGTAAGAAAAAACTATGCGATATTCGAGTTACAAAATTACTTCAAGAAATTTCAGACTAATCTCAATCGTTAATTCGCAACTCTAGCCTCAATCCTTTGATTTCACGTGTCATTTTTAAACGGCCACTTTTCTCAAATTATTGTGCACTCAACTCTATTCTATATGTGGTATGATCATTCGCTATGCACTAAGGCCTTAAGCAATCTAATCTTACAAAATTCTGCATTCTATGTTGGACCTTTAATGCACTATGAAAATTCAATAAATGAAACGTCTCGATTTTCTTACTTCTCAAAAAATCGATCTGCTTTATATAAACATCATCGTTTTCATCTTCTAAATCATTTTTAAAAACCTTGTTGTTCAAATAAGGAATATTCTCGCACCACATGAGCCCTCCCTTTTTCATATAAATTTAAGATTTTTGTTCTCTTCAAAATTCAAATCTCAAATTTAGAAGAAAAACCAGACTCAAATACTTTTCGCTCCAAAAATTTCCCCTCTTGGCATCTTCATATCCTTCATTCTCAAAGATTTCCTTCCATTTTCCTCTTTATATATTTTTCATTTCAGGACGAGTGATTCCAATTCCTTTTTGGAACAAATTAGTTTGGAATGCAAAATACCGAACAATGTTTCTAATTTCCCATCGAATTGGAGCCATATCTTCGGACAAAGGAATTGATTCCAAAAATGGTCTATTTTCTCTTGATCATCTTCTTATGTTCAATTTCCACTTCACATTTTATTTTTACAGATTTTCTCTAGAACAAGATTTCTCCATTCTAGTTCTCTTCGTGTCGTTCAACTCTAACAAATGAATTAAAGGCATCAACTTCACCTTGAATGACTTGTATTCTATTTAAAGTCTTGAAGAAACTACCCTTCCTTTTTATCAACTCCATTCCATTGCTAATTGGTGTATGTTTGCCTATCTTTTGAATTTTTTTTTTTTTTTCCATGATAAATAGACTCTTGCAATGAATACCCATAGTAACTATGATGCACCGTTAACCTTTTATACCCAGTGATAGTCTACCATGTTACTAACAGTAACCTTTGCGTTTACGGAAAGTAGCCTTCCGTGTTATCAGAACTATCTAGATGCTATCGTGATGTTAAGGAGGGAGATGACGAAGAGGACACCAAACATTATGGGAGTACAGTAGTTTATAAAATATGCTCTCATTGAAAAACATCTAATTCATTGTAAAAAAAAAAAAAAAAAAAAATTATGAGAAACAAAAATCAATTTAAATGTTAAAAAAAAACTTAAAACATTTTCTACAATTTTTGTGACCCTGTTAGAGAAATTATGGAAACAAACTCTCAAATAAAAATAGTTGTGTTTTTGGCCCAATCCTTTAGTGTTGTTTGTATTTTTTGGGCATTCATATATAATCATAGGTCAAAAAACCCGATAATAATACAGAGATTTTTTTTTTTAGTATGGAATTTTGGAAAATCATCACAGCCTTTCCGTTAATGAGATCAAATATTATAAACAAAGTACAAAATTCAAACTTTCCGATTTTAGGAGTCAAATTAAATCGGAAATCTAAACTAGCAAACTAACTAAATAGTTACATAAAATAATAAGGGGCTGGGTCTCTTCTCACAAGTGAAAGTCTCTGCGTCAGGTTGACTGGTTTGATTCGTTCGGTCAACCGGTTTAGTGGTGGCTACGGTGTACAAAAATTAGAGAGAGAGAGAGAGAGAGAGAGAGAGAAGAGGGGCATATTGCCTTGAACCATATAGAATTTCTATATATAGAATTTTAGGAAATGTGACAGAGCCTTCCATTGATGAGATCCAATATTATACACAAATTACAAAATTTAAAATTTCCTACTCTAGATATTTTAACAAAATTCAAACACTTTCCTAATCTAAATATACTTTACTAAAATCAAGGATTTTACAAATCAATTAAATCGGAAATCTAAACTAGAAATAATGATGTAAACGGGCCCCAAACTCAACCTCATCTTAATCAGTTGGGCCCCCAATAATTTAGATTGGGCTACAATTTGGACTTGTCATGTGGGCAAAGCTCTCCAACTTCTCTTTCCAGTTTCCTTTTCCTCGTCCTTGTTTGTTTGCCTGTCGTGCGCTTTTGTCAATGTCCTTTTCCTCAATCCACTGGAAACTGGAGAACCTTCCTACTCCGATCAAATCAAATCAAATGATTCCGAATCTGTAGAGAGTGAAACAAAATTCTATCCCACAAAATCCTCAATTCCTCTTCCTCCGTCGCCGGCGATGGCGAACGTCTCGGTCGCTGCCGAGTGGCAGCTCCTCTACAACCGGTACTACCGCAAGCCCGAGCTCTACCGAATGGGCTGGCGCTACGTGGACCTCAGCCGCAACAGAGTCGCCTGCGCGCCGTTCGGCGGTCCGATCGCCGTCATCCGCGACGACTCCAAGATCGTCCAGCTCCACTCCGAGTCTGCCCTCCGCAAGCTCCGCATCTTTAACTCCGCCGGCGTCCTCCTCTCGGAGACCGTCTGGAAGAACTCCGGCGGCCGCCTCGTCGGCATGGCCTGGACCGACGATCAAAACCCTTGCTTGCGTCGTCCAGGACGGCACCGTCTACCGCTACAATCTCCACGCCGAGCTCCTCGAGCCCAATATCTCCATGGGGAAGGAGTGCTTCGAGCAGAACGTCGTCGACTGCGTCTTCTGGGGCAACGGATTGGTCTGCATCACGGAATCGAACCAATTGTTCTGCCTCTCCGATTTCAAGAATCCTAATCCGTCGAAATTGGCTGATCCGGGGATCGAGGACCCGCCGCATTGTATGGCTGTGATCGAGCCGCAGTACACGATGTCCGGAAATGTGGAGGTCCTGCTTGGGG
Source organism: Ficus carica (assembly GCA_009761775.1). Lineage (NCBI taxonomy): Eukaryota > Viridiplantae > Streptophyta > Magnoliopsida > Rosales > Moraceae > Ficus > Ficus carica. The sequence continues at coordinate 17,385,762 of CM019743.1, forward strand.
TTGGGGATGCTACGTTTTGGCCGTGGAAGAAGAAGACGGGGTTCAGCAGCTAGGGCTTGAGGTTCTGCGCGGGCCTCTGCAGAAAATGGCGGTCTCGCGCGACGGCCAGTGGCTCGCCTCGTTCACGCACGACGGACGGCTTTTGGTCTTGACGTCGGATTTGCGGCAAGTCATTATCGAGCAAGAGTGTGAGGTAAATTCTGAACTATTGCTGAATTTGCAATGTATTCTTGTTGCTATTCTAAAAATTGTATGTTTAATGATAGTTTTTATTTAGTCCAGATTGAATTTGAATGTGACTATTTGATTATTTTAAATTTGGCGGTGATGATGGACGATAGTTGGCGATTCATAGTACTGCTCATTTCATCAATGCCGGAATTGTGTTTAAAGCTAATTGAAAATGCAAATATGTAAAAGTGAACTCTCAAAATTTGATCTTCACAGTTATTGGCATGAGCCATCTTTGTCTTTGATTTATAGCTAGTTTTGGCTATTATCTGTGGCATGGACTGCCGGTGTTATAAGTTGATTAAATTTTGCCTTGCACAGTCGGCCCTTCCTCCGGAGCAGCTGCAATGGTGTGGGATGGACTCTGTGTTGCTCTATTGGGATGATATGCTCTTGATGATGGGACCTAGAGGGGATCCAGTGCGCTACTTTTATGATGAACCAATAGTACTTATCCCTGAGTGTGATGGGGTGAGGATACTGTCCAACTCGAGCATGGAATTTCTTCAGCGGGTTCCTGATTCTACTGAGTCCATCTTTAAGATTGGAAGCACGTCACCTGCAGCTTTATTGTACGATGCATTGGATCATTTTGACAGACAAAGTGCTAAGGTAGACTTTTAATTTAAAAAAACTAGTTGCCCTCTAGTGGTTGTTACGGCAAACCACAGTACAATTCATCATATGCTTTATTTTATATAACAATGATTTTAGACTTTTATATGTGCAGAACTTTTCTTCATTTTTTTGTTTGTTTATCTTTAGTTTCGTGCTGTCCAAGGATTTATTATTCATTTCGTAACAAGTTAACTTTTAGGCAGATTTTAACTTGTAGAGTTTATCATATGGGGGGCACAAATGTCTGATTCTTATATCTCTGGTGATAATTGTCTTATTTCGTGTTGTTTCACCAGGCAGATGAAAATTTGAGATTGATACGGTCATCCTTGCCTGAGGCTGTTGAAGCATGTATTGCTGCTGCGGGTCATGAGTTTGATGTTTTGCGTCAACGGACATTGTTAAGAGCTGCAAAGCTATGGCCAAGCATTTTGCAGGTTAGTCTGCTTTGATATTACAATAGCTGTTGAACTTAAAAGAAATTATTCTTCACAAAATATGATTAAAAATTAGGAGAATTTGTGTTTGTTTTGCATCATCGACTTTAAATGGCTTTTGCCCTGCCCTTCTTTATCCTACCATTCCAGGTTATATTTGGGGAATATTGTGACTAAGATCGGTATAGGCACAAAAAAAGTTGTGTTCTTCTAGAATAGGGCCAAAACGTTATCATGTCAGTTCATTTACATGGATTTGTACATGTGCTTGTGAGATTCAACTGGTGTATGTCATGCCATTCTGCCTTAATAGTTGAACTTGTGTTCTGTTGTAAAATTGTGCGGCTTTTAGCATCAACAATAATTAAAAGAGCAAACGTTTTGTTCTGATTTTTGCTCTCGTTAATGATATCCAGTTGGCTTTGGCAGCAATTTTCAACGTGATCGGATTCAAGAAATGAGCAAAATTTTGCGGGTCTTAAATGCTGTTCGTAACCATGAGATTGGCATGCCACTTAGCATACAACAATATAAGGTCTCCCAAAGCTTACTGTTTTGGTTATTGACTTGAATCTTTCATTCCTCAATCTGGTTTTGTGTTCCTGTAGTGAATAACTTGTTTCCTGCAGTTGCTTACACCATCTGTTCTGATTGGCCGTTTGATCAATGCCCACCAACACCTTCTTGCATTACGGATATCAGAGTACCTGGGGATGAATCAAGTAAGTTTTTAAAAACGGTTGTACCCTGTAGCCTCTCATTTCTCTCCAAAAATTTGATTTCTCCATACCCTAATATGGTTTTTCACGTTCCCTTTGGAAAGTTGAAGCGGCTGAGTAATGTATATTCTTTTCTCTAATTGGTTTGATATAGGAGGTGGTGATAATGCATTGGGCTTGTTCGAAGATAACTGCTTCATTGGCAATTCCTGATGCGATTCTCCTTAAACTATACTTGATAAGGTTGTTCTTCCTGTTCTTGTTAGAGTAAAGAAAGAAAACTTATTTGATATTCATGGTATTGTCGACTCACTTGTTTCATAAACAAATGTAAAAAGTGAATTTCGTTAATCTTTTCAGTTAAGGTTGTGCAAAGGAATATCATATGCAGCAGTTGCTGCTCATGCAGATAAAAGTGGTCGTCGAAAGTTAGCTGCCATGCTTGTTGAACACGAACCTCGTTCGTCCAAACAGGTCTTTTTATGTCTAAATTTTTCCCCTTTTCTTATGTTGCCTAAAAGAGTAAATATGTTTTTTCAGTGAAAAGGACTTCTTCCTTGTAAGAAAGGACTTGATTTGCTTTCAATTGCTAAAGTCTGTTGCAGTCCAATGTGGAGAACAGACCATAGAGAGCATTCCATGCATATGTCTATTTCATATACTCACTATTCTTTACTTCAGGTTCCTCTATTGTTAAGCATAGGAGAAGAAGACACAGCTTAATCAAGGCGACTGAATGTGGTGATACCGACCTTGTTTATCTTGTTCTTTTTCACATCTGGCAAAAGGTTATACTTCTGATAATACTCAAAATACTTTTTATATAATTTTCTTACATCTAAATTGTATTTCGGTTGTAGTCAAAACATTTTATGTACATATAATATATGTTAATGTGGCTGGATTCAGTCGAAAGAGCAAATTAAATGTGAAACAAACGTAAGTTCTATAGTTGTTCTGCAGATGTATTTCTTCATTCAATTAAATTTTTTGTTATTTTGTTTATGTAGAGGCAACCACTGGAGTTTTTTGGAATGATACAGGCGAGAACCCTAGCCCGCGATTTATTTATAGCTTATGCACGGTGAGCATGATTTTAATTGTTTTTGTTAATTTGGTTTTCCATTTTTTATTTGCTTTTGCATGGTCATAATTTTTATATTTATCATTATTTTTTCTGTAAGTTTTGGAAGAAAAAATACGTTTTCTCCTTATTGAATAAAATCTGGGATACAATGATTTATAGGATAACTGGTATCCTTGTGATCTTTACTAACTTGCTGAAAATAAGAATCTAGTCTGGGTTTGAATTCTAAATTTGAAATCTGAATTTCAAACTAAAAATTCAGATTTCTTTTTTGTTTTTTTTAATCTAAACTTGGGGGAGGGGGATTCGAACTCTGATTTCTATTATTAACGGAAACAAGGGAACAAATCCTAACTACTTTCATATTAAAATAATAAAAAAAAACCTAACTACTTTCCTGCATTTTCTTTTTGCTGTAAAGTTTATTTGCTTGTCTCATGTGCATGACGCTGGTTGTTTTTTCTCCCTGCCACCATCTTCAGGTGCTATAAGCATGAATTCTTAAAGGACTTCTTTCTATCAACCGGACAACTTCAAGTACGTGTTTTTTTCTTTTTTTTGGGTTGTTCCCGGCTCTAGTGATGTGTTTTGTATCTATGACTGTCCTACGCATATGTGGACGTTAAATTGGAAAAACATTCTCAGGTGGTGTCTTTTAAAGTGTATTTGACTTTGTTCTTCCCATGTTAATCTTCAAAAACACATAGTTTGTGAGTCCTTGTCTAACATATCTTTTGTAAGTTACAGCAGTCTGTTTTTTCTTGAAATGAAAACTTCCATTGCACTACCACCGAATTGCAAAGTGATTGGCTTTGTAATTTTAAACTTACCTTGAATAGGAAGTGCAAAGATAATTTTTTAAGTGTTCAACATGTAACTGCATACTTATTCAATTTGCTGTTAATGCTTCTCATTAAACATTGAGGAATCTGTTGGCATTGTAGGAGGTAGCTTTCTTTTATGGAAGGAATCCTGGGAAATTGGAAAAAATCCGATGGCAAGCAAGGGATCCCCACTTCATGGTCCGCGTATAAAATTGATTGAGAAGGTGCATAACCTTTTCTCAGAAACTAAGGAGCATACCTTTGAGTCAAAGGCTGCTGAAGAGCATTCAAAACTTTTGAGGTCAGATATGGCTAATTTAGATTTTACCTTTGTTTGATTTAACTTGACAACATTGAGAACAATGCCGTTTTCTTGCATTAGAGTTCAAGACAGAGCATCGTCTAGTTTGTTTGCACTTTTATGTTAATCTGATTTCATGTAATTTCATTGGTCAGCCTTTAGATACTTCGGTTTCAATTTTTCCGTAATATTTTTCCTTCTTGAAAGTATAGTGGAGCTTTTCACAGTTGTAATTTTCCGCATACCTTGTCCGTTGTGGTGTAGCTATAACTTTTTCTATAAACTTGCTGTTTTTGCAGAATGCAACATGAGTTAGAAGTGAGTACAAAGCAGGCTATTTTTGTTGATTCAAGTATAGTGATACAATTCGGACTTGTATCGTCTTGGGAAATCATCGAGCTGCAATGAAAGTGAAAACAGAATTCAAGGTTTGTACCTTACACGCATTCCTACAACTGAATGGGCCTTGGAAAGTGTGTCTCGGGTAAAGGGGTTCGACTTGCATCAGGAATTATATTTGCAAGGAAGTAGATATGACAATTGTCATATACTGCATCAATAATGGGCTTCTAATTGAGTAATTCAGATGCAATTCGAATAATCATTTCTTTTGTACTCACTTCTGAATCTGTCTCAGGTCTCCGAGAAGAGATGGTATTGGCTTAAAGTTTTTGCTCTGGCTACTATCAGAGATTGGGATGCTCTAGAAAAGTTTTCAAAGGAAAAAAGATCACCAATTGGTAAGATTTCCCACTCTGTTTTTTTATTTCAAAAAACAAGATGAAATATTTCTTTTGGCAAGTATGCGGTACTACTTACTATTTTCCGACTTGTGGCTTTTAATCATGGACCTGGCTTTGAGTTATCTCAAATCTGACACTAATTTCGCTCATTATTTTTTTTTTGTCCTGCACTATTTTTCTCATGTAACTACTGTCGTATTATGTATACCTATGTTGTTTACATGTTAACCTCTCCTCTCAGTTCTGGAGGAAAAAAACAAAACACGCACACACACACACACACACACACCACCTCACATCTACTAACTTCTGATCTATATCATTTTTTTTTTTCTAAATTTAATTGGTGTCTCTAGATGCAAATACTTTTGTTTCTTTGGTCATTTCATGACAGACTGTTGAATTATTTTCTGGCAGGTTTTAGGCCATTTGTGGAAGCATGTATTGAAGCAGATGAAAAGGGGGAGGCCCTAAAGTATATCCCGAAAACTTGCTGATCCTCGAGAGAGAGCAGAGGTAAGACCTAGGGTCCTAAGCCCCGCTCAATAAGGATGGGGATTTTTCTATGCACCTAACACTTGATCACTAATTGTACTTGCTTCTATCTACCATAGTAATGTAAAGCTATCTTTGATTGTTACAGTCTTATGCGCGGATTGGCATGGCAAAAGAAGCTGCCGACGCTGCCTCTCAGGCTAAAGATGGTGAATTGCTGGGACGACTAAAATCAACACTTTCACAGAATGCGGCAGCCTCATCGATTTTTGATACCCTCCGGTCATCTTTTCAAGGAGTTTCTTAGGCTTCTAACTTATAAATTTTTTTTCAAATTATCGTTTCAACGTTATCTGTGTGCATTGTGTGCATATATTGTTGTATATTACAGGATGACATGTAAACAGACTTGCTTCATAGAGGAAATTTGTTTTTGTGGTTGCAACCCAGAATAAAGAGTTTGTATCTCAGATCAACATCTAATTGTAATTTTTGTTTGCGCGGAAGTTATTTAGGAGAAATGATACTTATGGAGTGCGGGTAACGGTAAGGAATAAAATAATATGTTGTCCTTGCCAATGTTGTTGAAAGAGGAACTATCTTAGTTTTGAAGAGTGAATATTTGATGAAATGCTCAAAACGGCAGCCACAATACTTTTCAGAATGACCATGATTTATTATAATCGGGACTCGGGATAAAGAAACGTTGTCATTCTCTCTAAGCAATATCATAGAATGAGGAAAAACCGCAATTTGAAGTACCCTCAACATACGTCACATGAGCTTGTTTGAAATTCGAATGCAAAGTGTATGTTAATGTATGAGTGTATGATAAGGTATGCAGTGTCATGTTATATGTATGACGATGTTTCCTTTCTAAATTATTAACATTTTCAATTTGGGGGCGCTTTACAACTATTTTATTAAATTTGGGAGATTAACTTAATAAACTTGGAAGTTTAGAAAATAAATAAAAAATGCCAACACCGGGCTAAAGACCATATAATTTTCAGGAAGACCATATTATTAAATAGTAAGACTCTTGCAGAGCAAAGTTTGTTAAAATAATTGTACCCTCTTTTATTTTAAAATTTTTTCTTAGGGTACATTCATATACCATGTTACAATACTCAAAGTTCCCAAACTCTATAGAGCTTGTCACGTGGGGATGAAAAATGGATTTAATTTGACTACATAAGTTGCATAGATAGATTGAAATAGCCTGGAAGAAGCAAAAACTTTGATGCTGAAGAACAAAGCAGACACCGATGACAGAGACTGGCTGCCTATACCGTTGCCTTCAAAGTTGCATACGCTGAGTTCTCATATTTTCCGTCCCACCTATAAAATTTAATCCATAAGATTGTTTTTAAGCAATTTATTTATGTAATATATCAAAGTAATATTTCAAACATATAAGGGAGAGGAGTGAACAAAAAGGAAAGGATTAGGCCTAGTTACCTGCTCTCTTCCTTCTCTGGAATCTGAAGCTCCAAATCTTCTTTGAAAGGCTGAAATACTAGGTCTAGTTTCTCATCATCCACTTTGTCTAGAGTTGGTGGATCCCACTACAAAAATATTAAAGGGGGTGATATTTAAGGTTAAGAGAGAAAATGATGATTTTATAAGCCTCCGTTATGAATCGTTGGATCACATCAGAATCACGTCAAATGAAGAAAAGTGCAATAATGTAATGGAACTTATGAAAATCTTATTATTCATAACTATACCCTTTTGTTACCGGTAGGAAGGACTTTCATACCCTACCATTAGGACTGAAGTGAAAAGACATGAACATTCCTAGAAGTCTTGGCCACAACACAACACAACAACAACAATGGATTCAAGGACCAATCGATATGCATTGATCATGACAGAAAGTACAATCATGTCATCTTTGAATATAGCTTTTTTATTTTAATTAACTAATTATTATATTATTATTTTTTTGAAATTCGGTCAATTGTATTCACCTAATATTTTGATCAAATGAATCTGGTTTAGACATATATATGTATGTTGCCGACAAGAGAAAGTACCTTGGGAGAATTATCCTTGTCAATGGTGAGAGCTCTAATTCCCTTTCCATCAAACAGAACACAAGTTTATCTCAGTTTAGGCGCAAGGCAACAATATTTCTCAACCTTGATTGATTGCAGATTGTGGTTACGTTTTGGGTATCAATATAGCCATAGCTGCCAAATTTACCTCGTATACATCACCAGAAATGGTGGCTCGTAATATGTTTATAGTTAATCTAACTCTTTCTTCAGACCCTCAGACAACGACTGCTTCCTTCCTTCGCGAATCTGTAGAATTACAAGTTAGAGCCAAGGGAAGCATGAATCCACCATGCATCGATTATGAATTCAAACTATGAGGGACTTTTACCGATCTAAGTGTGACTTTTAATCCAGTTGGGGATGATCTTTTCAACCCTTTTAGAACCGGGCCTATCCATCCATTTCCTTCTTTCTTTCCCTCTTCTTCCTGAAATTATGCAGCTGTGTCATTGACCAACTTAGGGAACACATTAACATGCGATACCATGACGAGATAAAAAATGGGAAGCCTTACAAATGATTCTATAATCTCAGCCACAGTATCCTTGGAGAAGCACTCATCAATTATTGACTGCCTGAAAGGTAAGGGAAACGTTAGACATTACCGGATATTGGGCCCGAACCTTTAGTTTTTCATCTGGAAAAGATAACAAAACTTTACTTCTAATTTTTCTTACTTGTTTAAGATGCTGTCTTTGTTGGGCTTAACTTCCACTGAGAATTCTTCAATTGTTGACTTGACTGCATCCGCGTTCCCAGAATTTAAGCTCACCAAATGCTTCTCCAGCTCAGGAATTTTCTAATGTTCAAAGAAAGTAAAGTCAAATCATTTGCAAAGAAACAACAACCAAATATGAGATTAGAAGTGTGAACATATGAGAGATTACTGAAAAGAATTATTACACAAACCAACAAACAACGAAGCTCTGTTATTACAATTTTAAATTTACGAAACAAAAATGAACACACCACTACATTTATTCGTTGGATCATAGATATTACACACACATATATATATATATATTGGTGGGGGTAGAGAGAAACATGGTAAGTCTGAGAGGCATGTGTGCGATTCTCTTGTAATCTTCTTCTTTATCATATTGAAAACCCGGAGTGAGTGGATGTATGTGAAAGGACTATACACGTTTTGTGTTTTCTTGATGCATTTCTTTTATCTTATTGTCTTCATTAGTAAAGGAATAGGGCGTTTAATATGTAATGCATTGATTCCTAGTCTTAGTTTTGAAGAGAAGCACAGTTGTATCATTCTCCAATTACCTCCGAAGGGACAAAATGGGTTGCCAGTCCGGCCGCAACCAATTCTTTACCATTGAGCCTTGCTCCCGTTAAGGCCAAATACTCAGCTGCATTCCCACCACATTCGCATGTGTTAATGGTTGACAGAAAATAAATGGTGGAAAATCCTTTCCCTTTACCTAAGCATGCTTACCGAGATGCCCAGGGAGTTGAGAATGAATGTATGAGAAGCCACAATCTGTATGAAACCCAATACTTGCTTCTGGAGTGGCAAAGACCTATGCAGAAGAGTAAACGAGCAATTCACAAATGAGGGTCGGGAAAAATGGGCAGAAAACACAGAACTATAAATCAAAACCAAAACCAAATGAACAAGGACTGAGTGCCCACAGTTTTTTCGGTGACAACTGAGAACTTCATTGGGACCATTAGTGATGCACCTCCACCCATAGATATTCCGTTAGCAATAGTAACCTGTTGGTTACAATCAGCATCTCAATGTCACATCTCTGTCATAATAATAGTAAAGGACTATACGAGATATTCAGGAACATTTGGTTCTGTCATAAATTCACACAGATGAAAATTTCTGTTCGAATATGTTACCATGGTTTCTTGTATGTATGGATGTGATTGCAAAGCCAGTAGAATCTATAAGCCACTTCAAGACAGGAATCCTCTGCCACATAAAAAGACCTTCATAAGTAAGTTTGCTTGCGTGTATTACTTAAAACATGCAATAATTCCCATCAATCTCTACATCTCATTTCTTCTTTTTTCTCTCTAACTCTTCTTTTTTTTTTATCTCTTAGAGACACATTAAAAAAAATTAAAAAAATAAAAAGAAAAAAACTCTATTTTGCATATAGTAAATAGAAATTTATAAGATTTTGTTTAAGGTGAACATTTTACTTTGTGTCCTGCCATCATAAAACATTTTTAGATCGCCACCAGCTGAAAAAGCTCGGCCTGCTCCCTGCAGACAATTAGGAACTAAAGCATATCAAGATTCTAATACTAAATGGCTGCAATGTCTATGTCGAAGTAAAAATATCGAAACAAGACCATATCATAACTTGAACCAGCAGACAGGAAATCATAGTTCAAAATCCGGAAGCTTTTAACTAACCTTGAATATAACAAGCTCAGCTTTGTCATCTTTTTCCCACTTTTCCAAGTATTCTGCTAGTAGAGAAACCTGTTTATGATAAAAGAAAGAACCATTTAGAGGACAGAATCAAGAAGGCTGAAAAAGAAACCACGAAAAGAAAATGGATCTAATTTATTTAGCCTAGCATACCAATCTTGATGAGATGACATTCAAATGACGTGGCCGGTTCAGCGTGATCAACCTCACGTGCTCAATTTCTTCTCCAAGAAGAACCTAATATAAGTTACAACAACATCCTTATTCTGATCAATATGCCATTTTCTTTTTTCGGCAAACAATTGCAAGACTCTAATAGACCAAAATAATAAACATAAATCAAAAGTTAAAAATGTACAATAGAGGCCGGTCCGAATCTTTTTTGGCCATCATCTAACGCCTGAAAATGCATTGAATGGTGCGACTAGAAATGCAGAAATGTCTAATTGTACCAGAATTCAATTAACAAATACAAAGAAAGTAAAAATGCAAACATAAAGCACAAGGAATTACCTCTTCGGTTGTGTTTACCACTTCTTGCGCCATTTATATGATCCGTAGACTTTAAGTCAACAAACTGCAGAAAACCAATACAGAGGTCATGATTCATGAAAAAGCCAAAAAAGCTAGATAAAAGATGAACCAGAATCCGAGTGAATTATAATTAATCCACACACACACACACAAAACTAATGGGCAATCTGGATCAGGCATCTTATACATAAGTTTCATTTTTTTTTTAACGTACGAACAAACAGAATGTTGAAACTTCTGGGATTTGGAAGATTGATGCAATACCCAACACAGAGGAGACACGAATGTTTTAAATAAACAGCAGAAACTGGAGCAAACATGAAGAAAATGAGAGGTACAATACTAAAAACGAACCCAGAAAACGGTGAAAAGAGAGAGAGACTTACAATTAAAGCAAAAGTTGGGACTTTTAACTCTTTTTGTGTTGGAGAAGAAGAGAGAAAGCGCAGAACCCAGTGAGTGACTATATAAGTGAGTTTAAGGAGAGATACTTGGAAGGGCAGCTGCCCTTGAAGTTGGGACGGTTTGGTAGGTACCTCGTTAGAGAGAGAGAGAGAGTGGGTAAGAGAGAGAGAGCAAATCATCTACCTACCACGATCACTATACACAATCTTCAGACTGAAGACAGGAAATGCACTCTCATTTAGATTATGTTTTTAAAGATTTGATATATAGTTTGTGCATGCTTTTTTTTTTTTTTTTTTTTAATTTTTTTTAATTCGTGCAAATAACATACAAAACATAAGATTATACGAAGCAGATGGACCATAAGATTTTTACGATGAAGAATACACATAGAATTGCTTTAATTGTAATTAGATTATTTGGATAAGTTTGGTTCATCCATTTCAACTCAAATTTTTTAACTTAATTTTTATCTTTTTTAAAAAAATCAATAAAAATTATTAGTAAGGAGTGTTGGGTGATGAGTTTAAACGCATCACCAGCAACTTAAGTTTATCTGTGTTTTTTTTAATTTTTTGTATCGTTTCTGAAAAAGTCAACCAACATCCACTATTTAAATTTACAAATTTCAACGCAAACTCATTCCACTAAACACCCCCTAAAACTTAAAAATCCGAACTCAAACTCAAATACCAAACACCCCATAAAATATAAGTACCAGTTCCATAAGTCTACTTGATAGTCAAAGAAGTATGGTTGTCTTTTTACGACTCTCTGATACCACTTGCTGGCAATTTGTCAGCCGTACGTCACCACCTACCACGTTTTTTTTTTTTTTTTTAAACAACAATTTTGGCTCGCCTTGGATGACATTTCAATTTTAGATAAGAAAATTTTCTTATTTCAATGAGTTGAGTTTGAGGTAAGATGAAATTTTTTAAGTTGAGTAAGTTGACTTTTTAAAAAGTAGTTATAAATTTTTATTAACTTTTCAGAAAAAGATAAAAATTGAGATGAAAAAGTACAGTTTAGTTTGAGTGAAGTTGATTCACCAAACAAGGCCTAAATGAATAATTTTTCATTTTGAAAATAAGATGGTATTTGTATATATAAAAAAATTTCTTCTTGAAAACTAAAAAGTTGTTTAGAATGAAAAAAACTTGTGTTGAAAATTATGTATTATGAGAATGTTTTAAAAAGATTTCATTTTTTTTAGAAAAAGATACTGATACAAAATAAATTTAAAAATAAAATGTTTTCTTTTTTCAGAATACGGAGAATGATTAAAAAAAATAAAAAACACTTTTTACAAAATTGTTTTAATTTTTAAAATTGAATATGTGATCCAAATTAAGGGTTCATTACTTTCTTTTCGTAATTTGATTAACTATTCAACTCTCTACATCACATATTATAATTTTTTTAATATGAACACTCGTCATATCGAACTACTAACTAGCACCTATACCTAAGATAAAACTAAAAATTTATATTATAAATTTTTTTGGCAAACTTTTTTACTTAAAAAGGGGAGGGGGGATTTTAATTTGATATTAACATGATTATTGCTAAGATTTGGGGTAGTGGGGCGACGGAGGAAAGGATTTCAGAATAATTACATGTTTTAAGGAGACTTTTTAATAACAAAAAATCACCTCATTAAAATTACAGTTAAAAATAAAATTTAATAATAATTTATATCTGACTCAATTATAAGGTGTATAATTTGAGTCTCTCATCATCAAGTTCTAAAGAACTGTCAAATTTAAGGATAATATGTGAAAATGATTTTTTTGGATTAATTACAAAATTTCTTCAGAATTATAGCCATTGTAACTCTTTGCCCCATAAAAATTTTAACTTGTAACACTTGTTCCCCTCAATTTTGAATTTGCAACAATTTTGCCCAAGTCATTAGTTTTTGGATAACAAAACTCATGTGACGCACACATGACAAGAAAATTAAGGACATTATTTAAAAGACTTTTTTTTTTTTTTTTTCATATTTTTTGGTCATAAAAAATTAAGTTTATTTTATTAGTTTCATATTTTCTAAAACTTAAAATTAAAATAATACTAAAAAGTTTTGATTCTTCTATAAGTGTAAATTTGTCATTTAATACCACTTAGTTAACTTTCTCAATTCAGATGTTGATATCGTGATAATTTCTATCCAAAACTAATGATAGAGGACAAACTGTTATAAAAAATTCTTTTGAAGGGGAAGGACTCAGGCACAACAAAGTGTTATAAATGCTATAATTAAGAAAATTTTTGTAATTAAATCTAACTAAGATAAGAATACTTTTCCTATTAATAGGACGTCACTTTTATTGGCTACAATGCAAAAAGTGCAATAGAGCTTGTAAGAGACAAATTGTAGATAATAAGATGAATTTAAACAGAGAAAAATAAAAGAGTTCATGTTTTTCAGTATTAAAAAAAAAAAAAAACTCATTCTACCATGGTTCAAGAAACCGTATATGTTCTTTTTCAAGTTGATTTTTAAAAGGTGGACGTCAAAGAAATGTCGATGATGGATAATTTGTTGTTTGCAACTCAAAAGGTTGGTTCTTGAAACTATGGCTTAAAAATCATTTGATTATCGGTGTCTCTGATAAAATTAATTAAAACTTCCAGGTTTTTCGACTTCTCATCTTTGTAACATTTGGGTTTTCACCTTGCTTTTGCTCTCTCGTTGGTTATGCTATTAGTAGAATGGTTGTTGAGCACAGAACGTGACATTCATAACACAGATACTAATGTGATAGGTAACATTTCAAAGTTCAAAATTTATTTCAAAAGATATCTTTTGAATCTTTTTTTTTTTGTTTTTTGTTTTTTTTTAATTTGAAGGTATATTCATATAAATATGTATATAAATGTATGTATACGGAGCAGTGGATTTAAAATAATCTTTTTGAGAAGCATTAAAAAAAATCTTATTTAATATATATATATATATATTTAAAAGGTGATTATTTATCTCTCATAACCAATGGCTACTCACTTTATTTTTATATTTTCAAAATCAAATTGTAGTAGTTGAAGTGTTATTTGATTATGATAATTAAAAATAACGACTTTTAATTCCTTATATATGTTTTATAATGTGACAGTGATCAGTCCGTATAAGGAAAAATAGTAAGTTATGCAGTCCCACATCATTTAGGGATGGATATATGTGATGGTTCATAAATAAAGAGATCACCTCTTAATAGTACGAGACCTTTTGGGGTGAGTCCAAGAGCAAAATCATGAAGGCACGAAGCCCAACGGATAATATCATACCAAAAGGAGACACGGTTTCTTACATATAACCATTTCAATTATTGATTCTTATTTGACATGGGATTAAACTTTGTTTTTTTTTTGTTTGTTTTTTTTTTATATTTATTTAAAACCTAACAATTTACTATTTATATGACATTCTTAAGTATTTAAAGCACTTCTTTTCAATGACAATCAATTTTTTATCCAATCATTTATCTTTTCAATCAATTCTTTTATTTATTTTTTTTTTTCAATTTTTGGATTTTTTATATGTAGTGTGTGTGTGATTTTTTTTTTTTTTTGGAAAATTGTATGATATAATATATCTTATAAGTACCATTAAAATTATAGCAGATTTTTAAAAAAATTATATATCATATTTGATTCTTTTTATAAATTAATTATATGTTTCCAATTTTAACCCATCCCTCCAATCTTGCTTTCTCTCCCATTCTCACCCTGTCTCTTTCTCTCTTTTGTCTCTCTCTCTCTCTCTCTTTTTTGCCAGTAGTTTCACGACGGTGACAGTGATGGCTGCTTTGCCAATGATTTTTCCAACTGTGGCGGAGGATCTTGGTGACCCAACGGCTATGGATGGGTTGTTACGGGCTTCTAAGATATGGCGAACTCGCGAATCACGACAAAGACGGTGACGATTGAGCTTTTGCAGTGATGGCGTGACGATGACCCAGGATCTTCGACAGTGGATGACGACTGCGTTGGGCTTGGGGTGGGAGCTCTATCAGCGAGTTCGGGTGATGGCGATCGCGAAGCTTTGGAGATCTTCATCCTCGGCGAGAACTGGCAGGGACTTCGGTGACAAGCGATCTTCGTCTTCGACTAGATCTGTGGTGTCTACGACGGCACATGACCTCCTTCTCCAAGCTCCGTCAATGTCTCCGACGACGCCGTCGCAGATCTAGATCTAGATTTAGGGTTCGTTTTGAAAATTTTTAAAAGTTTAAGGGTTTTTCTATAAATTCGTATAAGTTAATTAATTAATATAGACAACTTAGAAGAAAAAATGCAATGTATTTATATAACGTAAATAACCGTAAATCCCTATAATCCTTTTATTTACTTGTAATACACATTAATATAATACTGTAATACTTTCATAATTAATAATATTTAAAACAAAACACATGGTAATACTACGATTTACTATTATATAATTGATTATATTTGATAATTATTAATTTTTAGAAATATAAATACTGATAAATATTAGATTTACTAGTAAATATTTTAATTACATGATAAATTTAAAAATATTTTTATTTACTTGATAAATTGATAATTTTTAAAACAACGTGAATTCTAAATTTACTAGCAAATACTAAGATTTGCTAGTAAATATTATGATTTACTTAATAATTAAATTTCACAATAGCACATTGATTTACTTGATAAAATTGATAAATATTGGATTTTACAATAAATACTAGCATTTACATGTAAATATCAGTATTTATTAGGGGTGACAATTCGTATCACGTGTCGAGTTCGTGTCGTGTTAGAGCCGTGTCGATTTTTTTCATCCCCAATCCGAACACAACCCGTGACACAAAAATGACTTCAAACCGCGACACGAACCTGTAACGGGTTGACACGACATGAACCGAACTTGACCCGCGACACGAACTGAACTCGTGACATGAACTGAACCCGTGACACGAATTTGATCCGAATTGAACCCGCAACTCATATTGGACTCAAATACGACCTGCAATTAACTTAAATTTGACACAAAAAACCAATTCAAGATAAACAAAATTATATACCAAATTTATAAAAAACTTAGAAGAATAATAATTTACCTTCAACAAGAACATATCATTGACAAAACAACAAGTTTTAAGGATTGTTTTTAAATAGAAAATCATAAAATTAAACTTCCAACTCAAGTGTAAGGTTCACAATCATAGTTTTAGTTCTTGGACAAGTTTTAATATGCTTTAACATATTACCTGTCCCGTACTCGCTAGGGCAAGATATTGGTGTCCACATTTCTTGCAAGCACTCTTAACTTCTTATCTGGACCAAGAGGAAGAACGTTGAAGAATTCCCAAACTTTCGACTTCAACTTTTCTTTTTCAATGGTTTATTGAGATCACTACCCTCAAGTTCGATCACATCTTCATCATGCTCAATGTCCACATTAATTGTATTATCTAAATCAATATTCTCACTTTGCGCCTCAAAATAAACATGGTTTATCTATAAATTAAAAAAAAAAATACATAAGAACATAATAAGATAAAGAGAAATATTTTGAATCAATAATCATATCTAATTAACATAACAAGGATCGATCCTCAGTGCAAGATGCTCATTTAGTGTTAAGACAATTTGACATGGTGACCAAACAATACTAATTGGGAGGGGAGGGGATTTTTGAGCCATAGAAAATTACAACTTCATAAGGTTCCCATGTCCCTATCATAAATCTTAATGGGTCATATTTATTCATTACATATATGGAGTTGCATTTCTGTATCCTACGTCTTTTTGAATGTGAAAAGAGTCGGTGAAATGTTGGTTTTCATTGGCATATTGTCCTTATTCAATAAACCAAATCTACTAGTGAATCCAATGCTATAAACAGAAAATACAAGCCATTTTTACACCCACCCCCCCCCCCCAGTAATTCAATTTTCTTTCTCTCTCTCTCTCTCTCTCTCTTTTTTTTTTTTTTTTGGACACAAACGCATTGAATTCTCTCACACCAAAAATCATCAATGTTGCAGCCTCTTTCTTTGGAATTGTTGTTTTCCTACTCTTTTCTTGGATTTGCCTTGAAAGAGGAAGAGTTCAAAATGAAAAGAAGGGGAGTTTGGGGTCCTATATATAGATATATACATATATATACATATTAACAATGAGAACAATGGAGAAACTCCAACCCTCAAAATCATGACTGCAGTCCTCTCAATGAAATCAATGCACATTCCTTCATCAACAAAAAACAAAGATATAAGGACAAATGAAGGGTCAGAAGAATTTAAAAAACCCCCCCGCCCCCTCTTTTTTATCTTTAGTTACACTTACCCAACCGCTCTACCACTTCTACACCCTCCCATCCCACTAAAAGAAAAAAATAAATAAATAAAATTAAAAAAGTAACCAACCAAAAAACTAGCCACTTCTTGCAGTGGTAACCAGAATTAAAAAAACCAAAATTAAAAATAAAAATAAATCTAAAGAAGTAATCATATCATTGACTCATTATCATGAAACCAAAGAAAAAAGAAATTCCGGCAGGTCAGCATGAAAATTACATACCAGTAATGGGGAGATGGCAGAGACAGATTCAGGTCAGTGGCTTGGCAGAAACAGAGGCAGAGGCAGTAATGAAGTTCCGATTGGCAGAGGCAGCAGGCAGGTCACTGGCTTGGAGGAGGTGAGGGCGTGACTGCGTGAGGCACGAGATGGTAGACGGCCAGAGCTGAGGGGAGAGGGCAGAGGCAGATTCGGAAGTTCCGGCTCACTGGTTTCACTGGCTTGGAGGAGGTGAGGGCGTGCGTGAGGCACGATGGTAGACAGCCAGAGGGAAGAGGGCAGAGGCAGGTAGATCTAATCTAAGGAGTAAGGGACTAAAGGTAAAGGCCAAAGGGCTGCTTCTTTAGGTTTATTTATTTATATTTTTTTTTAACATTTCAAACTCATGTTCGGGTTGGACCCGGGTCATGTTTGGATTGGACTCGAAATTGACATGAAAAAAAATGGGTTGTGTTCGGATTCTACGGGTCCAACCCGAACACGATCCATTTTTCCCGTGTCAATTTCGGGTGATCCGAATTTGATCCGATCCTTATTTTTCCCAACCTAAACCCGTGAAATTCGTGTCATTTTCGAATCGTGTCATCGTGTCGCGACCCGTATTGCCAGTCCTAGTATTTACATATAAGACTTGTTAATTTTTGTATGAGTTTTTGAGTTTTTATAGCGATTATTGAAAAAATATTAGAACAAAGAAAGAAAAATAGTAGTAAATCCTAGCATTTACATGTAAATATCAGTATTTACTAATTAATATTTGATTTGCATGTAAATATCAGTATCTACATGTAAATATTAGTATTTACTCCAAAACAAAAACAAAAAAACCCAAATCCCAAAATCAGACCACCCCCAAATTTAAAACCTAGATCTAGGCGTTGTTACTGGCACCGCAGGCTAGAGAAGTTGCGATCGTCGGCGCAATCTTGGTTCAATTGTGGTGGACCGTTGTGACATGGAGGACAAACGGGAGAGGGGCGACGACATCAGGAAATTTTGTGCTCGCGACAGCAAGACCTACAAAAAAAAGAAAAAAAAAAAAAACAACAACCAATCTAGATGTCGCCGGCTTCGCGATTTTCCGATTGTAGCCTGATCTACAGGAGATCGCGATGGCGGCATCTATTATCTCTCCGATGGAGGTCACGAGAGTTGGTTAGGGATTTCGAGAGTTTGCGATTTCAGTGATTATGGAGTCGCAAGGCATTCCTCCTGAGTCACTGACAGCCAATCGATGCTGAAGATTGAGACACTAACGTGATCCCAGTTCATGTCTCTGTTCTGATCTCGGACACTGTTGTCATCGCCGTCACCATCGACTGTTGTGGCCGATTGCGAGTGACTGAGACAGACGAACAAGGAAAAGAGAGGAAACAAGAGAGCGATTCTCAGGAGGTATTATTTGGGTTTTTACATTACTATTTATTCTAATTATGCTATTTAGTACTAATATTTTAGATATTCTATAATTTTAAATTATGTAGTATATTATGCTATTTTGGTCCCCCTCCCCCCTTGTTTTTAAGTGCAGTTGTTTGGTTACAAGGACAGCACAAGCTTGAACACGCTTCGAGATTTTCATACCAAAAGTAATTTTCCTTTTAAGTACAAATTATTAGACAACTAAAAGGAACAATACAAGGGGATGGTTTAAAGCACCTGCATTCATATGGGTAACTATGTTCTTTGGAACGAGTATACAAATATATTACAAACAAACACAGGTAAATTACATTCATGTTAAGATGATTTATCAGAATAGATACACAAACAGCAGGATTATCATTAATAGAGTTGAATAAAGTACCAAGCACATAAAACATGATAGCTTTCCAAAGTATACTGATCAAAATGATCAATACTATCTAAATCATCGTTAGAAAAAAAAATACCGATACCCATAACACGGATTCTTTAGGGAAAAACCCTTCCCAACAGCGCCTCCCTTGAAATTCCTACGTATCGGTCTTTTCTCTACAATGAGTTACTCTACTATGAGTATCGACAATGTGCCAACTCATCACCTGTTAGAGAAAGTGGACCTACAAGATCCTAGGTATGACCAGGGAGGAGTGAAATGATCATTGAATGATGTCATCTCACCACGATCCGAATAAAGGTACGTAAATAAACACAACATCTCATATATTGTCTTTTTTAGGAAGTTGACATCTCATAAACATGAGATACGAATACTACCTCCGTATACAGTCAATTTTGCTGTTTATAATATTTTGATAAAATGTATTGTAATTTAAAAACTTAGAAAATTAATAATCTACAAAGCATACATAAGTAAATTACCCTTTTGGTATAAATGATGACGCAGACAATATTTCAATGAACAAATTCCAGTGGGAGGAAGCTAGAAAGTTTTTTTAGAGGGGGCGTGAATTGAATCAAAAGTTTGGAATTAAAACTACAACACTAAAATATTTTATCGTTGTTATTTATTTGTCTCTTTGTTTTTTTTTTTTTTTAATTTCCTAAATGAATTAAGCTTCTAATAGAGTTTATCTAAAGTTTAGAGTTCAAAAAATTGTGAAATTATATAATTTATAGTTGATTTCGATTTATTTGAGGTATTAAATTGTAATATTAGTACTTTAAAATAAAAATTTAAGGTGGAATATGTAAATGTTATAATTAAAAGAATTTCACAGGCAAATTAGGGACAAAATTGTAAAATAATATTTTATATAGGTGAAAACTATCAGAAATAATGATAATTTTCAAAATTAAAAAGGTAAAAAATTTTTGCAAAAGTCGAGGGCCCCCTTCACCTTAGCCTGCCTCCACCCATGAAACTATAAAGGGGAACACACACACACGACACAAGAGCAGTAGCTTAGGTTAATTATTATGGAAAAAAAAAAAAAAAAAAAGTACTCAAAATGGAACGGATAGAAGAAAAGAGATGAGATTTCCGATGCTAAAGTTTTTAAAAAATAAAAATAAAATAAAAAAGAACAAAGTCTACAAGTTATATTAAAACAACATGAAATTAAAAATGGTTAGGAAAAAAGTTATATAGGTTTAGAAACAATTAGGCATCAATGCATTGTATGAAGTTGTGCATTTGCCGATGTTCGTTAAGTGGGTTGATAGGACGCCGTTCGTCTTGCTGAATACTTGGGCTCGAGTTGTCACCTCCATATTAGTCGGGCATATATCCACCTCCCCATCTGGACATTCTAATATTTATCCTTATAATCCTTTTTTTTTTAGAAAAAAAAAAGTAGTGCATTTTTCAAGAGAAGATACGGTTAACTATAACTATTAATATATATATATATATATATATCTTGTTGAAAAGCATTAAAAGAAATTTTACTTAATATTTTTTATAAAAAAAAAAGTGATTATTTTATCTCTCCTAAACAAACGATACTCACTTTATTTTTTTAATTTGATATAATTGATTAAGAATTTATATTTTAGGAGAGATTTTATTTTTATTTTTATATAATCAATTAAGAATTATATTTTAGAAGAGATTTTAGGCAACTGAATATCGTCAAAACCGGCCCTAAAAAGTCATCAAGAGCAATCCCTAATGATGATCAACTATTCAACTTATGGAGTATCATCTTGAAGTAGAGGAACAAGTCTCTGGCCTTTGTTTACCAATATTGGTCCAAATGCTCGTCTCAATGGACTAACACCAGCAGAAAATGGCAATCAATTCGACAATATGGCAGTGGAGATTATCAAGACTCGCTCTGAAAATGTCCCAACTTTTTATGATTTTTTGAGCACAGAAGCACCGTCCGATCACGAGAGTCCGTCGCGGGATCGCTCCATGACTCTTGATGAGGAAGAGGAAGGGGTATGCCTAGACCTATCATTGTGGATTACCATAAGAAGCACTTTTCATGAAGCACTTGTGGAACGAACTTACTCTAATGCAAGCGCAAATGAGGCCACCAACATTAATGCATTGGCAAAGGTGCAGCCACTTCATAAGGAGTTAATAAATGAATTACATGTTTTAGGTACATTACAATTTAACTTTGTCTAATTTTTCTCCTTTCTCTTTTCATAAATTTACCCCTCAATACAAATAATTTATCCATGTATAGATACATTGATTATAATTTAGTTAAAAATGAGTGATTAATTTTGTCCCTTCGATTAGTGTTATAAAAGTTATGAACTTTTTTTCTTTTCCAAATTGCCATTATACTTAATTTTCTCCAACGTCCATGATCATGTATTTTTGCTCCTCATAAGGATCATCCAAATATTTTTATTTATTTCTTAATTAGAAAAATGTAGAATCTCTAGCCAAATATTTAGTACCAGTTATTGAAATTCCAGAAACTTTGTTAAATGTTGGTTCAGATTCCCTTAAGAAGGAAGTTGGTGGTGCAATCGAAGAAGTTGTCGAACAAAGCCTTGACGCAGAAGTAAAACATGGTTTTCAGCCTATAGCCGCCGGGAATTTCTCCGAAACCCTATCCACACCCCATGATTGTATTCTCTCAAAAGAGTCGGTGAGCCCTAGCTCAGCCACTGGAGATTCAAACTCTGTGGACAACAAAGGCTTCCTTGAATCTGAAGTACTCGAAAAAGCAGATACGGTCGCTAATGAACTCGTGCCAAGTGGAACTGAAACCATCAACGATGTTGACAAAGTCGATGCACGTTTTGGGAGATTAACATGTTTCAATTTCTTCCGCTGCATGCCGTTTCTTTCCATATTCTTAGGTAATTATAAATCTTTATATCTAGCTATTGAATTCTTTTCTTGGTGCTTTGGATTTTTTGTTTTAAAGGGGTGCGGTGCTTTGAATTAATGATTCCACGGAGCTACTTTGCAATGAAGATGCGTGTAAATTCTCAGACAGTTTTAGCATGAGTCACTTTTTTTTTATTATTATTTTTTTTAATTTTCTTTCAGAATTCTATATATGGTGCTTCCTGTGATTTTATGCAATCAATTTTATTTATTTATTTATTCTTATTATTATTAGTTTGCAAAGATTCTAATAAGTACCATTGAATATTACAGAATGGAAAAAGAGGAGGGGAAATTGAATCATGGCATTTTGAAACAACAATTTGAAGTACAAAATGGTAACGTAAACTCCATCTCAGCATACTCGTCTATTTCTTTTGATATTTCTGGTTTTGAGGTATTGTTAGACGGTTGACATGAACCTTAATGCAGATATTGATTTGGCACAATATTTCCAAGTTTCCAGTGTTGGTGCTTTGGTTCTTTTACTACTTTGCTACACTAACAAGCAACGACAAACTTTTTTTGGTCGTATAATTTTTATTTTTATTTTTATTTTTATTTTTGCCGTTGAAATGTAACCAAATGAGTTGGATCTTCTTATTTTCTTGGTTATTCTTATTTTCTCACTGACTGAAGTCATGGTATATATTTTACTAGTCCCAATTTTTTTTACTTGACAAAGCATTTATCGAGTTTTGAGATAGAATAATCAGCTTGTGTTAAATGGATGTGTTTCTAGATATTATAAGATAATTTAAACTGATGAAATAATAGTTAACAGATATTTGAAAAACAAAAGTGAGCTGTTGTAACAGCCGTGAGAGAATTTCTAGGTAGTTGAGATTATTGTGGCTCCTGCAATTTTTAAACAAGATATTTTAAAAATGTTTAAATCTTTTTTTTTTTTCCTTTGGAATAATTTAAGCATGGTTAAGCAATAGACGTAAAATGTGTAATATCATTGCACGATACTTCCAATATGCAAAGCATGCATTAAAAGCAGTAACAGAAATTTGATTTTAATCTTTCTCATCCTCTAAAATGTTTTAAATTTAATTGCCCATTTTTTGTGATTTATAGGTTTTGACAAAGTCAATTGCTCAAGAAGGTCTACGCCCTACAGTTGAAGCTTTTTTTTTTTTTTTTTTTTTGGAATGATTACGCACTCTGTTCACTTTTTATCAACTTTGTTAAAGTGATATGCAGTAAGTGAAGGTTAAAAGGGGCAAATTAAGTAAATATGAGAGGATATTTGAATATTTTTTTTGTTTGACAAAGCTGATATACTTTGTCTTTTCACAAATTTGTTCCACCTTTTCCCTAGTTCTACATAAGCCTAAGGGTCTGGTTTTCTATTAAAAAAAAGAGTTATAACTGATCGATTTTAGAAACATTTGAGGAATTATTGATGAAGGGAAATGTAAATCTAAATAAAAAGATGAGATAAAAAAAATAAAATAGGACTCACTAGAGAGATAGAAATACAATTAGAAGAGAGAAATACAACCAAGAACGAGAACAATAGAAAACTAGAAATGTAATATTTACCAATCAATCAAGAGATTTAAAACTAATAAAAATATAGACTTAGACTTTAATATAAATTCATTTAAATTTGAATACTAAAGATAAAATTGTTCTAATATTAAACAGTACAATTTGAATTAAAGTTTTTTTTTTTTAGGTTATATGCAAGAACGTCATAAATTTGATACTTCTTTATATTTATACCCACTATAAAATTATCAATTTTAATATCAGAGTGAACAAAATTATAAAAACTTAAAATAAATCTCTTAACATCAAGCGTTTGCTTGTCTCCCTTTTCATTATTAATTAGGATCAATCATGTCTTTATCATATGCTGAAAATAATTTTCTAGAACATTTACAACATTTAAAGTACTATTTAACTACGATAATAAAAAATAAAGGCTTTAACCTATATATATAGGTTTCCAAAATCCTTTCAATTATTATTTCTGATTTGATGTGGGACTAAATTTTCTTTATTTTGTTAAAAACTTTATAATTTACTATTTATCTTTCTATGATAACAATTTCTAAAGTGTTAAAGCACTATTTTCAATGGCACTCAATTTTCTATGGAGTCAATTCTTTGTTTTTTTTTTTTTTTCTTTTTCAATTTTTGAATTCTCTCTCTCTCTCTCTCTCTCTCTATCTCTCTCTCTCTCTCTCTTAATTTTTTATTTTTTTACACAAGTGGATTTGTCCAGTTACAAAGACAGCACAAGCTTGAACACGCTTCGAGATTTTCGTACCAAGAGTAATTTTCCTTTTTAAATATCAATTATTAGACAACTAAAAGGAACAGTGCAAGGGGACGGTTTGAAGCACCTGCATTATATGTATAACGATATGTTCTTTGAAACGAGTAAACTAAGTACTCGTTTAGTTTGTTATATAAACTGGTCCTCTATCCAATTTGAGTCGATAATCTTTTAACTCACAGGATTCACCCTAAATGAGATTGGATAAACTCGATCTAACCGATTCATATTATAAACGGGTTAAAAGTTTAATTCATCACGGATAATGGGACATGGATAGGTTTCTAATCCAAATCACCATTTATCTATCTCCGTTAAATTATAAATTATTTTTTAAGTTAAGACATAATACATGACTTATTATATAAATGTATATAAATTTAAGTACAAAACTTTAACATATTTGATATATAAAAAAATTGAAAGTTCTGATTTGTTTTTCGAGAAATTTCGCCAATAGGTGTAATTTTTAAATATTTAAAGTAAATAACATATTTTAAAAATGGTTTACGATAAATAACATATTATGGTAATTGAAATATTTATGAAATTTTTAAGAGGTAATTTTATCGTTCGTAAATAAACTATTTATCATAAATATAATATTTACCATAAATATTTTATTTACAAAAGTATTTTTAAGATAATTTTATCGTGAATATGCTTTATAAATACATCATTTACCATGAATATATTATTTACCATCATCTAAACATTTTTGTGCTATTTATTTTATTACTAGAGGTTTTGAACCTATGTACCTCATTCTCCTTTTTCTTTTTCTTTTAACTTAATGTCTTATATATATATATATATGTATGTATTTTTTTTGTTTAGATTTATTTTTTATATGATAAATTAATTAATTAGGTAAACGGGAAACCCACAAATACCCCGAACGTGTGTTGAGGAAAACGTGTATTCCTTCATTGCCTCAGCTTATTACAAATATTGAGGGAACACAAGAAAAATAGGGGTGAGCCGTTGACAAACCTTTTGCATTTGTGTTTCTGTGTATATTGAGTTGTATTGTATTGTAATTGAAATTTTTAAATGTAAAACATAAAAATCAATGTACAAATATGGATTAAAAGAAATTTTTTTCTTAAAAAATGCGTAAATAATAGTCTAAGCAAAGGATTTACATTTTATAGTAGAACCATGATAATATTATATTTATTACCTAAAACATTCTAATCAATATGTAATTCATTTTGTGTTTGTAAAATTTGTAGCTTTCAATAAAAGTTTTGATACAAATGAAAATGATTAGTAAAACAATAGCATAGTCACATCATTTGGTAATTAGATTGCTTAAGTAGAACTTGTTAAACTGAAATCTGCTTATTTCAAATACAAAGGGAAAAAACAAATTGTATTATAAGGAAGTAATATAATAACTCTCCATAACAAAGCAACTGAAATAATTCCATGTACCGAAATCATTCTAGATAACAGCAGTATACATAATATCTTCTATTTGAAATTGAAAAAAAAAAAAAAAAAAAAAAAAAAACAAACCCAAAAGAGGAAAAAACCTTATGTCCGCTTTAGATTGTCAGAAAAACTAAAAATGACACATAAACTTAATCATGAAAAGAAGGAGAAAAAGCCTCATTACAATTAAACTAGAGTCCGTTTGGTAATTGAGTTTTAGTTGAAAAGTACAGTTTGAGATGAAAATTTTGTTGACTTTCAGAAAAGACAAAAACTGAAATGAAAAAGTACAGCTTGAACTTGTTCACCAAATGAAGCTTTAACCTCACTAAATTTGAGTTAAGGCCAATAAAGAAGATTAGAGTTTCTTGTGAGAAAGTTAAGATTAGAGATCTTAAAAAAAATTATAAGATATTGAGTTTTTTTTTTTTTTTTTTTTTTTTTTTTTTTGAAGTGAAGATATTGAGCATATAATAAACTAAAAATGGGAAGGAAAAAAAAAAGGTTATATGCAAAGTACAAGTTAAAAATTAGGGAAAAAAGATGTAAAAAAATAAAAGAAAACTATTAGGAAAATGAAGCACAATAGAAAGGGGTTCAAAGAAAAAAAAAAGACAAGAAAATAAAATTAAAGTAAAACAGAAACTGAATAATAAAACGATTTTGTAATAAAAAGATAATTTTTTTGAGAAAAGCATCAAAACGGTGCGTGAAGAACGTGATGGAATGACAAAAAAAAAAAAAATCTCTCTCTTCTTGACCAAAGAAAAAAAAAAAAAAAAAGCTTCTCATTCACAACATTCTTTTTTCTTTTTTTTTTTTTTTTAATCTAAAGCTCTTTTGTCACACTATGTTAAAATGAAGAAAAAAAAATCATTTTGAATTGACCGATCTAAAATAAATTGATGTTTTGGAGGGAAAAAAAGAGGGTGTAATACAGATTATGAAAAAATAATAAATGAAAACACATTTTTTTGAATTAAATTTTCGTCTTTAAATGGTGTGTTAAACACTATATTAACACATCATATTAGTTGAATTTGTCCTTTTACATATATTAATGTTAAAAAATGTGGAAAAAATGCTATACCCTTTTTTCCATAGACATTTTACACTTTGAAAAATAAATTTCTCAAGTACAAGGGGCAATTTTGTAAATTACATTAAAATGTTAGTCTCAAAAAATGCTATACCCTTTTTTCCATAGACATTTTACACTTTGAAAAACAAATTTCTCAAGTACAAGGGGCAATTTTGTAAATTACATTAAAATGTTAGTCTCCTTTAAAGCTCTAACGAGTATAATGCCCGTGCTACGCACGGCGATGTAAGGAGAAAATAAAATGAATAATTGATTATTATACAATAAAAGTAGTTATTTAAGATTAATATAATTATAAGCAGTCTATTTGTTTAGTATTATTATGATATATTATAATAATATTGTTTATTATTAAATTTTTTTACAAAAATGAAACTGAAAAAAGAGAGAGAGAAGGGAAGCAGCGACGAGAGAAGAAAGAGAGTGAAGAGTTAGGATTTGAGGAGCAAAACAGTCAAGACACTATACACAAACAACCGGTAGACAAATTTAAAGGGGTAAACCGTCCAGACAATAAAAGGAGGGTAAAGTGGTATTTAGGTGTGCTGGAAGGACGGCATGAAGAAACTTAAGAATAATAAGTAATACATAACCATACATAATGAGAACAATGAAAACAACTTATTAGATCCTATAATATGATTATTTAACTTATAATAAGGATAATATCATCAAAGATCTAAAGAAAGAAAAAATTCATTGATATTTGTTGGGGGGAAAAAACAGAGACAGAAGGGGAAAAAAGACTAAATAAAATAGGAAGATGAAAAATCAAAAATAACTTTTAACAATGAAGAAAAGCAGCGGCAGAGAAGACAAAAACAATATTAGATAGAGTTAGAGAGGAAAAAATCAAGCCAGTATAGAGAACATAATCAATAGGCATACTTAGAAAGGTAAAAATGTGCAGACAATAAAATACATACAGACAATAAAATCACTCCAAAACCAATAGTAAGAATAAAAATCAATGAAGATGGAATATAAAATCAGTAAAGAAAGCAATTGATAAATAAAAATACAACATTAAATATAATATGAATAAAAAACAGCAGCTTTCCACAGAAGTAAGGATTTCAAAGTGAACAGTTTTTAGAAGTTCACAAACAGTAGGATAAATATTTTAAGTAAGAATTAAAGAAGGTTTCAAAGAGAGTAATTGAGAGGATATTACGGGAATACTAATGCTAAACTATAAGAAAGGGTAATATATGAGAGGAAATGTAATATATAGAAAAGACAGGTTAAGAAGTTTGGAGAAGGCTGTTTTTAAAGAGTCGGTGAAAAGCACAGTAACAAAATAGTTACACGTATATACATAAAATACATGTACTGACAACAAAGAATACATTACACATGCAACAAATTCCAATAAAAGTAATTTTCAGAGTGCAAGTTACAAAGCTGTAACAAATAATCCAATCACAACTAAAACAACCTAAACTAAAAGTACTAAATATATAGGACAAATCAGTAAAACCAAACCAAACTATATCACATAGAAACAACCTAAACAAATCAGAAATTCAAATAACAGAAAACCTAAACAATTCATTCCATTCTAACTAAATCCTACAATACAACTAAATCACAAAGCTTTATAAAGAGTAAAAATAATTAAATCAAATTCGGATAGAAAATTAAAGAAATAATACCCGGGGGGGGAACCAAAGAATTTGAAAATAAACATCAGGCATAAAAAGTCTTCAATATATTCGTGAGAAACTTCAAGCACCCAGCTGAGAATCGCAAGTACTGCAATCTACAAATACAATTCAACAAAAAACGAAGATCAAAATTAAGTTATATAAAAGAAAACAGATTAAGGAAAAACTAAGTGAAAAATTCCCTTATTCCTGCAGTTAGGTCTCCAGGTCTGGGTAAGTCTTCAATCGTAGAAGTAACACCATAATTAACAGGGAAAATACAAATACTGTTATTTCAATACACATATAGTCGGCAAGAGAATGAAAAAATGAACAAAATAACCGAAACAATAGAAAAAACAAAACCAAAACTTAATCAAGCATGCAAAAAAAAAAAAAAAAAAAAAAAACAAAACCCTAAATAAGTACAAAAAAATTAAAAACCCCCAAAATGAAAATCTAGGGTTTCGGACAAAACAAAGAAACAAGAGGAGAAAAAAAAAAAGAACCCTAAAACAGAAAGAAGCAGCGGCAGAGAAGAAAAAAAAGAACCATAGGTAGGATTAAAGGGACAAAAAAAAAAAAAAAAAAACACGAAAAAAGTTAAAAAAAAAATGTCAAAGTAACAATGTAGACATTTTCACATTCTTATCTCCTTCTTCTGCAACTCCTAGCTTCCTCGAACATAGTACCTGAATAAAAACAGCAGCTTCCCACAGAAATTTATATTCCAAAATGATCAGTATTTCGAAGATGATAAACAGGAGGATAAAATTTGAACTAAGAGTTGAAAAAAGTTTGAAACAGAGCAACTAAGAGGATATAACGGAATACTAATGGTAAGCTATAAGAAAACTGTAATAAGGATAGAAGATGTAATAAATAAGATAAAAAACAGTTTAAAAGTTTCAGAAGACTCTCTTTAAAGAGTCGGAGAAAAACAACAGCAACAAATGCTTTACACGTATATGGATAAAAATACATGTACTGACAGTAGAGAATACACATAAAGCAAATTACAAACACTAATAACAGATATACACATACAACAAATTTCGATAAAAGCAATTATCACACTGCAAGTTACAATGTTATACCAAATAACATATACACAATCAGTCAGAATTAAAACAACGTAAGTTAAAATTATTAAATACATAGGACAAAACAGCAAAATCAAAGCAAATTAGATCACATAAAACAACCTAAACAATAAGAAAATCAAATAACAGAAAACCTAACGATTCATTCAATTTTAACTAAATCCTAGAATACAACCATAAATCATAACAATAATTTATATAGGCTAAAAATACTTAAATAAAAATTCGGATAGAAAAGCAAGAAAATACCTGGGGGAAAAACCCAAAAAATTTGAAAATACAAACCACGGATAAAAAATCTTCAATATGCTCGTCAATAGTCCCAATCGGCAAGCTTAGAATGGCAACCACTGCAATCTACAAAAACAATTTAACAAAAAATCAAAATCAAAATTCCTTAACAGTTACTTGCAAAATATCTTAAATAATACGGAAAAGTTGAAAAATTTAAAATTACTGTTCTTTTCATTATACGCATACACGGCATGAAAAATTAGAAATCAACAAAATAAACAAAAAAAAAACCAAACTTAATTGAGAAAAAAAAAAAAACCCTAAATGACTAATAAAAAATTATAAACCCCCAAAATCAAAATCTAGGGTTTCGGACAAAACAAGAAACGAAGGGGAGAGAAAAAAACCAGAACTCTAAAAGAGAAAACCATGAGAAAAATAAAACCTAAATAACTAATAAACGGGGAAAAAAAAACACGAAAAAAATGGAGATCCAAAACCTAAGATTCACAGAAAAAAAAATTACTCAAAAAATATGCATGCACAGTAGAAGAAAGCTATTAAAAAAATGAACAACGAAGATAACCAAAATACCTACAAACTACGATTTTAAAAACAAAATCCAAAAAATAGAAAAACAACTAAAACACCACACCAAAATCCAAAAAAAAAAAAAAAAAAAAAAAAAAAAAAACCCCACAAAAACAACAGAACGGGAAAAATTAAAACCCTAATATTCTTCTTCAACCATACCCATACACCGGAGAAAAGCTAAACGTAAAGAAAAGGAAAGAAGGGAAAAAAAGAGGAAAAAATCAAAAAACACAATAAAGAACAAAAGCGAAAACAGTAAAGAGACAGGGGGAAAAATGGAGAAGAAGCGACGAACACAACAAAGAGAAAACAACTGGTATAATTTTAAGACCAAAAACGCAAAAAGAGAAGCACAAAAGAGAAAAACAGCGAGAGAAAGAGAGGAAGAAGGAAATTAACAGTAAAGAGAAAAGCTAAATGAGGAGGGAGCGGCGACAGAGAAGAGAAGAGGAAGCAAAGTTAGGGTTTAGGGAGGCAACCGGTTAATTTTGACACCAAAAACATAAAAAACTGAGAAGAAGAAATCAGAAGAACAGCGAGAGAGAGAGGAAGAAGAAAATGAAGAGTAAAAGAGAAATAAAAATGATGAGGGAGTGGCGGCAGAGAGGAGAGGAGAAAATAAAATTAGAGTTTGGGGGCAAAAAAGGAAAATACTGTAGGCATACAAACCGGCAGCCACACTTAGAGGGACAAAAACGTAATTTTACTGTGCAAGAAAGTGACTTTACATTCTTTTAGTAGTATAATAATAAATGGGTGAGTCTGTGGTAGAGACCTTTCTATGGTCTCTATCGGTAGAGCCCTTTTTTAGACCATTGAGCTTCAATCGAACGTTAAAACGTTGATAGTGTACGATACTTATCATATACCTTACCTCACATAATCCTTCCCACCCAAACTTTTCTCCGTCGCCGGTGATCTTTTTCCCGCCGACGACGGACGCCGGCGACTCACCCCCGACGTCGGCGACCACCTCCGGCCCCCAGCCCCGACCTCTGGTCGCCGGTGCCGGCGACCCATTTCTCTTTCTTCCCCTTTCTCTCTCTTCCTTCTCGCTCTTCCCCTTCTCTCTCTTCTCCTTTCCCCCGACGTCGGCGACCCACCTCCGGCCCCCCACCACCGGTCCCAGGCCCGGCCGGCCGGCCGCCGGCGACCTCCCTCTTTCTCTTCCCCTTTCTCTCTCTCTCTTCTCTCTCTCCCTCTTCCCCTATCTCTCTTCCCATTTCTCTCTCTTCCCTTCTCTCCCGCCCCCCCCCCCCCCAACCCCGGCCCCCACCCCCAGCCCCCCCGTGCAGCCCCCCCTCCCCCGTGCGCCCCCCACCCCCCTGCCCCCCAGGCACCCCCTCCCTCGGCCGCGAAGAGAGAGAGAGGGAAGAGAGAGAGAGAAGAGAGGAAAAGAAAGAGAAAGGGGAAGAGAAAGAGGGGGGTCATCGGGGGGGGGGGGGGGGAGGCTGGGGGGGGGGGGGGCGCACGGGGGGGTCGGGGGGCTGGGGGTGGGGGCCGGGTGGTGGGGGCGGCGGGAGAGAGGGAAGAGAGAGAAGGGAAGAGAGAGAGAAGAGAAGAGAGAGAAGGGGAAGAGAGAGGGAGGTCGCCGGCGGCCGGCCGGCCGGGGCTGGGACCGGTGGTGGGGACCGGAGGTGGTCGCCGGCGTCGGGGGAGAGGAGAAGAGAGAGAAAGGGGAAGAAAGGGGGAAGAGAGAGAAGAGAAGAGAGAGAAAGGAGAAGAGAGAGAAAATGGGTCGCCGGCGCCGGCGACCGGAGGTGGGTCGCCGGCGTCGGGGTGGGTCGCCGGCGTCGGGGTGAGTCGCCGGCGTCCGTCGCCGGCGGCGAAAAGATCACCGGCGACGGAGAAGAGTTTGGTGGGAAGGATTATGTGAGGTAAGGTGTTGATAAGTATCGTACACAATCAACGTTTTTAACCGTTCGGTTGAATCTCAATGGTCTAAAAAGGACTCTACCGGTAGAGACCATAGAACCACAGACCCACCCAATAATAATGTCCAAATTCTTGCAAGAGTTGCACTCGTAACACGTGGGAGGCAGGCAACTGGGCTGTGCGTGCAATGCAGAAGGAAAGACAACAAAGAAAAGGGAGAAAAAAATAAAATAAATAAATAAAAAGAGAAGAGGCACCTAATGTACCGTTTTTTACTACTAAAAGTAACTATTGATGCATATCTATTCTTTTATAGTTAAGAGTTAAGATTGAGTTAAGAAATTAAAACATATTGTCAGAAAATGAAAATTTTTCCTTACTATTTCCCTGTAGGGAAGGAAATAAAATAATCCCAAATATTTAACTTACGTTTAATTTCGATTAAAGATAAAATTTTTAATTAATTAAAATTAATTAATTTTTTAAAATTAATTATAAATTTTATTAATTTTTTATAAATAAAATAAATAAAAAATATAATTTAATCAAAGTTAAATTAAAATCACAATCAAACCCTTACAATATATTTAAAAATAAAAATGCACTTATGTGTGTGGTAAAAAGTGTCCCTGTCGTGACAATCTTAAGGGCCCATGATCATTGACTTCCCGAGGTTCGAAATTCCTTCCTTCATCAAAACATACAAACCAAACTCATTCTAATCTTTAAACTAAACAAACTTTGTGTAAAAAGCCTTTACTCTCCATTTCATTGCAAAGAAAACTTGTCCACCAGAGGATAGTAGTCAGTAGTCGTTGTTCCTTGGTGCGACCAGTTGCGAGTATGGCCTGTTGGGGGGTTGAGACGCATTAGATATGACCATGTTAGTTGCTGCTTCCTCCTCTCTTCTTCTTCTTCTTCTTATGTCCTCAATTTATGCAAGTACGATGTCTTCATCAGTTTCAGAGGTGAAACTCGTAAAAACTTTACTAGTCATCTTTACGATGCTTTATGCCAAAGTCAGATCGAAACCTACATAGATGAGGAAGGTCTCAAGAGGGGAGAGGAAATTTCGCCTGCGCTTTTGAGAGCGATCGAGGAATCAAAGATTTCGATCATCATCTTCTCTCGAAAGACTACGGTTCTTCGAGGTGGTGTCTGGATGAGTTGGTGCACATAGTCAAATGTAAAACAGAAAAAGGACAGATTGTTTTACCTGTGTTTTATGATGTCGATCCGTCGGATATAAGAAAACAACGGGGGACATATGGTGATGCTTTTGCTGAACATGAGAAGCGCTTTGATCTAGACAAAGTGAAAGAGTGGAGAGATGCTTTGACTGCAGCCGCTAATCTGTCTGGCTTTCCATTGGGAGACCAGTAAGTGGTATTTTACAGTTTTTTTCGGTTTCTTTATCTTCACGTTTTGATCTAGGTTACTCTTAATTTGAAAGAAATCTCCCTGGTTTCGAATCTCGAATATAAGACCTTGAATATGCTCTTTTGTTTTCCTCTTCATTAACTACTATTTTATTTTTAAATATGCTAGGTCCGAGGCCAAATTTGTCAAGGAGATCGTGGAAAAAGTTCTAGAGAACCTACATGTTATTTGGTCAAGTTATGTTGCTGATGATTTTGAGGGTTTAGTTGGAATGGAAAAGCGTCTTAAGAGATAGAATCGCTGTTATGTGTTGGCTCCCTGGATGTTCGTGTTGTAGGCATTTGGGGTATGGGTGGTATCGGTAAAACTACCATTGCTGAAGTTGTCTACAAGCGGTTGTCTCCCGAATTCGAAAGTTGTTATTTTACGGATGTCAAGGAAGATGTCAGTAAAATGGGCTGCGTCATTTAAACGAAACTTGTCTCCAAATTGTTGAAGCCTAAAGTCTAGATAGAGAAGGTTTCTCCAAACATGTTCAGCTCCGCCGTAAAAAGGTACTTGTTGTTCTTGATAATGTTGACGAGCTAGAACAACTGGAGTGTTTAGTTGGAGAACATGATGCTCTCGCGCGTGGTTCTCCACAAAGAACTGGTCGGTTTGGTGTCGGAAGTAGAATCATTGTAACAAGTAAGACAAGAAATTGCTTAGGAGAAAAGCTGATGAGATATGAAGTTGATGCATTAGATTCTACTGAAGCACGTGAACTATTTTATATGAAAGCGTTTGAAAGAGACTCTGCTGTAGCAGATTATTTCAAACTAGCGGAGAGAGTACTGGATTATGCTAAAGGCAATCCGTTAGCGATCAAAGTTTTGGGCTCGTACCTTCACTCTAGGACCACAAAAGAATGGGAAAGTGCATTAAGGGAACTGACAAAAGCTCCGAACAAAAAAATTCAAAAGGTGTTGAAAATAAGTTATGATGCTCTAGATCCTGTAAAGCAGTCTGTTTTCCTAGATCGCGTGTTTTTTCAAAGGGAAGGACAGAGATTTTGTGGAGGGAATATTGGAAGGCGAGTCTCATGTAGGATTAACGTGCTCATCGAAAGGTCTCTTATAACTGTCAAAGAGCATGCGCTTTGGATGCATGATTTGATACAAGATGGGACAAGAAATCGTTCGCCAAGAATCTGTTGAAGAGCTTGGAAAGCGGAGTAGGCTATGGCGTGCTGATGATGTTTATTATGTCCTAAACAATAATAAAGTAAGAAACTGTCCCAACTTATTAACTTGCTTTTACTAATTTCTTACATTTTATTGCAATATGCGTATTGATATCTATTCTTAATTTTTATTTTTTTTTTTCATATTTTCAGGGGACTGCAAAATCTGAAGGAATATTTCTAGACATATCAGAGATTCAGGAAGATCTGTGTTTGACACCTACGGTGTTCCAAGAGATGTGTAATTTGAGATTGCTTAAAATTTATAACTCCGGTCGGGAGAAGTTCAAAATCTATCTTCATCAAGCTGGTCTTCATATCTTCCTCATTCACTAAGATATCTAAGTTGGTGCAGCTACCCTTCGAATCTCTTCCGACAAATTTTAAGCCACAATACCTCGTTGAACTAAACATGCGCCATAGCAACCTTAAGAAACTATGGGATGGAGTCCAGGTATGTATGTTTTAATTTATGAGATGTGTTACACTTGGTGAATTTTTAAATTCGAAAAATCGAGAATCAAGAGAATTTTTTTAACTCTGGCTCCCTCACATGCATGTCAAAATCTAAGCATACAGCTTCGTGAAATTTGTGTTAAAAGTTTTCATAAGTCAATTATTTCCTTTTTTCCAACACATATATTCTTACTTGTTTCAGGCCATTTCATTTCGTTTATTTACTCTCTTTTTTCCCCGGTTTTACAGCCCTTGGGAGTTTAAGACATATTGATTTCGGTTTCTCAGAGGAACTAGTTAAAGTCCCAGATCTGTCTCAGGCCTCAAAACTGGAGAGTATTAATCTTCAATATTGTGAAAGTTTAATTGAACTTCCTTCACTTAATCTTCAAGTTTTTGGGGAGAGTCATCAAGGGGTGGATGAATTGATAGTTCTAGAGCACTCGGTTCCGTTAACCTCTCTGGCTGCACTAGTTTGAAGATTCTTCCCGATTTGTCTGGGAATATCACAATCTTACAATTGCAGCATACTGCTATTGAAGAATTGCCCTCATCCATTGGTTCTCTTGAAAACCTTTCTGTCTTAGATCTTTTCGACTGTAAGTGTCTAAAAATCTCCCAGTGCTTCCAAGGAACGTAAATCATTTGAATATGCGTGAGACGGCAATTAAAGAGGTGCCCTCGACATCAATTGAGTGTCTCCATGGTCTTGAGATATTTAACATGGGTGGATGCAAAGATCTTGAGAGTTTACCACCCATCTTTTACAAGTTTAAATCTCTTAAAGCACTTGATCTCAGTGGTTGCTCAAAATTGAAAAACTTCCCGGAAATCTTGGAGACTATGGAACATCTAGAGTACCTTGATTTAAGTGGAACAGATATCCAAGAGTTACCCTCTTCTATTGAAAATGCAGTAGCGCTACGCTCTTTATTTTTGAAGCACTGCCAAAATCTCAAGGCATTCCCAGAA